>CM072819.1:81038320-81466694 GCA_036937905.1 Salvia rosmarinus
CCTCCATCTTTCGTAGTCGGCCGCCTCTCGAATTGCCGGAGTTGAGCCATACTCATGCCTTGTCCATTCTCAGCAAGCAGGTTCTCAACAACTTTAGTCGACCTGGGATAGTCGTCCCACCATTTGGTGAATGACCTCCTCGTACTCGAGTGCTCCTCACTCTTGATTTAGCCTTCTCCTCTGCGATCTCGAACCTCCTCAACTCCAAGCCGGCACAAGCTCGTCGAACTTCTCTGAAGCCACGAATTTCACTTGGATTCCACGGATGTCCAGCTGGTCATCAAGAGCGACCTCGACTTGCTTTTCGTCGAAACCGATTCAGCTTTTATTTGGTCGGCCGAGCAGTAAAGACGCAAAATAGTTGAGACATAACAAAATAAAAACACTTGATGAATTGAAGAATTTCATTAAAGCCTTAAAGAGTCAAAATGACATCTTAATGATGGCGTATTACATTTGGTCTACAAAAAAGAAAAAAAAAGGGATCAGCGACCCTCCGACTCCTCCTCAGCTCGGCAAGCCCGGCCTCTCGGACTCAGCTCTGGCCCTCCTCGGACTCGGTGCCACCTCCTCACAGGTTGAAGCTTGCACTCGAGGACTGTAAGCCTCGACCCTCCAAGCCTCGCCGCCTCCCCGATCCTTAGTCGGTCAGCCATCAAAGCCGATCATGGGATCTCGGTCCACGGCCGGCCGACTCGCGCGCGCAGACCAAGACGAAGATCAGACTCTCCACACGGGCAAGCTCTTAATCCAGCGAAGGACCTCGGAATAAGCGCAGAAGGCGTCTCTCTGTCACCTCATACCCATACTTGGACTTATCGACTCGGGTAATCCTCGGCAACCGTCGATGGCGTCAGAGCTAGCTAATTCAACACCCGGCCACGCGCCGTTCTGAACCCGTGCGAAGTGGCGGGCGCGGTGTTTGGTATGATTTTGTGATGATTCTTGGTATTGTTTCGTGTCATTTTCTATGATTTGTCCTATTTATGCCTTTGGTTGAGTAATATTTATCAATCGGACTTACTTACGTTCGTCTCGATGTTTTGTAGGAAAATGGTAGAAAATAGGATGAATTGGATCGCAGGATCAGATATAATTGAAGAGCATCTCGAGGGAGTTCATAAGCGGATCGATATCGGAGTTGCAAGCAGAAGCGGGTGAATGATCAAAGTCGCACGCCCCACGCCGGCACCACGCCCACGCCGCAGCGCGCCTGCTGCAGCGCGCCTCGCACACTCGCCGGGCGCGTCGCTACATTTTCGGAGCGCTTCATTCGGCGCGGCTTCACCGCCCGCCGCACACCTCACCAAACCAACGGTAATCCCCATATTGGCCCGGGCCGCCGCCGCCCAGCGCCACGCCCCGCTGCCGCACTCGCCCCGCCCGCGGCGCGGGCATCTCCAGCGCTGTCAGACGCGAAGGCCGCCCATCTCCGCTGGCTGTATCCCATCCGATGTCGGGTATCGCCTCAGCTTCGCGCCGCCTCCCCAGCCGCTCACAGACGCTTTCTCCACCAAGGCCCATCCGCCAATGAACAAACCGCGCCACTATCTTCTCCAAATACACAGATACCTCTCCTTAGCGCTTGGTCAACGCGCCGCTTTCGCTTTTTCACTCGACCGGCCAACCCGAACACCGCTCACTAAACTCACACACACAATGAGCCATCATTCGCAGGAGAGGTGAACTTCTCACCAAATGGCCGCTCAACCCGAGCCATGCTCATATTCAAGCGAATGTATTTTGAGCGTGCGTTCATTTTGACGCAGCCACTTTCATTTAATATAAATATCTGGCGCTTAGGGTTGAGTGAAGGCCGGCATTTTTTAGTTCCAGTTCTTATTTCTCGGCGTGACTTTGGGCAGCTCTTCACCATTTTCTTCAAGATTTAGTCGGGCAACATAATGAGATACAATTCTTATTTCAATTTACGCTTTATTGTTTTATCATCGAATAATCTTGTTATCAATTTAAGCTTTGGATTATCGGTTCCTGTGGATCAATTTCATAGTATTTTTGTGTGATGGTATTGTTGGATTCAATTCATAGTGACGATGTGGATTGGATTCTCATGTTCGTTGATTTATATTATGTAATGATTTCTGCCTTAGTTTATTTGCAATTATATTTAGATTAGGGATTGACAAACCACATGAACAATAGAATTGCAAATGCTTTATTATCGCTTTTGATTTATAAACTTCAGTAGTTCAACTAGGGATTGACAACCCCGGTTTAGATTTCTTTGCTTAATTCTCGTGTTTGATTCCTCGTATGTTTCAAACCCATATTGGTATTAGAGTGTTTAGGATTTAATCGTTTTCGTGAGCAACATGAACATTAGGCCTGTTAAGTTTTCCTTGAGAGATGACTAGGGTTAGCTTTCCTACTATAACACCTAAATGCGATTGAGTCAATTGAGTATACTTTTGGTTGAACAAATTTTGGCGCTGTCGGGGAAAACTTTAAGCGTATTGTTTGTTTTGTTTGTTTTTGTGTTTCTTTTCTTTCATTTGGTTATTTTCTCCCCAAGTGCATGTAATTTTGTTTTGTTGTTGGTATCTCATTTATGCGGGGTTATCAACTGAGACGATTATGGTCGACCCGGTGGGGAGGAAAGTTAATCGTATTGGCAAATTCTTACGTCAAGAAGGAGCCCAATTCGACTTTTACGAGGGATGTCCATCGGTATGAGCCACTGACATATGATCCTTCATTGGGATCCCACAGCAATGAGAACAATGACCTCACGTGACCCGATTTGGGATATTGGGATCCATGCACAGCAGCCGCCTCCACAACCCGACCCGGAATATTGGAATCCACCGTGCTTTGAGGATCAAGCCTCCATCCCTCTGGGATCAACCGCCTCCAGCAGCACTATGAGGATCAATCCTACAATGCCTCAATGGAGCAACCACGCCTCCACCTAAGTATGAGTACCACAACAACCACCTCCACCTCATTACTCGTACCGCTGACCACCTCCACCTCGGATGGATACTTGGGAGGATGAGTTAACTCAAAAGAGAAGTCATCCATTCAAAAACGGATGCTTTAGTCTAAGGTTTGGATGTGCAAATGCCTCGGCTTATGTTTGGAGACATAAATAGGATATGTCCGAGCACGCTGATAAGTCGTTGCAGAAGGGAGGGAACTTCCAAACCAATCCGATCGATCGATCGATCATCGTTCTGAAAGTGATCCAATAGTTGAAAATTGGGTGGAAGAGACATTAGATGAGCCGCTGCGATTAAGGGGTGGAAAAGCGAGGAAGTGATTGAAATCACACCTTTCCCGCACCAACCCGATCAAGCTCGGATGGTCACCACTCTTGGAAGTGACCCAATTGTTGAAGATGGGCGGAGAGACACACGAAGAACGCGCAGCCGGATGAGGTGGAAAGTGAGAACGTGGGCACATGTGGATGAGAAGCATAATCGAGCCCCGATGACGCTTTTATGAGAACGGATAACAAGGAAGAATGCAAACCAATCGATATCATTCCAACACTCACTGGAGGTGAAAGAGTTATCCAAAACGTGAAGGAGGATGAAGAGGATGAAGCAAGTGGGCACTCGAAGTTGATGACATGCCAAAGCCCACTGAAGCGATCAGACTTTGCCTCAACAATTGGAGTACGGGATCCCGTGAGGAGGACACAATGATAATAAAGGTTGAGGTAAATTCAATAATTTGTCAACATCCTAATTCACCAAAGTATCGTGCTTTGGGAATTATAGTTATCTATTTTCTTTGGAGAATAGGATGTTTGACTTGAGTTTAAATGATTCGCTGTTTGCTTCCTCTTACCGCCTTTGTGCATATATGGTTACACCGATGTTCCGCCGAGATGGTATTCTGCGGGTGAAGGACTATGGATAGTCCGTTGTTGTGCGGTTTACGCCGTGCTCACGACGTTAAAGCGAAGTGCTCCGTGGGAGGCAACCCACGCTTTGGCTTTTCTTTTCTTTCTTTTTCGCTCGGTTTTCGTTGTTCTTTGATCCGCTTGTTGTTGAGTTTGTTTTGCTCAGATCGAAAGTTGTCGCAGCGAGATGAAGCCGTGACACTTCAACTCGCGTGCACGCCACATTCCAACCCCGCCTTTGCCATATTTTATCGAAGTCTCCTCCCATCGGCTATTTTTATGTTATTAATGTTTTGAGCCATCGGGCGATTCGGTTCGAATTAAAAAATGGGGAGTTGATAGTATTTGGTTTTTTGGTATGGATATATTGTTTTCGTATGCTTAATGACGTGCCCTTGTGCTTATTTTGATTGTTTGGACTTGAGTTTGTGTCTATGCGAATAAGTTAGGATCTTGATTTCGCAACGAACTTTGTGGTATTGGTCAAATTGATTTTGAATTCAAATACTTTTGGTGATATATGATTCGAGTATAATGTGAATTGATTTAGACCGTAATTGATAGAAATTGAATAGGGAAATTGATGTGATTTGTCCCGCTAATGTTAGTGAGTGTTAACATTGTGGTTTATATACTTGTTTCATTTTATATATAAATAAAAAAATGTGAAAAGAAGAAGAAAACGAGGATAATGAAAGCTCCAATATCTTGTTGAGATTGTTGAAATGGAGGATGGGATTATGTCCCTCTTTCGTAATTTGAGAAATGGACATGGAAACCACGTTAGGAGACTCGAGTTCATCGAGAGTGCACCTTCAATATTATTCCAAATCCGTTAAAACATTCTTTGTGCTTTATAAAAGAAACTTGTTGCTAAAGGTGACCACATTAGTTAGTTCACCCTAACGGAGAGTTGGTGCGAGCGAGATTACCTTTTATTTATTGGAAGTCAATTGTGGTTCTTGATTTATTTCGCATTATCTTTGAATCAGAAACACCAAGTGTGGGAAATGCAATAAGGTTTGATTGATTAGAATAAGGGTTGTTGCATGAGTTATCTTTCACTCTTATTAGTATAGACTTTGCTTGAGGACAAGCAAATGGATAAGTGTGGGGAGTTGTTTGGTATGATTTTGTGATGATTCTTGGTATTGTTTTACGGTCATTTTCTATGATTTGTCCTATTTATGCCTTTGGTTCGAGTAATATTTATCGATTCGGACTTACCGTTCGTCTCGATGTTTTGTAGGAAAATGGTAGAAAATAGGATGAATTGATTTGCCAAGGATCGATATAATTGAAGAGCATCTCGGCTGAGGAGTTCATAGGCGAAAGCGGATCGTATATTGGAGTTGAGACAAAGCGAGAACGGCCGAACGATCAAAGTCGCACGCCCCGCACGCGGCGAGCAACCACGCCCACGCGACGGTCGCGCGCCGCGCCAGCACCGCGCCTCGCACACTCACCGGGCGTCGCGTAGCGCGCGTTCGCTTCCATTTTCGAGCGCGTTCATTCTGCGCCGGCGCTCACTCGCCTCGCCGCACACCTCACCCAGCGTGCACAGGTAATCCTGTCTTAGCGCTGGCCCGCCTTGCCTTTGCCTCGCCCGAGCGCCCACGCCCCAGTAGCGTCAAGCCTCGCTTCGGCCGCCTGCGTCTGCGGCATCTCCAGCGCCAGCTGCAGCTGCGCCGCTCGCCATCTCCAGCGCTGGCCGTATCCCATCCGACGCTGGCATCGCCCGGCGCCTACTCCCTGTCGCCTGCAGACGCCTCTCCAACTGGCGCCCATCTGGCGCTGGAACAAACCGGCCACCATCTTCTCGGTACATGATACCTCTCAACCGGTGGCTGGTCAACGCGCTCGCTCTCGCTTTTTCACCGATCCGACGCTCAACCGAACACCAGTTCACCAAACTCCTCACTTGCCACAATGAGCAGTCATTTGTGAGGCAGAACTTCTCCGGCCTGTTCAACCCGAGCAGCGCTCATATTCAAGCGAGAATGTATTTTGAGCGTATGCTCATTTTGAACGCCTGCTCACTTTCATTTAATATAAATATATGTGCTTAGGGTTGAGTGAAAGGCCCGGCATTTTTTAGTTCCTCGGTTCTTATTTCGGCGTGACATGCATCGGGCAGCTCTTCACCATTTTCTTCCAGATTTGTCAGCAACATAATGTATACAATTCTTATTTCAATTTACGCTTTATTGTTTTATCATCAATAATCTTGTTATCAATTTAAGCTTTGGATTATCGGTTCTTGTGGATCAATTTCATAGTATTTTTGTGTGATGGTATTGTTGGATTCAATTCATAGTGACGATGGATTGGATTATCATGTTCCGATTGATTTATATTACGTAATGATTTCACGCCTGCTTATTTCCAATTATATTTAGATTAGGATTGACAAACCCTATGAACAATAGAATTGCATATGCTTTATTTATCGCTTAATTATCGCTTTCAGTAGTTCAACTAGGGATTGACAACCCCGGTTTAGATTTGTTGTTTAATTTTGTTTGATTCCTCGTATGTTTCAAACCCATATCAGTATTAGAGTGTTTAGGATTTAATCGTTTTCGTGAGCAACACGAACATTAGGCCTCGTTAAGTTTTCCTGAGAGACGACTTGTGGTTAGCTTTCCCTACTATAACACCTCGCATGCGATTGCGAGTCAATTGAGTATACTTTGTGGTTGAGCAGGCGAAGGCCGTGGGCGGAGGTCGAAGTCGGTTTATTGAAGGCCGAAGTAGAGGGGGCACGACGTCGGGAGGCCGAGGCGGTGGGCTCGTGCGGGAAGATGCTTCGTGCCTTTGTGGAGAGGCTGTTCTGTCGTGAGGGTTCTCGGGGTGGCGCTGGCGTGGCGGGGTGTCAATAGCCTTGATCCCGGACGCTATCGATGAAGTTGTCGAGGATTACCCGAGTTGGATAAGTCCAAGTATGGGTATGAGGTGACAGGACTCACGCCATCTGCGGGCTTATTCCGAGGTCCTTGCCGGATTGAAGAGCTTGCCGTGCCGGAGAGTCCGACTTTATCTTTGGTCTGGCTTGATCAGTCGAGTCCGGCTCGCCCGTGACCGAGATCCCATGATCGAAGCTTTGAGGAGGTGTTGGACAAGGTCGATCTTGTAGACGAAGCCTTCTCCGAGGCCGAGCTCGCTGCCTCCGGGCTGAGTCCTTATGACCCTGCTACCATAGTAGAGCCGGCGAGGGGTGAGGCCCAACTCCAATACTCTGTCATATTGTTGTTTTTATTTTTTGTGTTGATGTTCTGATTTGTTGTTTAAGGCACGGAGCATCTTCCCTTGCGATCCCGCTGCCTCGGCCTCCCGACGTCGTACCCCCTCTCACTTCGGCCTTCAATAAACCGACTTGACCTCCTCCGCCCGCCCTCGCCCGCCTTCACCGCCTCCGCACCGCCACGGCCATCGTTGGATTTGTATACTGATCAAGCTACAAACACACTCAAATTCACTCGCAATCGTACAAGGTAATTGTAGCGTGATAAGTTAACCCAAGTCGTCCTCAAGGAAAACTTAACAGGCGATTGTTCGTGTCGCATACGTAAAGCGATTAAAACCTAAACATTCTAATGCCAACGAGGTTTCAAACATGCGGGGAATTGAAATACGGAAAATAAAAGCAATCTAAGCTGGGGTTGTCAATCCCGAGCTCAACTAATAAAACATTAAATCTAAACCAGGGGTTCTCAATCCCTAGTTGAACTATGAAAGCAATAAAATGAAAGCAGTAAACAAAAGCAATAGTAAACCTATACTTAGGGTTCGTCAAACCCCAATCTAAGTCTACTTGTAAATGAACAATAAACATCAATCAACCAACAAGACATGAATTAATCGAAAGCATGATAAATCAAAGCAATATAAATTAATAGAAACACGAGAACAATCCATTGTCACTATAGAGTTGAATCCAACAAAAACCATCAAACAATAAACTATGAAAATCATTCCAATAGAACTGATAAATCCAAAGCATAAATTGAATAGCGTAAAATGATAAACTAAATTATTCAATCGATTAAATTAAGAACATGAAATAATACTGAAATTGTATCTGTTATGATCCCGGAAGAACTCCCGGAAGAAATCCTAGAAGAACGCCGCGGCTGAAGAGAAAAATAAGAACTGGAACTCTGTACCCCTAGTTTTGACCTAAACACGCATATATATATTAAATGAAAGTGAGCGCCGGTTTAGGTGAGCGCAGTTCGTAAAACGCTCACTTGAACTTGAACATCGGTACAAAGTGAACGCCACCGAAAACATTCGCTTTGAAATGAACGCCGGTGAAAGTGAGCGCGAGGAAAAGAATAACGCCGATTGTAGTAACGCACGCTGGAGTGGAGCGAAGCGCCGGCCGGGCGCTAGGCGAGTGTTGCGTGGATGGACGCTAGGCTGAAGCATGCCGAACGCGCGATCATCGAGCCGGTTGACGGGTGTCTTGGCGATGCCAAGATCGGACGGAGCGCGAGTCGCGACGGACCTGGCGCAGGAGAACGTCTTGTTGGGACGCGGGCGATGCTTGCGCGGAAGGCGTCTTGGCCTTGGTGAAGCCAGCGTCTTGTTGGGGTTGAAGTATCTTGAGCAACGTCTGCGTTATCGAGCCGGTTGATGGGGTGGCATGGCCCGCGCCAAACGGAGTCGAAGTCGCGACAAACTCGGCCGACGGGGGGGCAGGCGATGCGCTGAAGGCGTCTTGGCCGGGTGATCGCGAGCGCGCGATGGAAATTGATGGCGCGAAGGCCGGACACAAACGCCATTGAGGGCTGGGCGCGAGGAAGTCGGCGCGGCTGGCGCCAATGGCCGGGGTGTAGGCGATCAACGCGGGCGCGGGCGACGGGCGATCGGGCTTTGGCGTGCGGCGCGACGTGCCACGTCGCATGTGCGCGCGACTTTGATCATTCGACCCGTTCTCACTCATCTAAAACCCAATTTATGCACGGTTTTCGCCTACGAACTCCTGCCGAGATGCTCTTCATTATACTTGATCCTTGGTAGATTCATTTTATCCTATTTAATGCCGATTTCTGCAAAACATTGAAACGAACCAAGTAAGTCCGAATCGGTAAATAATAATCGAACCAACGGCATAAATAGGATAAACCATTAATAACAACATAAAAACAATACCAAGAATAAGACAAATTCATACCAAACATATAATCGAAAGCGCTTGGTTGAGCTTGTATACAATGTTTCTGTTACCACTATTACAATCTCCTATCCGAATTGTTTACTTGATTGCATATATCTAAGTCCCCTTATCTCATATATAAGTTAGATCATACAAGTGTGTAGAAGATCACGAAGTCCGTATGATTGGTCAAGCTTAATG
This sequence comes from Salvia rosmarinus, assembly GCA_036937905.1. NCBI lineage: Eukaryota > Viridiplantae > Streptophyta > Magnoliopsida > Lamiales > Lamiaceae > Salvia > Salvia rosmarinus. Next base: position 81,047,551 of record CM072819.1, read on the forward strand.
AGATATAAAAGTATCACACCGAGACAACTTGAGGACGAGTTGTCGGTATAAAGTGCGGTATAGATAAGAAGTGACTTGACTTGGTTACTTGTCTATACCGCACGCCTCGACGTATTGATGGATCACGATGAGATGAGTTCTTCTATCTGACCGTCGTGAAGAACCTAGATCTCGATGACTTACGATAATCTAAATCTCGATAAGGTATTAGGTGAGTATGAGTTGCTGACCATCACTTTGACTTGTTATGGGTGAGGGTTACATGATTTAACCCAAGATTCTCTACATCTTGGGTGATGGTAGTGCTTGTATGTCATGCTAGTTACCTGTGTCGAGTCACCGTATCCGTTTAGGATGATGACGTCCCCCTAAGGAGCTCAAAAGGTTTATTGTACTAAACCCTGTAGGTTGAGATATCTCAAGTACAATAATAAGGTTGAGTGGTACTACTTAAGGAATTAAAGATATTAATTATTTTAAGCAATGTAATCACTGTAAATAATTAATGGACGACGATATCTTAAATACGGGATTCAGAAATCTATGCAAGCCCGACTCAACCTTGAAATAAAGGGTTAAGTCAAGATTTATTCTCTAGTGGCATGAATAAATATTTATGAATTAATTTATGTTCTCGGCGAACATAAGATAATTAATTTATTTGAGGCCCATCTTTATTCCTTGCATTTGATCCCTGGGTTGGCCCATCCAGCACTGTGGCTAAGGTGAAAATCGCCACTCTCTCTCCTAGTCCTACTGGGACTCTGATTTGATCCTCTCTATCCTAAAGGATATTATTATATTTATTAGATATGCATAGATCCTATCTAGATAGGATTTGGGAGTGCATTATAAATATAAGTGAGAGAGAAAATCAAGGCTAATCCTCATTCCATTATTTTCTAGAATTACCATATACTTGTGGTGAGAATTTTCAAAATTTGAGAGAAAAGAAGAGGGTGATTTTCATAACATTCTCCATAGATCGTCCTCACTGACATTGGAGATTAGGCAACGGGATCTGCCCGAAGATCAAAGCACGAGTCTTGATCCGCTCACCCCCGATGATTCGCAGTAAACACGAAAAACTCATACGTGTTGCAATTAATTATATAGTGCACGCTGATATATAATCAATGTATGATGAATTAAACATCCAAGATAGATCCTCGGGAGAGGTTAAAATAAGATTTCCTACAACTGGTATCGAGCCCGATCGATATCGCTCATTGGATTAATTCACGTTTGATTATAACGCGCGCAATTAATTAATTGTGAATGCTGCTCATCGTGGCTCGCTTTATTTTGTCGATTTTGTTTTTCACGAGAAAATCCGTGGTTAGATTAGATTTTTCCGTAAATCTTATCCGTAAAAGAAGAACGAAGACGAAGCACAAAGAACGAGACGACGAGAGTTTCATCGAAAACCGGACGCGACGACGCGAGAGCTTCGCCGCGCCACGCGCGCGTGCGGTGGCATTGGCGACAGGGCGGCGGCGCGGGCGACAAACCTCGGCGGTCACGGCAAAGAACCTCGCGGCGCCGGACACGCCTCGGCAAATGCGCGCAAATACGGGCGACACGGGCGACACGGGCGCGCTAGGGTCGCGAGCTCGACACCGGCGTGCGGGGCGCGTGAACTTGCGCAGGCGCTCGGCACGCCTACCGAGTGCGGAAAACCTCAGAGCGGCCGAAGGCCATGCGATCGAGGCATCGTGGCGCGCCGGTTGCGCTCGGCGGCCAGCGCAGCGGGGCTCTCGGCGCTGGTCGCGATCGCGCGCTGGGATTCTCGGCGGTCTCAAGCGAGATTCACGTGTGGAAACCTCGGCGGACGCCGACGGTGCTTCTCGGCGCCTCTCGGCGGCCTCGGTGGGTCAGCGCGGCAGCGGCAGACGCGAGCAGCAGCACCTCGGCAGTCAGCCGCAGACGGCTCAAGAAAGATCGGGCGAGGGGGCCGATTCTCGACGGAAACCTCAACGCCCGGATTCTCGGCGGCGCCTCGGCGGCCCTCGGCAGGTACGGGCAGCGCGCGAGGTGGGCGGTGGTGTCAAGGCGCAGACGGTCGTGCCTTCAGCGCACGCCCACCCTTATATGCTAACCCGCCCGCTTGTTCGGGCTGACCCGACCGTTCGCCCCGACCCACCCTTCGCCCAACCGAAATTTTGACCCGCCCAGTTTTCGACCGTGTTCGCCCGCTCCAACGATCCGCCTTTTCGATTTTTCGCCCAAATTGCTTTTGACGAATCCGTCCGCGCCTGCACGCGAGGCCTGCTTCGAGTTTGAAGATCAGACTTTGCAAATTTATGTAATAAATTAGGCGGAAGCTGTGATCCACGAGTGGGCGCGATGAACGATTTTATTTTATTTTTATCGCTCAAAGCATGTCGTGGATGTTTAAATTATGCAAGTAGCATGCTATGTATGTTTAATTACGAGATAAACATGTTATATGTTTTCGTGATTGGATGACCATAATAAGCATGCTAGGTTTATCGTGTTTTTCAAGCATATTTTAGAATTTCATGAGCATGTTTTATATGTCGAGTTCTATAAAAAGCATGCCAGATTACGTGATCTGCATGGACAAACCTTTTGAAACAAAAGACTAAGCAAGTAACCCGACATATTTATTTTAAATTAAAATGTCAAGACCTCCACTTTTTGATCTCTAAACAAAGTGATACGCGACTGTGAGTAAACGCCCACACGCACGGCTTGCTTGCCACCGTTTGTCATAAGTTTGTTAGACGAGATTTCTAAATAAAACATTTTAATCTATCGAGAAGTGGGAGTTTCATTTGTAAACGCCCACACGCTGGCTTGCATATGCGATTTTCATAAGTTCTCTAGAGATAGATTTAAAATGAGATAACAAAGGAATTTGGATTGGAAGCGGTATGGTCCTAGTGAGTATGCCAATTCTAAGAATTCATTTTCATCGTTAAAATTGTGGTCATTGCTTAGACATCACCTCAAGTACAACTTCCGCCAAGTCCCTTCTCGTGATAGTGATGTGGTCTAGTAAGGTCCAATCATTAATTTCATTTGTCATAAGGATAAGTCGACATGGATTGAAATTAAACGACTAAAAGGTATTTTTAGTCCGGTCGAGGGTTCATGTGTAAACGCCCACACGCGTGGCTTGCATGTGGGATTCCTGGGCGATTGGAGGTTTCAATTAATATTGTTTTATCAAAAGGTTACAATATTATTGTTACGAATTATGTGCGATCGTATGCTTATGTGTTTACATTACTTTTAGATATGTCTCTTACATCGATTATCAACATGCTCGCACAAAATCCCTTATCCGTCCAAATTTTATCGAGTGGAAACGAAACATGGAATATGTTCTTATCATGAAGAACACATGTTTGTTCTCACTACTCCCAAACCCGATGCCCTTATCGACGATCGACTAATGAGCAATGAGAGTCAAGCGGACTTTCGCATAAGTCAAACAATATGGCCAAGTGCTATATGATGACTACGATGTCCAAAGGCTTGCGGTGAAGATCATCGATGGTAGACACGATTGAAATATGGTCAAGTCTCGAGAGTAAGTTTGGGCAATCGGATCGAATAAACCGCTTCCACACAATGAGAGAAATCTTGGCGTGTAAGATGGAAGAAGGAAGTTCGTCCATGAACATGTCTCCCACATGACTATCTCATGGATAGTCTTGATCGGTTGGGAGGAGGTATTGACGGCGGCCAAGGTCGATATCATCCTCAACACACCGCCCAAGTCTTTTGAGAATTTTCGTGAACGCGATCATGAGCAAGACCGAGTATACATAGTCGGTTGCTTAATGATCTCGTGGCCGTGGAAGGAGTCATGGGTAAAGGAGCACATGCTCTTGATAGCACATCTAGGGGCCCAAATTTCGGTTGAAAATGGAAAAGAAAAGGGCACCAAAGGTGGTAGAGGCGAGGAACTAGTGGGAGTAGTGGGGCAAGAACATGTCCGCCACGGAGGCAGAAGAAGCTAAAGGAGAGGCGGGTGCTTCAAGTCGTGCAAGATCGGGCATTGAAGGCCAAGTGCCCTATGCTCAAGGCTCAGTACGCCATTTTCTTTAGCAATGTAAACATGTTTAGCGACTTGTTCTACCCATTCTTGGGTAGTAGACACGGTGCGATCGATCATGTTTGTTACACCTGCGTGGGTTTCATGCGGACAAGGGAGTCAGTGATGGCGAGATAACGATCTCCATGGTCAACGCGCGAAAGTCGAGACCGTTGCGGTCGGAGATGTTACTTTATGTTTTGATAGACAATTTTAGTTTTGAAAGACGTTTTATATGTGCCGGAGTTTGGTGAACCTTGTTTTCGCTTCCAAACTATTTATTCTTGGATATTCAATTATTTTGATAGTGGTTTTCTATCATAAGAAATGACGAAGTTATCGTGGTGGCACTTTATATAATTCACTTTATACTATTTCGCCAAACATAATACCTATAACTATGTTGCATCTTTTCAAACCTTAAAAGAGAAAGTTTTTTCGCAAGATGACACCACATTTCTCTAGCATCTTAGATTAGGTCACCTCAATCTAAATAGGATCCAAAGACTGGCTAAGAATGGAGCGTTGGGTGACCTCACAGCCATCTGCTCCTAGTCCGCGAACTCGATAGAAGGAAAGATGTCGACTGCACCCTTCAAAGCGAAGGGTTATAGAGCCAAAGAAGTGTTGGAGCTAGTCCATTCGACTGTGTGGACCTATGTCAACACCACCGTGGAGGGTACAGTATTTTGTCACTTTCATCGACGACACTCAAGGTACGAATACATATACCGCTTCATCGCATGTCTCGAATGCTTTGAGAAATTCAAAGAGTTTAAGGCGGAAGTGAGACGAAGCTTGGTAAAAGTATCAAGTCATCATGGTCCGATCGCGGTGGCGAATACCTCAAGAACGAGTTTATGGACTACTTAGTGCGGTGTGGGATAACCTCCCAATTACTACACCGCACACCACAACAAAATGGTGTGTCGAGGCAAGAATAGGACTCTTTTAGAAATGGTAAGATCGATGATGAGTTATGCAACATTGCCTATTTCGCTCGGGGTATGCTTAGAAACGGCAAGATACTTGCTAAATCTAGTACCATCCAAGTCAATCGAAAAGACCCCTTTCGAGTTGTGGTTTGGACGCAGTTTCAGTTTAAGCCACATAAGGATATTGGGCGATCAAAGACATGCGTTGAACAAGAAGGCGACAAGTTGGAGGCTAGATTCGACGCAAGGTCGTTTATCGCTATCCTAGAGGAACGAAGGTGGTTATTTCTATAGTCCTAAGGATCGAAGGTCATTATAAGACTAATGCCCGATTCTTAGAAGAGGATTATATGAAAACCATAAACCAAAGTTGAAATCATTCTTCAAGAATTAGAAGATGATCGATTCCACCACCGATTAAGCCAAAGGCGACGAGATGTCGAGTCAGTGGGAGGGATCGACACCGGATACTTCAAGAAATTGAAACGGGTCGAGTTCCATCGACATACCGACCGCATAAGTGGCTCTTATCCATCAAGTTGTGCAAGATAGAGAACCACAAGTTATCGCACCCACCGCTGCTATTGTGCCAAGAGTGCCTCGTCAGAGTGGGAGGTTGTTCTCCAACCCGAGCGATTTATGTTCGTGGGTGAATCTTTCGATTTAGTCCCGTGAAACGAAAGGTGCAATAATCGACCCATGGATACAACGAGGCGATACAAGACATTGATGCAAGATCATGGAACACCGCTATGGACTTAGAAATTGAGTCCATAATGCCTATGGATGATATGAAAGACACCTCTACCGGATGGCAAGGAAGCCATAGGTAGCAAGTGGGTATACAAGAGGAAGAGAGATTCAGATGAGAGGTTTCGCTTTAAAGCCGTGCTTGTGGTGAAAGGTACACACTGATTGAGGGCATCGATTTCGATGAGACCTTTTCGCCTGTAGCAATGCTCAAGTCCATCGAATTCTTCCGCCATAGCAACCTACTTAAACCTTGAGGTTTGGCAAATGGACGTGAAAACCGCTTCCTAAACGGTTACCTTGAAGAAGGTAGAGACATCTATATGCAAGAACCCAAGGTTATGTGGTGAAGGGTGAAGAGCATCTAGTATGGAAGCTTAAGAAGTCCATTTATCGACTTAAGCAAGCTTCACGATCCTCGAACTTACGCTTTGACGAGGTGGTAAAGTCCCATGGATTTACCCAGTTGCTAGCGAAAGTTGTGTGTATCATTTAGATGTCAATGGTGATGTGGTATTTCAGACTTTACGAGATTACATCCTTCTACTTGGCAACAATGTGAAGTTGTTATCGACGTAAAGAGTTGGTTATCCGATCGTTTCAAATGAAAGACTTGGGAGATGCACGCACATTCTTGGGATCAAGGCCACCGAGATCTCGTGAGGAAAATGTTGTGCTTATCTCAGCGCCTTAGATTGACACTCGTGATTACTTGTTTTAGTATGCACCGCCAAGAAAGGATTGCTACCTTCGTACATGGCGCTCCTTTATTCAAGGAGCAACACCCATGACCGCAAAGGAGATAGAGGAAATGAGACAAGTTCCTTACGCTCCACCGTAGGAAGTCTCATGTACGCAATGCTATGTACGAGACCCGATATCTCGCATGCGGTAGCATAGTAGCTAGATATCGCCTAACCTCGACAAGCTCATTGGATCGGTGAAGCATATACCAAGCACCGAAAAGGACTTGAGATTATAAGCTAGTTTACCAATTAGATAGTCTAATGTCTTTGGGTTATTCAGACTGGATTTCAAGTCGATCGTGACGGAAGAAGTCTACCTCGTGCTATGTGTTTACCTTGGGAGGAGGAGCCGATCCTCATGGAGTGCAAAGCAATGATGCATTACGGACTCCACCATGGAAGCCGAATATGTAGCCGAGGTCGCTAAAGAGGTCAGATGGTTCAAGAACTACTCATGGATCTAGATGTGGTACCTAGTTTGCCCAAGAGTATCATAGTTTCATCGTGATAACTCAAAGCGATGCAAACTCGAAGGAACCACGGACCCACAAGGCAACGAAACACATAGAGAGAAAGTACCATGTCATACGAGAAATCGTTAGACGAGGGGATGGCCGAGTGATAAGATTGGTATTGCGGATAACCTAGTGATCCATTCACGAAGAGCTCGCCGCAAAAGTCTACGAAGAGCATATTCGAGGACTGGATTGCGCAAGATGACACCCACTTAGAAAGGAAACTTTTGTATAAGTAGGAGAAATAAAGTGATGGTGTTGTTTGTAATAGCTAGTAGAGAGACACATTATATACTAAAAGTTTTGCTTTAGTATAAGTGGGAGATTGTTGGATTTGTATACTGAAAGCAGTTTGGTTGAGCTTGTATACAATGTTTCCTGTTACCACTATTACAATCTCCTATCCGAATTGTTTACTTGATTGTATATATCTAAGTCCCTTATCTCATATATAAGTTAGATCATACAAAGGTGTAGAAGATCACGTAAGTCCGTATGATTGGTCAAGCTTAATCGATATAAAAGTATCACGGTGAGACAACTTGAGGAAGAGTTGTCGGATAGTCGCAGTATAGATAAGAAGTGACTTAACTTGGTTGCTTGTCTATATTGGTACGCCTCGACGTATTGATGGATCATGTGAGATGAGTTCTTCTATCCGACCGACCGTGAAGAACCTAGATCTCGGTGACTTACGATGATCTAAATCTCGATAAGGTATTAGGTGAGTATGAGTTCGACCATCACTTTGACTTGTTATGGGTGAGGTTACATGATTTAACCCAAGATTCTCTACATCTTGGGTGGTGGCGTCTTGTATGTCATACTAGTTACCCGTGTCGAGTCACCGTATCCGCTAGGATGATGATGTCCCTTATGAGCTCGAAGGTTTATTGTACTAAACCCCGCAGTTGAGTTATCTCAAGTACAATAATAAGGTTGAGTGGTACTACTTAAGGAATTAAAGATATGAATTATTTTAAGGAGTCGAATCGTAAATAATTAATGGACGATTTATATCTTACATACGGGATTCAGAAGTCTAAGTGCAAGCCCGACTCAACTTCGGAAATAAAGGGTAAGTCATTTTTATTCTCTAGTGGCATGAATAAATGTTTATGAATTAATTTATGTTCGGGTGAACATAAGATAATTAATTTATTTGAGATCCATCTTTATTCCTCGCATTTGATCCCCTGGCTAGCCCATCCAGCCTGTGGCTAAGATGGAAATCGCCCACCTCTCTCCTAGTCCCATCGACTCGATTTGATCCTCTCTATCCTAAAGGATATTATTATATTTATTAGATATGCATAGATCCTATCTAGATAGGATTTGGGAGTGCATTATAAATATAAGTGAGAGAGCAAATCAAGGCTAATCCTCATTCCATTATTTTCGAGAATTACCATACACTTGTGGTGAGAATTTTCAAAATTTGAGAGAAAAGAAAGAGGGTGATTTTCTATAGCATTCTCCATAGACTGTCCTCACTCGACATTGGAGATTAGGCAACCGGAATACAGTCCAGAAGATCAAAGCACGAGTCTTGATCCATTCATCTCCGACAGATTCGCAGGTAAACACGAGAAAACTCCTACGTGTTGCAATTAATTAAATAGGCGCATGCTAGGAATATAATCAATGTATGATGAATTAAACATCCAAGATAGATTATCGAGAGAGGTTAAAATAAGATTTCCCACCACTACCTCCTCCCGGCCGCATCCCGAGCCTTAGCCTCGCCTCGGACACCTCTTGAACGAGGAGAGTTCTCCTCCTCCATCTCCCGCATAGCGAGCCACTCCGTCGAACCGGGCAACGGCGCTTTCAAGTACTCCGTCACGAGGACGGGACGCTTTGCCGGCCGCCACGCCTCGACCCGTGCGATAACCAACCAGTCAAGGACACAATAATTACATTACTTTATAATGTATGAAAACAGATACACTACTGGGAAAATACGAGTGCGGGTTGAGAACCGACGACCTCGACTCCGGATCGCTGGCAACCGAGGACTCGGGATCGCACGCCTTATCCTCTGAAGCGTTTGAGAGGCGCGGCGAAGGAGACTTCAGGACATCTCCACTCCTCTCGTAGAAATCCTCACGACATCCTTCAATGCTAAGGCGGGATATCGAACCGAAGCTCGGTCCTTCCTTTTCTTCTTCGCCTCCGAGCAAGTTCACTACAAGAAGTAAACAACAAATCGTAACATCAACACAAAAATAAAACAACAATATGACGGAGTATTGAGTTGGGCCTCACCTCCGCCGCTCTACTATGGTAGCAGGTCATAAGGGCTCACCGGAGAGCGTGAGCTCGGCCTCGGAGAAGGCTTCGCCTACAAGACCGACCTTGTCCAACACCTCCCAGCCATCGGCTAACATCGCGGTCAGATCCACCAATTTCTCCGGATTCCGTGCGAACTCAGGACTTATCGAACCGATGTAAGAAGAACTTCTTCCGCCAGCTCGAGATTTTCGACTTTGTCTTTACTTTGAAACCACAACGAGGTGATAAATAATACCACCCCGAGCTAGCTTTAAATCGAAAAACCCGAGGACGAGCCCTGTGGTAAAGAAAATTATGCCGATGGCATAGACACCAAGACCCGTTAAATGCCGAAAAGAATTGGGCATTATTTGAGAAGAGGTATGCCGAACATCCGCTGGAGTTCGACATACACGGAGGAAAAGGAATACGAAGACCACCCTGCGTTGTCCTCGTAAACTGTCACAAAACCATCCGGAGGCACTAATTTCTGTCCTCCTGACGGAGCAACAAATTCAAAAACTTCAAATGAAATATCTAGAGGCAAGATCTCGCTATAGCAGAGGCATCCAAAATAGAAGGAATGGAAGAAACTTTACCAAGATCCCCGAAGGCGGAATCCTACTCACGCACAAAATGGGGAGCAAATTAAAGGTATAAACTTCTAAACCACCGTGACAACATCGACACAACACGGTCTTCATGGCCGTGAGAATCCTCGTAATAAGAAGGAGATGAAGAAGTTTATAAAACTTATTGGTTTTGGGTATTAATATCAAGAAGATGCGATGAACTCGCACGAGGAACAACAATGGCGAATGAACTCGCTTTTTAGAAAGCAAAAACTTTTTGAAGTTTGAAAGTTGGTAACGGATAAAGTGATACGAGAAAAGGCGATCGTGAAGTTATCGCCAATATGCACTTTATCGAACCCAACACGCACGACGCATTAAATGCGCATTAAATGCGTATTTATGACCCGTGTTCGACATCGGCAAGACATCCCGTGTTCGACCGCCCGACGTTACGCATTCAACCACAACGCCGTATCCGACTACGGCAAGGCGAAGCAAGCAACATGCGACTTTGCATAACGCATCGGCAAGGTAAAGCGGCGACATGTGACTTCGCATAACGCCCGGCAAGGCGAAGCCGGCGACAAGTGACTTCGCGTAACGCCCTCGATGTTGCTGCGACACGTGACTTCGCGAACGCCTCGGCAAGGCGAAGCAAGCAACGACGACCTCGACATTACACCCCAACCAGCGAGCCGTGTGACGTGCGACTTCGACATAACGGCCCGACCAGGCAAGCCAAGCGACATAAAACTTCAAGAACGAGCCCTACAGAACTCCGGTGAACCACCGCCCCCATCCATCACGACCTCACTTCTACGCCTTTTGTGGGATATGATAGGATACTACCAACCACTCAGCCAAGCACGGGCCCAATATAAATCGCCAGATATTAAGCTCTACCACGCGAGTTCGCCCAAGAAGACTCCTAAGTCGGTTGCAACCCAAATCACAAGTGGAGACGCAGAAGATCTGGACACATCTAAAAGAATCTTATTTGAGAAGATCTCTGATTAAGATCCTATTTAGAGAATATCTGGATTTAAGATCTAAGTCAATATAATCGTATAAACAGAGGCTAGATTAGACGGAAAGATCATCTACACTCTTTGAATCGCTTCTCATATTATCAATACACATACACTCTCTCGCTCCGTGACGTAGATCTAATTCAAAGATCGAACCACGTAAATCCCTCGTGTTTATTGTGCATTTATTTCCCTAACGAAATTAAGATCGATCACATAATATTTTGGTCTTTAGAAAGAATCACACATAATCTTATGATAATCCGAGATAAATCAATTAGTTATCTAATTTTCATTTATTCCATACAAAATATTTTATTTATTTTGATCATTATTAACTATTAATTCGACTTTCACTTTTACCAACCAATTTTTTGAAACACCCATATTAATTATTACGAACCATTATTATCTAAATAAACGTCCGATAATGTCACATTCTCTGTAAAACCTTTATTTGTGTCTATAACAGTTAGGGCTTAAAATTATTTAATTTCATTAAATATTTTTTTCCACCTGCCTGCTCCACTCGTTAGTTGTCACAGCCTTACAGGTACAAAATAACCAACCACCAGAAACAAAAGCCATGGCAGCAGTTTCTTTCTTTATTTCTCCACTGCTCTCTTTTTCCACTGCCAAAGCTAAATTCTTAATAATTGAGCTGATTTTGCAAATCTTACTTGCTTTTCTTTCCCAGCTTGTGTTTTTCTCTCTATGGAGTGCTCAAGATTCTGTTAGGTATGTTGTTTTTTTGCTCCTTGATTGTGGATCTGCGTTGGGATTTTCCTTTCAATTGTGGGTTCGTGACCAAGATCTGATTACCCGGAGAGTTTCATATGAATTGTGATTGCGTTGAACTATTTATTGAATGCGAAAATTAATTGCGTTCTATAACTAAAAACTGCTGCGTTTTGTTTGGGAGCTGACTTGTCCCAGTGGTTTCCTCATCTTTTCTTTGGTGGTCCTTGATTCCATTGAATTTTAGGTTTTGCTAGGTTTCTTTCTGTTTTTTGGAAGTGGGTTTCATTTTGTAACTTTCTAAAGCCTCTTTTGAGAGAAAAGTATGTGTCTGGAGTGTTGATTGACTCATAATCATTTTCTATTTTCTCCATCATGCTGTGTCTTTTTCTTTCCCAATTGCCACTTGATAAAGTTATGTGCAATTATAAGAATTAGGCTCTAGTATTTGTTGATATTTTCTTGAAATATTCTACCCTCTGTTCTTTACTGGTTAGTGCAGTTATTTTAAACGAGATCTTGTTTGAGCATTTGGAATTTGAAGCCTGTTATTTTATAGAAATCTTCTTCCTAATGCTTTCATTGAGAAAGAACAGTATGTCTTTATGGTGATGTTTGTGTATGCTAATATATTGTTTTATAGTTAACTATGCTAAATTATGTAAATTTTGCTTACTGATTTTTTCTGACAGGTTATGGTCTGTTAGAGTTCATTGAGATCGATTTTTTATGATAGAGATATAGCTGTGGTAGTAAATACTCAGCACACTCTTGTAACCTATATTGAGCCAAAGAGTGTATTCTTTTTGTAATGGCCTCGAAAAGTGGCTCGAGAGCTCCCATGAGTTTGCAACAAAAAGTTGTTAGTACTCACCATGCTACCAAGGCAAATGATTACAAATCAGCGGAACCTGGTAAGGCAAGTCTGCTGCTAGCTAAAGAACATGTAGAGTCCAACAATTCTCGGAATAGTAAAAAAGACAGTTTGATCTTTTCTGATACCTCGGAGTCCAATATCTCCTTCTCCGGGTCTGAACGGGCGTCTAAAATTCAAGATCTTGAGTTAACCGATATTAGAAACTCAGTTGAAGCTTCTGTTGAACAGGGAAAGAAATCATCTGGTCTAGGGAGTGTAAAGGTCAGTGTTGGAACCAATAACCTTGCAAAACCAGTGGTTTCATTGAGAGTGGAAAGAGCAGCATGTGTCGGGGAGTACGAGCAGTGATGTCAGTGATGAGAGCGCTGTAGCAGCTTTAGCAGTAGCATAAATAAGCCTCACAAAGCAAATGATGTGCAATGGGAAGCCATCCAAGCCGTCCGCTGCAGAGATGGTGCATTGGTTTGAATCATTTCAGGCTCCTAAAACGGCTAGGTTGTGGAGACATTGGGAGTGTTTATCTTGCTGAGTTGAGGGACTAAATGTTACTTTGCAATGAAAGTGATGGACAAGGCGTCTCTAGCAAGCCGCAAGAAGCTTGTTCGTGCTCAGACAGAAAGAGAGATTTTACAGTCCCTCACCATCCTTTCCTTCCGACTCTCTACACCCATTTTGACACTGATAAGTTTTCATGTCTGCTGATGGAAGTCTGCCCTGGTGGGGACTTACATACGCCGCCAAAGGCAGCCAGGAAAGCACTTTTCCGAGCAAGCGCCAAGTAAGGAAACTTCTAACCATATAATCTTTGAGAAGTCTTGACCTTTAATAAGAGTTCTTTTTTCCCTTCAATTTGCTAACTTGTTTACTTGCAGCTTGTTTTCTTTTGTTGAGTTTTAATTAGTACATCCCGGGAATCCATTTCACTTATTCCTTGATTTCGTGAGGGCCAGTTAAAGATATTATCCATTTATGCAATGAAATGTTTTTTCACCAAGTACTTAAAATGTTGAAATATTTGCAAATTCTCTCAGCATTACCTGTCTCTTATATAGTTCTTGCTAACTTATCGGTTTTACATTTGATACTAGTATGAGATTGTGACGCCATTCTGGTGGGACTAAGTGTATCAGATATGGGAATTTATCTTAAAGGCTGCTTTAGAAGTAAGGACTACAGACTACTGAGATTAAATAGTTAAGATGATGTGGCCTTTGCTTTATCTAATAATTAGTGAAGAAAACTCCACATGCGAATCCACAAATCATACGCTGTGAGACTGGTAGAAATTTAAGTGCTTCAGCTCAATCTATTTACCATTCTTGTGGCAGATTTTATGTTGCTGAAGTGCTGCTAGCACTGGAGTATTTGCACATGCTTGGTATTGTGTACCGTGACCTTAAGCCTGAAAACATCCTTGTTAGGGACGACGGACATATAATGCTCTCAGATTTTGATCTTTTCTCCGTTGTGCTGTTAGCCCAACTTTGGTAAAGACCTCATCCGTAACTGCCGACCCCAGAATAAAAATTCCATGTACTGTGCCCAGCCGACATGCATTGAACCGCTTGCATTCAGCCATCATGTGTTGTTCCAACGATGTGCTTTTCTCCTCGTCTCTTCTCAAGCAAATCCAAGAAGGACAGGAAGCCCAAAACTGATATCAGAAATCAGGTTAGCCCGCTGCCAGAGCTGATTGCTGAGCCAACAAATGCACGCTCGATGTCTTTTGTTGGAACACATGAGTATTTGGCACCAGAGATCATCAAAGGCGAAGGTCACGGAAGTCCGTGGATTGGTGGACTTTGGGATCTTTCTATACGAGCTCTTGTTTGCTAAGACTCCGCTTAAAGGGTCCGTAATCGAGCCACTTTGTTCAACGTTGTTGGACAGCCCTCCGTTTCCGGACTCCCCGCTGTCAGCTTCCTGCTAGGGACTTGATTCGGGTTTGCTTGTGAAAGAGCCTCAACACAGATTAGGGTTCAAAAGAGGTGCAACGGAGATAAAGCAACACCCTTTCTTCAAGGAGTTAATTGGGCTTTGATACGTTGCCAGCCAGCCTCCGGATATCCCGAAACCTGTTGATTACGAGCAAATGCCTCCCAGCGAATGATAAGACTCCTACCAGTGTTGCTGCTATGCATCAGAAGGGCGACAAATATTTGGAGTTCGATTTCTTCTAGTTAGTTACAAGTTTGCCTTAAATTATGAAGGTGAATTATCTTGACCGTCAATGGAAGATGGAGGTAGGTTGATGAAGATCGGTACGAACATTCTCCCTCCCGTGCTATCAACTCATAAACGCCCTTGAACGGTATGTGAAGAAGTTTTCTTCTTTTATACTTCCTTTATTTTTGAGACCGTGGCAAAGTGTATCTCCATTTAGTTAACTACATTGTTTGGAACACTTGGAAACTGTAAAATTGTATGGTTCCTGTTAGTTTGAGAAATGTCGATTAGTGTGTATAATTTTCTTGTCATATGTCATAAAAGGTTGTTGAATTTAAGACATTGTAGGGCCAAAATTTTAGACCTGTATTTTCATATGCTGGTTTATGTACCCACATTTTCAGACATCTCTAGCTGTGATTTAATCCACTATTATCCTGCCTGGTTGCAGACAATAAAATTGTGACAAATCTAATCATTGTGAAGGTGTATCCTCATTCTTACTAAATGAGAGGTTTTAGAAAGTTGGATAACAAAGGGTTCAACATAAATATACATAGTCATCGTATAAAACTACACAGAGCATTTACAAACTTGTTACATAACAAATGAAACTGTTGATATTTCTCAATTATGGCAGTAAATGAGAAAACAAAATAAGTTTGATAGTCTCAGACTCTCAAACATCAAATTTTGAAACAGCCGCAAGCAGCTGTCGTTTGTTCTTTGTTTTGAGCAAAGTTTGGAGTCGAATGAATTGTTGGCCTGGGTGATGGAGATGGAGATGGAGATGTCGGACATTTCCTTTCCTTCACATATGGTCTTAACCTCACAGATTTCAGGTGCCTTCTGCACTATTTCATTAGCTGCTCCATACCCTTTCTTGGACCTCATCCTTCTGCAAAATTTACACTAAATGTGAAAATGGTGCAAAATGTATTCAAATGTTGAGGTGGGAAAAAATCTATGAGACTTGTATATGTACTACAACACACCACTGAATTCACGAGACGTGAGAATAGGACCAAGTAAATGGTGGATCCAACAGACACATGTCGCAAAATCAATGAGTTGGTGTAGTAAATGTATGGATGATTGCAGAATGCATAAACCTTACAATAGCCTTGCTAGCACCAACGACCAGTTTTCTAATATTGAGAATGGGGATGAGATCAAGTATGGCAGTCTCCACTTCAACCCTGCATCTCATAGTTAAAACGTCAAACACGACAACCCTAATGTAAACTATCAACGACATCTCTTTCAATAAAAAAAAAAAAAGCAAATAAGTCGCATAACAGACATTGACAAACCTCCTCCCACTTTTCTGGGCTAAAACTTCTACTACTTTGGGTTCACTTGATTTACAGGCAACTTCGCCACTGCCATTCCAAGAGACTCATGAGAGAGCTTGTGCGTGTGTTGGCATAGTGATAGAATTTGAGGCCAAAGCTCGACCACGCATCCATGCTCGTCTATCTCCTTCCACACAGCCACATACACTACATTCTCGAAATCCAAGGACCAGCTGCTCTCCTCTGTTTTAGTTTCCACCTCAAACACGCCATGATATTTGCCATAAGCCTTATTTTCCTCCATTCCTTTTCCGCACCTCTTCCTCGATCTCGCCACCCACTCGCCGTGCAAGTGCCGGAGATTGTTCAACCTTGACTTTGCTGAATTATGCAATCAATAATTGCACTAAAACACACATTTGTTTTTGAGTGTGACAAAGTTGATTTTGAGAATATTTGGCTAAGCTTATTTTAGAGAGCTTCTAAGCTCCAACATTTTATAAAATATTTCATAAGTTTATAAGATATAATGTCTCAAGAGCTTATAAGTTATCATACTGTTTAAAAAATCGAGCTTAAAAGCTAGAGATATAATCATAATTATAGAGAGAAAATTAGAGAAATGTGAAGTTGATAGGATATATATATCGGAAATAACAAATCATAGTAAGTTTATTTTGATAAATTCATTGTTCCATATCTTATGTTCGAATCTTTGCTTACACTTTACGACATTGTTGGTTCCTCTTAACTCGTCGGAGATTGTGTAAGTCAGATAATCGCTATTCGTTGTCGAGTTGTCTTAACGCTCAATCTAATATCGATTAGATTATTGTTGTTGCACTACTAGAAAAATCAAGATAGACTACACATAATATGTGTAGTCTATGCATGTGTCGGGAGCAGACAAAAGTGGTGTAGAAAAATAAAGCGCAGACACACCACGCTTTTGCGCGTAGTCTATACCCACCATGACCACGCCGCACACAGACTACGCCACGCCGTAGTCTATACCACGCACTCACACAAAATTTCTCACATACACCACGCTTTTATGCGTAGTCTATACCCACCATAGACTCACGCCGCACACAGACCACGCCACGCCGTAGTCTATACCCACTGCAACACACAAAATTTCGCACATACACCACGCTTTTTACGCGTAGTCTATACCCACCATGACCACGCCGCACATAGACCACGCTTTTACGCCGTAGTCTATACCCCATGCATCACACAAAATTTCGCACACACACACGCTTTTATGCCGTAGTCTATACCCACCATGACCACGCCGCACATAGACTACGCCACGCCGTAGTCTATACCAACAGAATCACACAAAATTTCGCACATACACTACGCTTTTACGCGTAGTCTATATGTATTAACCACGGTTTTGAGTTTATTTACTACGGTTTTAATGCCAAATTTACTACGCTTTTTCTATTACAACCCGTAGTCAATTTAATAACAACTACGGTTTTTCAATTTCAACCGTAGTGAATTTCTTTATTTAAACCTCGATAATTAATAACGCACAAGCAAATGAGATTAAAATATACTTATACTACGCTCAAAATCACTATTCAAAAATATACAACTGCTTTTCATTACACCTACAAAATCACTATACAAAATATACAACTGCTTTCATTACGCTTACAAAATCACTATACAAAAATACTATGCACATCACTTAACAAAACAATAAGACCGATTCTCCATAACACAAAGACAAAATAATTCAAAAGATCAATAACTTACAACTAAAACATCACAAGACTATATGTGAAGAAGCATGAAATTTGCCCATTCAACGCGAACTTCATCAATGTCCTCTTGAGAGTAAGACCGATTTTAAACTATTAACAATTCAAAATAGAATATTAGCACTCTCAGATGAAAAAATGATTATATTAAAGAAATGAAATGTTTATCTTACATGTGAACGTAAAGAAATGGAACCACAACAACAATTGCGCTTTTAAACGAGTCCAAAGATCGGTCAAGGCTTTCACCGTTAAGACAATAGACAATGACGATCATAGTATCATGTGCAAACCTACATGAAACATGTATCAACAATTCATAAATTATTTTCAACTTCAAAAACTTAAGATAAGGGCTGTACTAGAGCAAGCTTCCATCTAGATCTACATAAAATAAGCTCAACATTTGATTCCGAGAAGAGATCCAGAATAATAGTCAAATTTATTCCGAGAACTTTTGATTTAAGATCGTTTTCTAAAGCGATCAAGATCATCAATCGATAAAGTTGAAATAAATTTGAAGTTGCTCAAATCATGGTAGGCATAAAAGAAAATAATAAGGATTTGATTTGACCGGAAGTGGAAATGTCATAGAGTGGCAACATTAGTTTACTTTAAACGATCCAATAGAAACCAAGTAAAGTGAAGTGCTTTAAACAGATAAGGAGAAAAAATAGTGAGTGGGAATCTTAAACTCGACAGAGGCAACGATTAAAGACGACGAACCATCCCTCTTGGGAAGACCCAAGCATCAACCGGTGGGGACAAAGGAAGAGACATATGATAAATTTAAGATGTCTTATACCACATGCTTCATCTTGTCGGCCTCAAATTATTCCATCCTCATATATAGAACCAATTTGAGAGTCAAGAGAAGGGTTCAACAGACACCTCCATTCACCTCTCGGCTTTCAACACCAACCAAATGAACTAACTTGGGAAGAGAAGATTTCTCCGAGGAAGGAATTGGCAGCTACAACAAAATAAGATGCCAAGTGAAGAAACTCGTGATCAAGGCATACCAGAATTGAATCCAGGAGAGTGGTTGAATTTGAGCCCTGGAGGATCCATCACGAGCATCCAAAGAACCCGAGGTACAATCAAGACTTGCTTCACCAAGGTTTTCTCGCAACTTCTCGCATGCGTAAGTTCTACAACCACAAGCCTGGGTGGACACCGAATGCTCACAAAGGGAAAGAAGCGCAGACGACATTACCAATCACACAAAATGATGGAAATGATGGCATCGCCCATGCCTATCCGTGCTTCCATGTTCAGATCACTCTGGGTCCAAGCCCATTCCTTGTGCACAAACCTCGGTAGACGGAAGTTTCCGATCGAACCGCAACACTGTGAAAGCGTAAATCATCCAACTCAACTATGCTCGACTCAATCTCAAACTTTAAAATTATGTTTCGTTAGGCGATATTATAGATTCTATTGTAAACTATGCTTTCCATAGACTTCCCGTAAGATAGGAGCGACTACTTAAAGCTCAATGCATCAAGATCAAGTTCATAATTTTAGTTTCGCTTAAAAGAACTTCCAACTCTTTATTTGTGATCTTGTGAGTAAAACAATAAACTAAAGGTCATATTGGATACCTCTATCCCTAAGCACTTCTAGATCGCATGTTTCCGCCAAAAGTCAACATTATATTCTACCGAGTGTGTGCACAAATGAAAGAAGATGGTCAAAAGAACATCCTTTTAGCCGCCCTAGTTTCCTTGTTACAATTGTGTCTTTAGAAGATCACATTGAAAATTTTAGGTGCAGCAGCTGTTTGATAGATCACATAAAATCCAAAAATTCATATAATTTGATCGAATATCCACTTATTTTGCATTTCCAAAGGCCTCTGAATAGTTCCAACTTCCAAGCATAAAATAAGCTCAACATTATATTGTCTCCGAGTATATACTGTTACCTTTTCTCATTTATTCTTCTTATTTAATTAGTGATTCCATAGTGAGTTACAAATTATTACATTAACCCAAAACATATTATAGGGTAGTATATGTCACGTAAATCTTGCAAACTTAAAGGATAGAAGTGTGCGGATTCACTCATCAACCTTTAACATCTCGAGGCCCATCAAAATAGTTTAAAGATCAAGTGTAATGCGGTGGATAGCAATCATCAAGATAAGTCAAAAGGGATTGTTCTTAGAAGACTAATTAAATGAGATTAGTAAATTTTCAATGAAGGAGCAAGATGAAAATAAAGTCGCTAATTTCGCTCTATTTGCATAAGCGTAAACTTTTAGGATGTAATGATCTAACTACATTCTTAGTATGTGCAAACCAACACTTTCACCAATAACTAACCTTCTAACCCTCCACATCGCTTTCTACAAAGAACACACCTCAATCACATAAGCTAATCTCAAGACTCAACCGAGAATGCAAAATCAATTTTATTGCTTTGTCAGATTTTAAAAACATAATGTGCAATATACATGCTTCACTAGCAATACCATTGCTACATAATACAAATAGGCAAAACCAAGATCGATCAAATCAGACCTCCATGCAATCAAATTCCCACATCAAAAACTGGATTTGGGATACACCCATTTCTATTGTCAACCCCAAAACAAGTAAAAACAAAGAAACGGATAATTTGATTAAAACCTCAGATCTTTAACGTAATGTAGATCAAGAAACACATCAATCATCAATACTTCACATGGAACCTCGAGAAACCAGCATATATATAAATGACCCAATAACCAGATTCCAGATTACCAAAAACAATGAACCCCACGAAAAAAAATTAAAAATTTAGGAAGACCTTCTCAAAGTCTTCAGGAGCAACACCATGTAGATAGAAGCTCCGAGCATCGTCGGAGAAGAGAAGAATGCGACATCAAGGGATTAAAACTGCTCGGATTGAATTCAGAGCTCCTTCCATTGTGAAATCAAGCAATCACGCTATTAACTTAGTCCGTCAGTTGCAACGTCGAATTAAATATGCATAAAAAAAAGAATTAGAATTACTTTCAATATATTTTTTCCAAATTTAGGGAGCATTACAACAAATAAACAAGTATATTTAAGCTTCTAACAACGCTGAGCTCATGGCAGCATAAAGAAAAAGGTCAAATGTCAAGATTTCTCACTAGTTGAAAACTAGTTTTAGAACTGCTAAGACAAGAACATCGTATACCGATTTCACTAAACAAGCTATGGATCTACACCGCAATATATAATATACGATGTGTTTTGTGTGTAGTAAAACTCTATACGTGCTCACTTGGTACAATCCAAATTGATAGCTAAGACAATTCAACCAACAATGTACATAATGGCAACCCCACCACTTCAATCATGAAAAGAAGAAGAGTTGAACAAGAGATGACAAGGTTAAGAACGGCCGTGTAATCAGAACGCCGTGCTTGTAAATCTAGCTAGGTAAGAAGACCACTTAAATCGAATTAATACTCGATCGTCATTTCCTAAACTACTTGAGTTTATCGCACAAGAAATGATATGATACAAATACAGAGTTGAGAGAGGTGGCATCTACAATGAGCATTGTACCCAATCATACCGCTTTCATCCATCAAAACTGGTCGTCATTGAGGTCGTAATCATCTTCATCGAATTCCCCACTTTCCTAAGAATTGTTCATCATGTAAGGAGTCTCTATTGTGGAGAAATATATGTATGAGTCTCTATTGTGGAGAAATATAGATGAAAAAGAAGGGTGTTACATTTATATTTTACCTTTCTTTTAGTGATGTTTGCGATAGCCATATCAAACTCCGCTCGCTTTTCGTGGCAATATCATAATACTTCACCTTTTCCTACAAATCAAAAAGCATAAAGCATCGTAATTGGCAACCAAGCTTTGTCCATCATTTGCACTTCGGATGAATGTTCAAACTTTTAGTGTAACAAACACGCTCGAATGAAGTAGCTTATCTTCAAGTCATCAAATTACATGTAGATATTCGTGAATGCAGAACTTGGAAGTAACTCGAGCAACAAAATTACATAGGACGGGACCATGTAAAGACATGAAAGGCTAAACAACTCATGTAGGCCACAAAATCTAATTATCAAGATACGATATTGCCTCACATGTTTTGATTTTGCACCAAAAGTGATCTACAAATTTCATCTAAATAAAGTTGAAGGAGAAGTGTGAATCTATTCTCTTATTTATTTTATCATTTATCCAATAGATTTTCGAAATAGCATAGATTTTCATCAAATCATAGATTAATCACCACGAGAGCTCTCGAATGAATAGTCAGAAGTTAGATCACAAACCTCATAAGTCATTGTTTTCCACTTCTCCCACATGCTTTACCGATCCGCAATAACAGAGTAACCACGACTTTGAGATTAATCCAAACAAAAACAACAATGATGACGAGTCCATATCAGTCCCTCGTAGTACATACATCACGCATCGACTTGACATCGTTTCGCTTGGTATTCCTTACGAAAATCCTCCCCGAACATCAAAAACCGCAAGTTCAAGATCTTCTCAAGAAATGGCTAATTAGGCAGCCTCAAATTTGTAATGAAAAGAAGTGTGTTTTTGCTTAAATTCGATGACAAACTACTCCATCATAACAAGTTCTTCATATACTAATCAACAGCAGATGCAATATTGGAAAAACAAAACTAGAAAAACTGCATGAATACAACAAGTTAACACCCTCATGCATCAACCAAGTTTACCATTAACCTAATAACCTTAGCAAGAACAACCAACTACAACATATCGAAATAAAACAACTTTTACCGGGACATGAAACTTGAACTGGATTCACCTTGATAAAGGAAAAGGAAAATCACATTCTTTGAATTGAACTGAACTTGTTTTCTACGTATTTTTCATTCCCCAAAACGAAAAATAGGCCTTTGATAATCCCACAATACCTTCTCTCCTCTATAACACTCTTCTTTTCTCTAAAATGTTTCAATGTGACCTAATTATTGCACTCAAAAATTAGCTGTTTTCCATTTATTTTATGTTGATGACATGAATATGAATATTTGTATAGTTTCATTTATTTTTTTCCTCACTATACATGTAAATCAAAGCATAAATTAGCTGTTTTCCATTGGTTTTATGTTGATATACAATGAATGGCACATCAGATTATCAGTTTTAAGCATATATCCATGCATGCTGTGATGATCAGCTAGGAATTTAATTAATTTTGTAGTAAGTTGGGAAATATATATACTAATTAACATCCACAAGCATGTATTAGGTATACGTGCATTTATACACAGCACTAATATACATAAGTTTGTCAAAATGTAAATGAAATTCTAGAAGTAACTACTCTTAGAGAAGCATAATCAGAACCATCTTCCCCAATAGCTCACCAATTTCAAGATTGCACCGAGAGATTCCAAAGCCACACTATTTCAAATGAGTGCTATCAAGTCCGAAAACTACGTAAGTCTTCAAGAGGCATACCTTACTTTAGGGTCCGTATATTCTTAACAATTGGTCGAGAGTGAATTCAATGTAGTAAAAGAATTCACTCCTTAAATGCTTTCCTACCACAACCGCAACATCGCAGAGAATTTTTACAAGCCAAATAAGATAAAAGATATAAAGATAAAAAACACGAGAGGATCCAACGAGAATAAATGCAGAGGCGCCCAAAATCCACACATTTAAGACATCAAATGCATCTACCTAGTCCTCACACAACCGCAGATTTAAGACATTAAGTCGATTCACGCAAAATACGGACACACAATGACAAAGTGTTGCGATCAAAAGGAGTGCAATAAACTCGTGGTTGCAAGAACTCAATGATCAAGAATTGTAGGCGTGCTAGATATACAAAGATAAATGCGCCACGAGGCAATCACATGTATAAAAGGGAGGGCAAGTTGGGGTCGGTAGCCCCTTGTGGACCAAGAGATGGTGTTTTGCTCGGGACAGAGTGGGGACACGAGGGGAATATCATTCCATCGTAAGGCATAAAAAAGTTTGACAAAATTGAGCATAATACTAAAATTTCAAACTAAATCTCAACTTTATACCAATTCTTCCGCAACTAAAGAAGCATGAATCATAATATTCGAGAAACCGATGATGGAGAATACGATAATGGGAGTATCTTTGATGCCGAGACGGGGCAAAGGCCTGTGTGTGTGACGTGGACTGCATGCAAGCGGCGCGCCCATTACTCCGAGCAAAGAACAGAATCGACCTCCCGCCTCCGCCTCCGCCTCCCCGACGGCTACGGACGGGTTCCGAGTGAGTTGGTCACACTCCACCGCCTTTAGCCCCGAGCCGAGCCGGCTGACTCGCCGATTTCGACACCGTCCGGATCCGACCTCCATTAGCGGGCGTGAGCGTCTCCCCATCGGCCTCAGCCGCCCGATCTCGCAATCAAGGAGTCGGAGTTGCTCGTGCCGGATTTCACGGAGCAGCTCGACATGGGCGACTGCCCACCAGACTCTTCCCGAGACCTCGCGAGATAGCCGCGCACCACGCCCTCTAATGCCGAGAAGAACCCTCGCTCGCTTCCTCTCCATCTTCTTAGCCCTAATTAATCGCTTAAATATATATATGTATGGTGTATGTAGCGGAATCGAAACGCGGTTTTGGTGTAGGTCAAGACTACGAGTGTGTTTGCACAGATGAGATATGAAATAGGGAATACGTGGTGGGGAGTGAAGGTTGAGGATTGATTTTTTTTTTTTTAAATTTATATATATAGACTACGCTTTTTTAAAAACACGCGACATAGACTACGCTTTTAAGCGTAGTTAATAGTTCATATAGACCACGATTTAAGTATAGCGTAGTCTATATTTCAAAAATCAAGACATAGACTACGCTGATAAAAAGCGTAGTCTATACTATAGACTACGCTTTTTACGAAAAAGCGTAGTCTATAAGGTGTAGAGAAAAGTGATATTTGTAGTAGTGTTGAGTATTAAAGTTGTAACTTGGCTTTTGGTTTCTTTAACTTAGGGACTCATGTTTGAGTACCCTATTATTAATAGAAAACCCTAAATTTGTGTCTAACTTCGATTCTCATTAATTCATTCTTAAGTTTAAGTTATTGAAATTTGTCGATTTCTTTTGGATTCTCGTACATATAGTACTATGTTGTTTACGTTTGGGGTTTTGTTTGTCGGCATAACATAAACATAACCATTCAACACCATACACAACATAAACTATACTAAAGCATTAGAAAACCTTAATTTCTAACATCATGCAAAACTATTGTGTATGTGTGTATAAGTGTTCCATTCATTCATCACAATCACAACCATTCATTCCAAGCTTATAGTTAACTCTCATAGCATCATTTACCATTAAAATTAAACTTATACTTAACCAGTTTGCTATGTTTTCGATAATTAACAATAATTAGCATATGTATCCAATAAATTCCAATAAAATCATGATATACTCATATCATACTATAGAATTTAATTACCAACTCAATATCATCAAATAAAATTTTAAACTATGAGTTAAAATCATTAAAAGTTTTCGGTATTCATGATTAATTGAGCATTTGTGTTCAATAAATTTCACAAAAATCATATCATGCTTATATCATATACTAAACATGAAATATCCTTTCATATCATACATTAAAATTAAAACATATGCTTATCACTATATATATATTTTCGGTAATATTAACATATATACATATATATATATTATAAATTCCATTCACTTCACCATATGTTTATAATATGCAATAAAAACGTAATATTAACTTTAAACCACAACTAAATATTTATAATATGAACTAAATGCTTGGAATTCTTTTTGTCCTCATACATATATTACATATGTGTTCAATAAATTCCCAACAATGCATAATAAGTTCATATTATTTCTAAACATCATATATTATATTATTTTTAACAAATAAAAATCAAATAAATCTTAGAATATTTATACATAGTTTCGGCATTTTCATAAAAATAGGAGTAGTGTCTCAAAAATTTCAAGATTAATATATGATGTTCATATCATATATTAAACACTATATCTCAACTATTTCTCAACAAATAAAATCAAACAATGGCTTAAAAATACTTAAATAAATTCTGCCCATTTGTGAAAAATAGGAGTAGTGTTTCAAAAATTTCAAGATTAATATATGATGTTCATATCATATATTAAACACTATACCTTAACTATTTTCCAACAAAAATTCAAAATAAATACAAGAAAATTCCAAAAATTTCCATATTTATTCTACATGCTCATAACACATCAACAAGAAATAATATCAAATAATATTCACAAAAGCATGCTTTATCTCCTATAAAAAGAAATTATAACAAAATTGAAAAATAACAAACATGCTCCAAAAATTCCCAAATTTTAAATACAGCATTAGACCATATTTCTAAGCATATTTCATTCATTTCTTGAAGCATTTGATGGCTCAAAAGCCACGAAATTTGGGGAGGTCGAACTAGGTTTCAAAATGGAAAAAAATTTAAAAACATTCCACCCATTAGGATGGAAGAGGATGATGAATACTACCTTTGTATGGTCTTAGAAACTTATTTTGAGAGTTGGAATGGTTTGAAATGGGGAATTAAAGCTTAGAACATAGAAGAACAAAAAGAGAATTTGAATTTAGTGAGTAAAATGGGTTCCAAAGTGAGAGGAGCATATGGACGAAATGTTGTTGTATTGACAGCCTAAAGAGCTGTTGTAAGCTCATTTGGGCTGTCCTTGGTGGTGGTTGGGAGAAGGAATGGTCAAATTACCCGATTTGGCATGTTAATACCGCCTCTTTAAGTTTTGTCGCTTTCGATTGATTTCTGAACCTTAAGGTTTTATTTTCTTAAATAGACTTAAAAGAATTATTTCATAGTTTATAATAATTTCATGAAGTTCAGATGGCATCCGGTAAGTCAATTCCGAGTTATCGCGGAAAAACAGCATCCGGCGATTATATTATGCTCATTCAAAATTCTATTGAATTCTTGAGCTTCATAATTTATTTGAGTCTTATAAATCATTTCTTATTGATTTAGACCTATGGTTCGAGTTTCGTTCGCTCAAATCGCTTTAGGGTTTTTTCGGTATATATTCCCGACGCTCGCTAAGTTCTTCTAAAATTTCTTTCATAAATTGATTCTTATGAATTCTAAATTCATAATAATATATTCCTCCTTGATTTTGATTATTATCATTAATTCTCATGATTAGCACGGACTGAAAGTTGATCCGCCCGTGAATAGTACTTTTGAGATCGACCGCAAAGATGCCCGAAAATTCTCATTCTTCGCTTCTCGATGTTTTCGTGAGAGGATTCTAGAAATAAAATCTTTTGTTGAGATTCATTCTCGATCTTTCATTCTATGTTCGTGCTATTCAAAACCCTAACTGCAGACTAGTCACTAGTTTTTATTTCTCTAGTTTTCGATCTCCGAATCGATTCTAATTGCTTCGCTGATTACCTTAAACATAATTAAGGTCTAAGAACCACATATAATTGGTTTAAGCATCACTAATAAAAGTTTTAAATTTTTCGGGTTATTATAATAAAACGGCATATAAGCTTATCAAGAACCAAACAAGAACATAATTTATCTTAGTCGTCGACACGACTATATCTTCTTCATATCAAGACGCTATGGTCTATAAACACTTGGGTCATTGCATCCTCTAACATCTTAAACATATAACAAGACATCACGAAGCCTCATATGTCTAAACGAGCATAGAAGACTCAACAACAAGCTTAAACTATCCAATCTTAGCTAAAAACCCAACGACCCCTTAAGACATAACTTATGTCCGACGTCAAAATCACGTGAGACGTCATCTAACACCAAGGAATCTTTATACATGCTCAACTATCATCAAAGATCATCAATCAATCATCAAAACACAAAGATCAAAGCTTTAGTATTGAAAACCCATTTTGCCGATTTAACTAAAATTTTGCAACTTTTGAATACGTCGGCCGAATAATCCGAATAATTCATTTTAAGCATTATTCATATCATAGATTTCAAATATGAAGTCAAAATGATCAAATAAAATAAAAATCCAACAATATGAGGGCTGTGGTTTTCGCCATTTAGTGGTTTTCAATATAGTTTCGATTTTAAATGTTTTTCTTGCTCCAAACATGTTTATATCTATCCAACAACACATATATGAAGGCAATTCGAGCATATCAACATTATATATTCAAGATCAAGGCCCCTCATTTTCGAAAATTATACAAAATTCCAAACAATAAACATATGCTTCACAAATTCAACGTTAAACAATACGTAGACTATTTAATCTATCATAATATCAATAAATAATCAAACAACACATAATCCTTCATAATTTCACAATATGACAGAAAATATAATATACACATAAGATCATATTTTTAAAATTTTCAAACCGTAGATGTGTTCTAGATACAAGATTATACCTCGATTCGAAAACGGATTGAAAATTCAATGGTTGGATCTTTCTAAAATTGGCTTGAAGTTTTTGAAATTTAGTGTGTGTTGGACGAAATTTTTGAAGAAAAATGAAGATGAATAGTGTTATCAAATTTCTATGTATGTAATTAATACTAATTTTTATTTTATTTTTTATTTTCTTTAATGTGGTGATTATTCACCACTTCTAGAAAGCTTTCTTTTCTTTTTATTTTTCTCATTTTCTTTAATAGATAATAATCACTTTTCTTTTAGAACTTAAATATAAATATTGTAAAATAACGTATAACATTTTTATAACAAGAAATCGAAACTAATTATTTGAAAAAACAATCTCTACTTTTAAACTCAATAATAGATCATAAACATCAAAATATAAATATATAAAAATATTTTTGACCTTAAAACCCATTTTAACTATTCTGCTCTTAATCCGAGCTTAATCGGCAAACGCCGATGTCACAAAGGCATAGATTTTGAAATTCTCAATTTTCTGAAATCAAGACTTCTTTGAGCATGTATCTATCATCTCAAGACTCTTGAAATCTAACTCTTCTTATTCTCAACAAGACTTAAGAATCTTATCTCGGTTTCTATCTCAAGCTCCATCTTAGATTCTATCTTCTTAACTCGAAGCTTAACGTAAAAGCTTCTAACTTACACAACTCTTTCTAAAGGGTGCAATGCCCTTCTTATAAAGCTTTTAACCAGGAACTAATCTCTGCTACAGAAATACGGGGTATTACATTCTCACCCCCTAACAAAAATTTCGTCCTCGAAATTTAGTACCTTTTTGCTGAGGTACTTCTTTCTCCTCTGATCTTTTAGCTCTCATGTTACTTCTTCTCAATCATGATGCTTCCATGTCGATCTAAGATACATTCTAGCTTCTTTTCATAACTTAGATTTGTTCCAAGAACAATGTTCCCTTGTTACACGATGTGTTTTGGATTAAACACATATCTTCGTAATTGCGACACATATAACACATTATGAAGAATATTGTCGAGACTTAGATGAAATGCTAACTTGTAGGCGACTGGTCGAATCTTCTTTAGAATCTCGTACGATTCAATAAATCTCTATAACTTCTTGGATTCTTTTCTTTATTTGTCGTACGATTACGACCATTTCTTTAATCGTTTCTAGTCCAAGCACTTTTCTTTCTCCAAATATGTTTTAATAAAACGATGATCTATACCTTCTATCATAGAAGACTTCATAGAGCGCCATATAAACTGTTGCTCCCATTGATTTCTTTGATCTAATGTCACTGTTCTGATCTTATCTTCTAACGCCCGAATGGTCCGCTTTGAATCGACCATCCGCTATGGATGAAAAGTTGTACCGAAATTCGATCTTGTACTCATCTTTTATTGAAAACTCGCCCAAAACGAGATGTAAACTTGAATTTCGCTTGATGTAATTGAGATGAACATTCCATGCAAACGCATTCATCTCTTCGACGATACTTGAGCTAACTTATCACCTCTATACATGATAGAGATCGAAATAAAATAAACATCTCTCGTGAGTCGATCGATAATCACCCACGCTTCGATTGGATAACCAACACGTATGTCTTATCATCTTTCAACTTTGTAAAGAATATAACGGACTAGGCCGTTGAATTCACGATCATATGTTGCAATAGTTTTCTTTCTTCCATTATTCAAGAAAAAGAACTTTTTGGCGTGATTTTCAAAACTCCAATGATATACATAGGAGATATTCTCAATCAAAGCACTCCAAAACTCGAGAACTCGATCAACAAAACGAACTCATTCTTTAGCATCAGTTGGGTTATCAACTTATTAAGGATGAAGAATCTGACACAGAAAAACTCTGAAATTCTACAATTGGTTTAAGGGTGAGAAAGTACAAGTAAATCTTGAAAAGAATTGTACTTTCTTATTCTTTCTTTTCAGAATGAGGATTTCTTCTTCTAGGTGACATACCGCATTGCAAATGAATACCAAAATGCAGATATTTTGCTTATCCAAAAGCAGAAAAAGGTTTTCAATCAACAAATGTGCTCGGATCGCAAAGATCTTCAAAATTGCTTATGATAAAGTTATGATATGAAATAACACACCGGATAGCAAATGATCATATAGATATCAAAGGAAAGAAAATTGCCTCTCTAAGGACTTTTACAAAAGCAAGGAAAAACTTTGCCATCCGGGGTTTTGTATATGGATGCTTTGATATCTCCGCAAGACACATCCTAGACGACTTCTCAAGCACGCTTATCGCATCATAAGATATCTATAGCTTCACTAGTCTATATATACATATACATACATATGATCCATAACTATCAACTTCCATTCTGTCCACGAAAGGCTGTCACAAAAGGCAATCGGCCGATATCTAGGACTATAGCTGTGCTGTGCCAATAATTTGTAAAACTCGAGTTCATACATGACAATCTTGAGACACCTGGTCTCGATAAACTAGCTTGAATCTTTTATCAAATGTCCAAAGGAGAAGTCTCCAAAACATAAGACAGTAGAACAAACTGAATAAATTTAGAAATTTTAAGAGATATGAAAAGCTGATCATAACAATTTAGGTCAATAAGAAATATCCCAGTACCGTGATATGAGTAATCCACATCTATGAATTCGAGATCTTCACTATCATCATCAGGTGAAAACAAAAGTTACCAACCAGCTGGAACTAATTAATAGCTGAGATAGAGTTGGCAACATAAAAAAAATGAATCAAAAGGAGGGGTACTCAAGTGCACATAATATTGAGAATTTATGGTAGTTAGGAATAAAATCAGCTTGCTCAAAAGGTATAGAACCAAACTCATGATCAATGGCCACAACAATAGCCCAATCTTGCCACTCTTCAAGCAACAAAGAAATCAACTAAAGAATTCCATCTAGTCCCAATATGCCTTGCTCAGATGCCTTTCTCCTCAAGCAATGGAATCGAGCTAGAAATTTGCCCAAGGTAAGCTACTCGTCTGGTGTATAAAGATAGAAATACTCTTTGATCTTTGTCGATAATCGATCACACTATTTTCTAACACGAAAACATGCAAGTAGACAGTAAGTCGAGTATCGATCCACAGGATTGTAATGCAAAATATGTAGCTAACTCAATAATCCTTCATCATTATCCAAGTGATGATTTTGGTTTTGAAAAGGTTTGGGACTTCAATATTAAATTCAAGGTCAAGAGAAAATAAAACAAATAAAGAAAGCAATAAAAACTCAAAGAGATAATAAGACTAAAAGACTAACCCTATGGATGTATTAATCCTACCCACAACGATGTTTATCCCGCTCCTATTAACCAATTTTAATCCGCATAAGATGGAAGATCACATATGTAACCAACAATTTCGATTATTTACAATTGTGGTAAGAGAATACTAATTTTCCCTATTACGTTACGCCTCAAGGTAAAAATTAGCAACCCAAAAAGATCACAAAGAATATGCTTCCTACGAATGTTCCTATCTCGCCTATGACTCAAGGCTTATTCAGATTGTGTATTCAAGATCGATCGACAATTAAAACTTAAGTATTTAATCGGCAACTAGATATGCATCAAAATTGATCGAAATTAACACATAATATTTAACACCAAGAATCACAAATCAATGCTTGGAAGGTAAATAGCAATGTTAGGAATCACAACACTTAGAATAGAATCATACAAACCCTAGAATTAGAACAAGAATTTAGCTAGACATAGACATTGGAATAAAATAAGAATTAACCATAAAAATAAGAATTAAATAGATAAAACCCGTAATGTAGCGTCGGAAGAACAATGGTTGGGTTCATATCCAAACCCAAGTAACAAACGGGAAAATACGGAATTCGTTCGGACGAAATCGTTCCAAAACGATAACAATGCGTAGAACAATGAAAATCTAAAGTCTAGATGAATCTAAATGAAAGCTAGAATGAAAGGAATTGAAAATATGTTGAAAACTGATGAAAAACATGTAAAAATAAGTATGTTCCGTGTTGGAGGCGCATGGGCAAGCCTAGGTGTATATATAGGCGTAGGGCTGAACCCTAATTCGCGCCTAGCCGTCACGCCTGGCGGCCGGGCTCACGGCCGCGAGCTCTGCCTGATGCGTTCTGGGCACTCTCTCGCGGCCATGAGGGTGGTCGCGAGCCTCGCGCACGCGCGACTCATTGTTCGCCCGTTCTCTTGCGTCCGAACTCCAATTTCGATCCGTTTATGCTGTATGGACTAATATTGAGATAATATTTAACATTGTAAAATTTTCACATCCATAATTGTTATATAAATTTCATCATCTTTGATTACATCTTTGCTTTGTGCATCGATTATAACCTGAAAAGCCTACAAAACACCAAAGAGGAACCCCAAGAGCAGTATCTTCCAAAAATAGCTAAAAACATTAATATCGACTATATAAATGCACTTAAAACAATCTAAATCATCTTAATATAACATTAATAAACGAGTAAAAAATGCGTTTATCACACCCCCAAACTTGAAGCATTGTTTGTCCTCAAACAAAATAGAACAAACGAAAGACAACCAAAAGACAGGGAATGAGTCGAATGACAACAGCAATAAGCCTCAGAGCAATGAGCAACAAAAGATTCACCTCAAATGAAACAAATCACAACATCTTCCATTTAACTCCACATATCATAATAACCATAAGCACAAGCCTTCTCAAACTTTAATCCTCACGACATGGATATATATATATATAAATCTCAAACACTCAAGTGTACAAGGAGGATGTGTATACTCTCAAAGTTTAAAAACACACGGAATCTACCATAAGCTTGCAAATCGTCTAATTCTCCATTGCTCAAATATGTGCTCAAGAACCAAGATAAAAAAGGTCTTTATAACGGGTTATAATGTAGGCTCTTTGGTAAGGTAGGATATATTTAGGCTAAGTGACTCATAATCCCATAATGAAAACACCATAAGTATCATAAGACATAATTCCCAAACTTTCACAATTCATTTCAATTTTTCATACCAAGAAGTCATTTTTCTTTTAAGAACATCACACTTATCATATAAGTGTGATATATGTTTAGTATGAT
This sequence comes from Salvia rosmarinus, assembly GCA_036937905.1. NCBI lineage: Eukaryota > Viridiplantae > Streptophyta > Magnoliopsida > Lamiales > Lamiaceae > Salvia > Salvia rosmarinus. The sequence goes on from CM072819.1 coordinate 81,080,784, forward strand.
TTTTTGCTTATTTTTCATATGTTTATGCATGCCGTTTCCCGTGGTTTGTCCTATTTATGTCGTTGTTTTGATTAGTATTTATCGATTCAGATTTATTTGGTTTGTTTCGATGTTTTGTAGAAAAATGACATTAAATAGGATGAAATGGAGCATTTCGATAGGAGTCCATAGGCGTAAACGGATCACAATTCGGAGTTCGGGCGAGAGAGAACGGAGCGAACAAAGAAAGTCACAGACGCGAGTGCGCTGAAGGCCCAATACTGGCTCGCCTCACCGCAGTGATCAGCGCACGCTCAGCCTCTCCCAGCGTGCATTCACCACCTTCCAGCCTCTCCCAGCGCGCGTTCACCACCTTCTAGACCCCCAACGCGTGTTCATCCTCCACCAACCGGCGCTGTCCTTCCCAGCGCCCCACACCACGCGACGCTGCGTTCAGAAGCCTCTGGCCCCCAAGGCCGCGCCTCCCAAAGACTCCACACCACGCCTCACCATCGCACAGCCAGCGCACGTCTGACGCTCTAGCCCAACCGGTGCCTCATCCCATGCCTCGCCTTGCGCATCCGACGTTTCATCCGCGTCCGACGTTGGGGTGCTTTGGCTGTTCATTCCAGAGGAACCTCGCGTCCGGCGTTTCATTGTGTCCGGTGCTGCGATGCTCGCTCTGACCTTTCCAGAGAGTGCTCGCGTCCGGCGCTTCGCCCTTTTCGACGTTGGACTCTATTTTTGAGGCCCAATTCGACGTTTTAAATGGGCTTTTCGAGGGTTGAATAAATAGTAGAATTCAGCCGCGACCTCATTCTCATTCTCACGCACACTCTCTTTTCTTTCTCCTTTCTTTTTCTTTTCCTTTTCATTTAATTCTTGCATTTTGGATTAACAATTGGATTGTGCGATTACGGATATTTGGAAGACGAATTTATCTATGAATGGTTTGTAAGTTTTTCTCGTTTAATTATGTCTATGTAATTGGGATTGGAATAATTTCTACCATGAGATAAATTATCGATTTGTTAGGAAATAAATGTTGGATTGTTCTTATCTTGAATCGTGATTATTGTGTTGATGATTTGCGATTTCCTCATCCATATAAATTGTTTATTTCATGATCTCCATACATGGTGTTCGAGAGAATTGTGTAGGTTGATTATGTGTTTATGTTTGATTATGAAGTTATGCGAGAGTAGATTTATATTAGATATAAGTTTGACAACGAAAGTGATCGAGAGATTGGTTTGTTGTTGAGTAATTAATATATGTGGATAGAGTTTTTGCTATCGTGTGCATCTTTAGTTAAATATCCTTCGTAGTTGATGGTGGGTTGATTGAGAGATCCCCTATCATTAAGTTCGAGTCTAATGTTGACGTAATCGAGAGATTAGTTAGTGTTGACCGTTTGGTGAGAGGCGTGGGTGTTTTATACATTGTGTACCGATCTTTGATTCATTAATAGCGAGGATAGATTTGAACCCTAGAACACCGTCTCCAATTCCGCGTATCTGCCAATTCCTATTGTTATCCAAGTGCATCCGCTTTACCGCTTTATTTTATTTCATGCTTTCGTCTGCTCCGTGATGGATCCCTTATTTTAGGACGTTAGTATTTCTTTTTGCTTTTGTGTTCGACATAGAACCGTAGCCCTGTTAAGCCTTCCTTGAGAGATTCGACTTGGGTCGATCTTACCGCTCTATAAGGACCTCGTACTATTGCGAGCGACTGAAAAGAACAATTTGGTCGGAACAATATACTCATCTCAAGCACTAGCTACTTACCCATTTATGTTCTTTTTTCACACATACTTGTGTCAACTTTTTTTTTTTTTTTTTTTGAACTTATATTGGTAAGAAACTATTTTTTATATTCACTTTTCATCATCTATTTTTTTTCTCACCCCTCAATTCTCGCAACCAAACATCATACTAACTATATAACCCAACCCACGACTATATGAAAGAATAATGTAGGGTCAAACGGGCTCATCAAAGGATTCAATGATTAACAGATTAGTGTTTGGATAGTATATAGGCTAAGAAAAGAATGCCTAATATCATGTTCTAATTCTTAAGCACATCAATGCAACCTCGAAAAAGATCCAGAGCAAGTTCTAGAGAAACACATGCTATTTCAAACTATTCACACATAAAGAAACAAGACTGCAAAGATATGACAGTCAAAAGCTTAAGTCTCACAAGTTTTAAAAATATGTGATCAAGTTCTCAAAGGCTCAATACTCACAATAATCATAACATGCTTCGTCTCACAAAATCAGTTGCAATCAAATTTTATAATAATGCAATTCTCATCATCGGATGCTCATCATTCAACTCAACCCCAAACAGACACAAAACAGAACAAGAAAAACAAAACAAGAACGACCAAAACAAAAAAGACAAAAGCGAATACAAAACAAAAACAAAAAGATTGGGTTACCTCCCAACAAGTGCTTAATTTAACGTCTTTAGCTAGACCATCACATACCTCTTTCAATCCGGTGTTTTGGCAATTGCCTTCTTGCCAAACTTGTGCTTGCTCTTATAGGTTGCATTCACAGCAGACCACCACTGAGTGTGGAAGTGGCCTCCCCCAAACTTGAATGAATCACTCGGGGTTCCATACCGAGTCCCTTTCTTCTTTGTAGCATCCTCATCGATTGGTCGGTTGACATCCAAGTGAGAGACAGGGCTTGCTATGGCAGTGGTGATCGAATGACAATCCTCATGCTTCGAGTTATCATTTCGCTTGATGGCATCATAGATTGAAATAGTTAACTCATCCTTATTCACACGGAAGGTGAGATCACCATCCTGCATATCGATCAGAGCCCTGCCTGTGGCTAAGAATGGTCTCCCGAGAATGAGAGGCGTGTTCCCATCCTCTGACATGTCAAGGACCACAAAATCCGCTGGGAAGATAAAATCTTTGACCTTGATGAGCACATCTTCCACTATCCCCTTTGGACGGGTGACTAATGCGTCTGCCATCTGGAGAGCAATTGTAGTAGGCTTTAACTCCCCAATCTCCAATTTGTTAAATATGGACAATGGCATTAGGTTGATGCTTGCCCCTAAATCACACAGAACTCTGGAGAAAGTATGCCCTCCAATAATATAAGGTATTGTGAAGCTGCCTGGATCTTTCTGCTTCAATGGCAGCTTCTTTTGCAGCACAGCACTGCACTCTTGAGATAAATTAATAGTCTCGAACTTTTCCAGTTTCTTCTTGTTGGTGATAACATCCTTTAGAAATTTCATGTACCCCGGCATATCTTTGAGCGCATCTAGCAATGGGATATTGATATTCACCTTCTGGAACATCTCCAGGAATCGGATCAGCCTATCGTCATGCTTTGGCTTGGCTAGCCGACTTGGGAACGGAATCAGAGGTGTGTATGTAGGATATTTCTTCCACTGGTCGGCCTCGCGGCCACCCTCACGACCGCTAGGGTGGTCGTTAGGTACTGGAACTGCGTCTGCCTTCTTCCTCGCGGGCGGCCTAGCTGTCGCTAGGTCGGTCGTTAGCTCTTCGTCAGAACTCTCTGGACCATTCATCACAGCCGGCCTAGCGATCGCTAGGCCGGTCGCTACCTTCTCGGGCAAACGTTATGCCTCTTTCCTCGCGGTCGGGCTAGCGGTCGCTAGCTCGATCGCGAGATCCTCTTCATTTCGCGCACGTTCGTCTTCTCGTTTCGGTTGACTCTGATATGCTTTTCCACTCCTCAGTTGGATGGCAAAGCACTGATTCTTTAGGTTTACTTCCGTAGTGCTAGGGAATTGGCCAGTCTTTTGTTGTGCTTTCATTGTGCGACTATCGACCGATCCGTTCTCCATTATCTTCGTGTGTTTGCCCATGGTCGCCACAAGGATTCCGATGTGTAATCCTTTGCCTGTAGTATTGATAAACGAGTTCGGCTGCGTCGCCAATTGTTGGTTGCTCAACACCAACTCGCTGCATCATTCCTCTAAGCTCGCTTCTTGGCTCTCGAATAATCACATTACGCATCGCGAAGCCTACTGGAGGTTGCTGGAAGTTATTAGGGTTGGCATACGATAAGTTGGGATGATTCTTGTTGTTAGGATGGTATGCCGGATTTTTCCCAAGACGGTTCCTCTGATGTATATAATTTAGGTTCTCCGTCTCGAACTGGCTTTTCAGTAGAGTGAATTTATCCATGAGATCGTCGTATCTGGGATCGACCTCTACAACGACTGTCTTTACCACATGCATCCTCTCCATCGGCCATTGATAGCTATTGGCAACCATCTCTTCTATAATTCGACTGGCCTCCTCCACTCGGCGGTTCAACAAGCATCCCCTTACCGACGCATCCACAATGCTTCTCGTATGCAGTGTCAGCCCACTGTAGAATTGCGTGATCTGCTGCTCTTTAGAAAATCCATGTTGAGGGCACTTCCTCAATAAACCCCTGAATCTATCACATGCCTCGAATAAAGATTCGTCTCCTTGTTGAAAGAAATGGGAGATCTCAGCTATGATCTTCGTGCTTTAGCCATGGAAAATATTTTGAAAGAAACTTCACAAAGTTTCCCCCAAATGTTAATTCCAGTACGATCCAGGCTCTTGAACCAATCCTTCGCTTGGTTACGTAGAGAAAATCCAAACATGCGCATCTAGATCGTATCTTGTGGCACCCCATTTTGCTTGATGGTGTCACATATATCCAAGAATGTCTCCAGATGAGCATTCGGATCTTCTGTCACTCCTCCCCCAAATTGTTCTCCTTGCACCATGCTTATGAGGGCCGACTTTAGCTCGAAATTATTTGCATTTACTTCGGGGCCCCATCCGCCTCTTTGAAATTGTTCAGTAGGAGGTCGGTACATGTAGTTCAACGGTCTCGTCTCTGGAGCAGGAAGGAGTCCCATGTTCGTTATCTGGCGCTGCATCTCATTAAATTCTACCAGAAGATGTGCAGCATACTCGGGAGGTACACCCACGTTGTTCGGATTCGCTGCCATATCTTGCCTTCTTCTTTCTCGTCTCTTTCTTCTTTGGGTATTCTCGATTTCTGGATCTAGAGGTTGCTCAGGAGGTCCCTGGGACCTTGTGATCATAAACTACCTGGAGAGAAATTAGCTCTGGCAAGTAAAACAAATAAAATAAAATTACAACTTAAATTAATAATTCCAAATCGTCAAGTTATTCCTATATAATCTAAACAATCCCCGGCAACGGTGCCAAAATTTGATCACACTATTTTCTAACACGAAAACGTGCAAGTAGATAGGTAAGTCGAGTATCGTATCCACATGGATTGTAATGCGAAAATACGTGGTTAACTCAATAATCCTTCATCATTATCCAAGTGACAGATTTTGGTTTTGAAAAGGTTTGGGACTTCGAATATTAAATTCAAAGTCAAGAGCAAATAAAACAAATAAAGAAAGCAATAAAAACTCAAAGAGATAATAAGACTAAAAGACTAACCCTAGGGATGTATTAATCCTACCCACAACGTATGTTTGTCCTGCTTCCTATTAACCAATTTTAATCCAGACAAGATGGAAGATCACATATGTAACCAACAATTTCAGTTACGACAATTGTGGCAGTAGATTACTAATTTTCCCTATTACTCTTACGTCTCAAGGTAAAAATTAGCAACTTCAAAAAGATCACAAAGAATATGCTTCCTACGAATGTTCCTATCTCAGCTACGACTCAAGGCTTATTCGTATTGAGCATTCAAGATCGATTGACAATTAAAACTGTTAAGTATTTAACTGGCAACTAGATATGCATCAAAATTGATCAGAAATTAACACATAATATTTAACACCAAGAATCACAAATCAATGCCAGGAAGGTAAATAGCAACAGCAGGAATCACAACACTTAGAATAGAATCATACAAACCCTAGAATTAGAACAATAATTTAGCTAGAAATAGACATTGGAATAAAATAAGAATTAACCATAAAAATAAGAATTAAATAGATAAAAACCCGTAATGCAGCGTCGGAAGAACAATGGTTGGGTTCGTACCCAAACCCAAGTAACAAACGGGAAAATGCGGAATTCGTTCGGACGAAATCGTTCCAAAACGATAACAATGCGTAGAACAATGAAAATCTAAAGTCTAGATGAATCTAAATGAAAGCTAGAATGAAAGGAATTGAAAATATATCTTGGCGATGAAAAACATGTAAAAATAAGTATGTTCCGTGTTGGAGGCACATGGGCAAGCCTAGGGGTATATATAGGCTAGGTCGAACCTGGTCGCGCCCGGCCGTCACGCCTCGCGGCCGGGCTCGCGGCTGCGAGCTCTGCCTGATGCGTTCAGGGCACTCCGCGGCCACCCGCGCGGCGGCGAGGGTGGTCGCGAGCTCCGCGCGTAACGCGCAACTCGCTACTTCGCTCCGTTCTCTCGTCCGAACTCGATTTACGATCCATTTGTGCCTATAGACTCTTATCGAGATACTCTTTAACATTGTAAAATTTTCACATCCATACTTGTCATATCCATTTCATCATCTTTGATTACATCTTTGCCTCAGGCATCGATTATCACCGAAAAGCCTACAAAACACCAAAGAGGAACCCCAAGAGCAAGATCTTCCAAAAATAGCTAAAACATTAATATCAACTATATAAACGCACTTAAATCAATCTAAATCATCTTAATATAACATTGATAAACGACTAAAAAGTGTGTTTATCAATAACGACAAACCAGTCGTATTCTTTTGAGCTATACAGACGATCTTCGTCATTCTAATAAACAATACTCATGTTACTCGCTGCTTCATCTTTCCTCATGGTCTCTTCTCAACTTCACTCAATAAGCAATAACTCCTTCAAACATACATTCACATATAGCAATTCATTCAATAAAGCATATACTCAAACATCATCTATGATAATCATAATCATAAGCTCTTACCTGGTGAGCTAGAGATGATGGAATCGGAATGCTGATATGCGCTTAAGAACAACTGTCTCTTTAATTCATATTCTCAAAACAGAGTCAACCAACTGACTCTATAACTTAGATTCTCAAGATAGAGTCAAACAACTGACTATATAAACTCAAATTCTCAATAGAATCAACTCAAAAGAATTCATATGCTCAAAGTGCACAAACTGCACAAGACTCACAAAGATTCATGAATTCAGAATTCAAAACAACGCACAATCTGCACAAGGATTTGCAAGAGTTTACAAGTTCATGATTCAAAACTGTGCTCAGCTGTGCAAAAGTTCACGAGGATTCACAAGCTCGTAATTCAAAACTGCACAAAGCGCATAAAATTCATGAGGATTTCTGTGTTGTAATTCAAAACTCGTGCACAGACTTCACAATTTTACAAAGGCTCACAGATTCATAATTCAAAACTGCTCTGATACCATTCTGTCACAGCCCAACTACTTAATCAATTAATTAGGCCGTGACTTGGGGTTAAGAAGGAAATTCTGATAATCGATATCAACAAATGTGACCAAATATATATCAAGAGAAAGATATGATACCAACTTTCATCAAGGAGGAATCAAACCTTTATATTAAAAAGAAGTAGAATTGAGTTTGACAAAGGATAATTCTAGGTCCTCAAACCACAATAAAGAATCGAATGAAGAAGAACAACGGCTGAGGACAAATAATCAAAATAAAATAAAATAATCATTGTCAAATATGACATTGATCTACTATCACAATTTGAACTATTCTGATAAAGAATATAAGAATTCAAGCATGCTTTCATCAAAATAGAATTTTTGGTTGATTAGGGTTGAAAGCATGATTCATTAATGACTTCAAAGCGTTTTATATGATATTTAATCCAACAAATAAATTCTGAATAATCGGGTAAATCCTTGTTCACCAAATCAAGTCGACATCAAAATAGAAATGTCGAGATCATGACAACCAAATAAAGATTTTCATCAGAATTATGATTTCTTTACCATAGCAAATCACATAAGCAATTAAAGGCCAAAGTTCGGCAACGAGAAGTGTGGCTGAGAATTATGTATGAAGACATAAATCTCTCGGTAATAAAACATGACCATAACAATTTAGGAACCTCAACATGAATCAACATTTAGAGAAGCTCCTTTGCATAGCATTCGATTCCAGCATCCTCTCGAGCTCAACCTGCATATTTAGAAATATATGCAGGGGGTGTGTACAAAAATTGCACTCAGTGGGTATGTGCCAAAAACATAAAAACATTGCCCTTAGGGCTATAAACTTGACTTGCCACAATAATAAACTTATGCAGGGGTTTTATTGAAATTACCTGCATAAGACATTTCGAACTTGCTCATACATACTCATATCATCATATCATGCATATACATGCTTCATGACTGCATGCAACTTTCTCTTTTTCTTCCCATATCCACGGATTCTTTCTGCGTGTTGAGAAGTAGGCCTCCTACTCAAACACCTTGACCCGAAGATCACTACCCGACGTCGGTAATTTTTTTCTTTCTTTCTCTTTCATGGATAGATATGAATTATGCATGTCATGCTCATGCTCAGAAATCGGCAAGTCAGTCAACTTTAAACTTTTCAAATAATGCATATCATATCATATCATCTTCTATGCAAAAGCATATCATGTCATTTAAAAAAAACATATCATATCATTTTAGAAAATAGTTTACCCACCTGGCGACAGTCACTCGGGACTATACCTTCTATCTTTCACTTCTTTCTTCTTCCCATTTGGTCCATCAATCAGCATAAAACGACATATAAGCCTATCAAGAACCAAACAAGAACATAACTTATCATAGTCGTCGACACGACTATATCTTCTTGATATCAAGACGCTATGGTCTATAAACACTTGGGCCATTGCATCCTCTAACATCTTAAACATATAACAACACATCACGAAGCCTCATATGTCTAAACGAGCATAGAAGACTCAACAACAAGCATAAACTATCCAATCTTAGCTAAAAACCTAACGAACCCTTAAGACATAGCTTATGTCCGACGTCAAAATCACGTGAGACGTCATCTAACACCAACGAATCTTTATACATACTCAACTATCATCAAAGATCATCAATCAATCATCAAAACACAAAGATCAAAGCTTTAGTATTGAAAACACATTTTTGCCGACAAACTAAAATTTTGCAACTTTTGAATACGTCGACCGAATAATCCGAATAATTCATTTTAAGCATTATTTATATCATAGATTCCAAATATGAAGTCAAAATGATCAAATAAAATCAAAAAATACAACAATATGAGGGCTAGGGTTTTCGGCCATTTAGGGTTTTCAATATAGTTTTGATTTCAAACGTTTTTCTTGCTCCAAACATGTTTATATCTATCCAACAACACATATATGAAGGCAATTCAAGCATATCAACATCATATATTCAAGATCAAGGCCCCTCATTTTCGAAAATTATACAAAATTCCAAACAATAAACATATGCTTCACAAATTCAACGTTAAACAATATGTAGACGACGAATCTATCATAATATCAATAAATAATCAAACAAAACATAATCCTTCATAATTTCACAATATGACCGAAAATATGATATACACATAAGATCATATTTTTAAAATTTTCAAACCGTAGATGTGTTCTAGATACGAGATTATACCTCGATTCGAAGACGGATCGAAAATTCAACAGTTGGATCTTTCTAAAATTGGCTTGAATTTTTTGAAATTTAGTGTGTGTTGGACGAAATTTTTGAAGAAAAATGAATATGAATAGTGTTATCAAATTTCTATGTATGTAATTAATACTAATTTTCATTTTATTTTTGATTTTCTTAAATGTGGTGATTATTCACCACTTCTAGAAAGCTTTCTTTTATTTTTCTCATTTTCTTTAATAGATAATAATCACTTTTCTTTTAGAACTTAAATATAAATATTGTGAAATAATGTATAACATTTTATAACAAGAAATCGAAACTAATTATTTGGAAAAACAATCTCTACTTGAATCTCTGCTTTTAAACTCAATAATAGATCATAAACATCAAAATAAAATTATATAAAAATATTTTTGACCTTAAAAACCATTTTAAATATTATGCTCTTAATCCGAGCTTCATCGGCATTAACTTTGTACGTAAAATGCATTGGTTTTAGGTTTTACTAAAAAATAGGTTTTATTATAACTCAACCATATATATATATAGAGAGAGAGTTTGGTTCAATAAGAACCATTTTATCCTAAAACTAAGAACCAAATGAATTAGTTATGAAAGTTAATGAATCCGTTGAGAAAGTTAATGAATTCAAAATTCGAATTTTTCACCGGGTTCGAATCCCATGAGGGTCGAAAATCCTATTTTTGAATTCAAGAACTTTCCCAAATGGATTCATCAACTTTCACCGTGAATTCATCATTTTTGGTTCTCACGTTTTCACGATAAAATGGTTCTCACGTTAACCCACCCTATATATATATATATATATATATATATATATATATGATTTAGATCGGTGAGAATGCAAATTTTGGTGAGAAATATGAATAAATCATAGCCCTTCATCATAATAAATTGATGGTCTAGATTAGATATTTATGTGCTATATTAATAACTGGATATGTTACGTTTTTAATATACATGAAAATTAAGAGGTTAGATTAGTAATACTCCCTCCGTCCACCAAAAATGTGCATTTAATTTCTTTTCGATCCGTCCACCAAAAATGTGCACTTTCCTTTTTTAGAAACACCAACTTTACATTTTACCCTCAACTTATCCACTTATTTACAAAAACACTCATGGCCCACCTTTTACACTCACAATCCATTAATATATTCATTTATTATCCCAATGACACACCTTTTATACACATTTACTTTACACTCATTCTGCTTTTCTTAAAACCCGTGCCACCAAAATCGATGCACGTTTTGGTGGACTGAGGAGTATTATTTTATGGGATTTGATTTTTTCTTTTTGGTGGGATTTCATATCTTAGATAGATATTATTCTTTCAAATATTTATCTTTTTATCGTATTTATTTCGTTGCACTGAAAATATAATTTCATTGCTTTACCAATTGATTTCGTTGCACTAGTAATGTAATGTTAATTCATCGTTTAATTTTGTTAGTATCTGCAATAATAAAGTTATACAAAGTAAATATTAAGATTGTGCTACATAATGTGTTTATGTGTGCTACAAATATATTTCGTAAAATAATACTAAAGTTTTTTGCAACACACTGATACAATGTTAGTTACTATATGTGCTACATATTACACAATTTATGCAACAAAAATAAACGTCATATTACGGTAGGTAAAAGATTTGGAGAGATAACATTTTTTTGTATCAGATTTACCCTCATCCGATTTTAGGCGAATAAAAGGGTGATGATGTCATCAATCTTGTTTAAAATGAAACATGAAATCTGGAACGTTGATTACATATTAATTAATGATTATGATTTATTCTTATTTCTTATACATAATAACATTATAATCATAACCATCCCCTATATATAAATATATATATATATATATTAAGAGATTTTATATATTCATTTACGGTAATTGTTCATATATGCACAATCATTACGATTACATGCACAACATGAATTAAAAGAACGTAACAATTAATTAGAATATGATGGCATGCACAAGAACTACAATTACATTAACAATGACATGAATTACACAAACAACGAAAAATAGAATATGAAAGATCCAAATAGCAAAAATTTAAGAATTTGACTATTTTTATCATTAAATAATTATGAGTCATCCGACCTTATTCAATCTAACAGTGGTTATTGGTTCTTAGTTCACATCTAAGAGGTAGTTCTCTCTATAACCAACCCTATATATATATATATATATATATATATATAGGGTTGGATCCAACGAGAACTTATCTTTTTGAGAACTTGAGAACAATGCATATACGTTGAAGATGATGCACAAAAGCAAGATAAAGTTGTGCATAGCTAAAACTTTCTAAAATTGTTGCACAACAAAATAATTTTAGAAAGTTTTGGTTATGCACAACTTTATACCGTTTGTGCATCATCTTCAACGTCTTATCATGGTTCGCAGAGTTCGCAAAAAATGTGGTTCTCATTCGATCCACTCCCTATATATATATATATATATATATATATATATATATATATATATAGGATTGGATCCAGTGAAAACTCATCGTTTTGAGAACTTAAGAATCATGCATAAGACGTTGAAAATAATGCACAAAACGGTAAAAGTTGTGCATAACAAAAACTTTCTAAAATTGTTGCACAACAAAATAATTTTAGAAATTTTTCGTTATGCACAACTTTATACCGTTTTGTGCATCATCTTCAACATCTTATGCATGGTTCGCAGAGTTCGTAAAAAGATGCGGTTCTCATTTGATTCACTCCATATATATATATATGTATATATATATATATGAAAAATAGTATTAACCCTATTAGAGTCCTATTCTAGAACAATGATCTACTTAATTGATCTTAATCCTCTATTATTAATATAATTACTTTTTTATTATTATTATTATTATCTAAATGTACATGGATTAATAAGGTCATAATTTGGGCTCTCAATACTCGGCCCATATCAAAATAATTACTTTTTTTTTCTTTATAATATCTTTATAAGGTAAATTGTTAAGGCCCTAAAATGAATTTGAAAGTTCGTTTTCTAGCTTAGGACGCAACTACGAACTCTCTCAAATCCAAGTTAAAATCGAGCATGATGAATATTCACAAATCCAACGTAAATTATTTAAATTAAAGCAATTTAATGCAAATAAAAGTGGGGCGTTACACTTAATGAATGACATTCTATAAATACGTCACCCCTTTATTTATATGGAGGTACATGCTATTTTTCTCTCAAACACTCATACTCATACTTTAAAGCTTATTCCATTGATCGGAATATGACTTGAGCATTGGAGTCTCTTCTTGTAATAACCCGAAAAATTTAAAAGAATTTTATTAGTGATGATTAAACCAATTACTTGTGGTACTTAGACCTTAATTATGTTTAAGGTAAACAACGAAATGAATTAGAATCGATTCGGAGATCGAAAATGTAATATCCCGAAGAATTAAAGGCCTAATTACGTTAATTAAATCTCGTAAATTAGGGTTTCGCTGTGATATTTGAATTAATGATTTATCGAATAATGATTTCGATTAATTATGAGATAATAAATTCCTATATCATATTCACTAATGATTGTGAATTAAGGAATAAAATTATATAAAGTATTTCGGCAGTAATATTTTAACGTCGATTGAATATCGATAGTTAAAACTTCGTAAAATTTTCTAAGTGTCGAAGCTTAGAATTAAATTCCCTTATTAATGGAATGATTTAATAAAGTGATTACGACTTTATTACGACCATTTTGAGATGAGTCGATTATGAACGTTTTGAGACGTTTTGAACGTCAACGTTTAGAGACGATTAGAAAATCGAGTTTAATGATTAAGGAATTATAATATTTAAATTCCTATGATTATTTTATGTAATTAGAGTATTATTTAGCATTAAAATAATGCTAGAGAATTAAGGAATAATTGTTGAACAAAATATAATTCTCGAAAACCCTAATTTCGAAAATTAGGGTTTTTCACCTATAAATCATTCTAATTATTTTTCTTATGATATAATTTATCATCTAAGATATATATTATGATATATATCTATAAATAGCAATAAAATCAAATTTTTGGCACTTAAGGACCAAAGTGCCGTGAACTTTGTATGTGTGTAACATGATTTAATTATTTTTGCTACCTTGGGACATGCTTAGCAATTAATTGACCAAGTAGGATATTTTCTACACACTAACCAAGTAAATTAAATGAGAGCATCAAGTGGAAGCTTTGTAATGAGAAATAGCCATGAGTTTGCTTCCAAAATAGGTGAGAAGAAAAATTGAAACACCTTTTGATGACTTGTGCATTTGGTGGAGTGTAGGATATTATATCTTAGCATGAGACAAAATAAATTAAAACTCCTTCATTTTGTTATAAGAGAGCCGATGGCTCTTGAGGATTAAAGAGTGAATCATTTTGTTTTGTTCAAGATAAGTAAGTGTATTTATTATGAGTATGTCATCAAATTGGAAAGTCTTGCATTTGGTATTGTGTAAACATGTATCATGTGCATAAGAAAAAGAAAAATAAAGACTCCTCCCTTGCAATTGAGAGATAGCCGACGGCTAAGAGAGATCAAAGTAGGATTTTATTGATTCCATTCATTTACTTTTGTAAGAGCATTTAATTTGTGTAAGTGGTGAGTCACAAAGTGGAATTAAAAGGCTTGAGATGTGAGAGAGTGAGATGACCGAGAGTGAGAGAGAAATTGATGCAAAATATTAACTCATTTACTTAAGTGAGGATATTGCATAAAATAAACCATTTCATTTCTCTTCACAAACCAAAACCACCGTGAGTTTTGAAAAGAAAAACCTTGAGAGTTCTTTATTTTCTTGAGCCAAATCCTTGATATTAAACCCTTGTGCACTTAATCGACACCGTTAAAGAGGTTAGAAATCAAACGAGCTTCGATTATACGTTAGAATTTTAATTTTTCAATGGTTCGATTTTATTTTATAAGCATGTGTTCTTGAGGAGAAATCATGCTAGCATGCTAATTTGTTTCCTAAGTATGTTTAGTATAATAGGTTTAAGTATATGTATTGTTAAATTTAAAGCTAAGCATGTTATGATTAATTATTATGACTACCGAAAATTTCTATGTTTAATGTAATGTTGGATTAATGATCTATGTTAATATTAGAACACATTGTGATTATTTGAAAATTTTTAAAAATCATATGCTATTAGTTTGTTTATTACTGAAAATTTAAGGAAAATCATATGTTAGTATACAATTTATGTTTAAGTGATATTATAACATAATGTTGATCTAGAGCATTGATTTAGTGATATGTGAATTTATTAGAATTTTTAGAAATTATATGTCCATTTATTCAAGAAAATTCGAAGACTTTATATAATGGATACATGATGTGTGAGTTGAAAATATTGAATATTATGCTAGATTATTGTTATATTATAATGTTTACGCATTGTATGAATTTGTAGAATTTTTACAAAAATGTTTGGTTGAATATTGATGGAACCGTGAGCTTTAAGGGTTTATACATTGGTGTGTTAATTAAAATGTTGGACATTATGTTATAATTATGATATAGAATGATGTTTTAGGCCTTGTATAATTTTATTAGAATTTTAGAAAATTGTTTGGCTAATTTTTGAAAATAATCGAGACCTATAAGTATGATATAGGTAATGCCCAAATTTTTTATAGCTAATGTTTATACATATTAATGATCTTATGATAATATAGTATACTATATGAATTAGATGAATTTTTGGAAAGGTTTAAAAATTTTATTCAAAGTGACCGTGAGCTTTAGAATAAATATTAAGGGTTTTAAATCCTTTTTATCAAGAAAAATAATACATTATATGTCTAGAAATTATTTTAGACATATTAAGAATTTTTGGGATTTTATAAACATAGTATACTATGTTTATGACGAAACGTTATATTAAATAACGTTAGAAATGAAAAATATTGTATAATGAATAAGTTAATTCATATTAAAGGAAAATATTAATCAAGTTTATTGATTAGCGTGAAAAATCGAGAATTAGGGTTTTATGAAAAGAAATCGATTGAAAATCGATTTATATAAAAAAAATAATAGTTATAAAATATGTTGAGAAAAGTCAAAACGTTGACTTAAGTTTAAACGTATTAAATACGTTGAATAAATACGCTAATACATGTAAAACGTATTAATGTTATAAGAATATCTCAATTGTGAGAAAAGATTTCATAGTTGAAATCCTTTTATCAAAAGACGTTAGTATACGTGGAACGTTTAACCTAAATGGTTAATATGAGATCGTAGATCATATTACGTCTCTATCGAAGTATGAGAAATATTTAATTAAGATACGCGTTGAAACGACGTATTAAAATTAGTTAAGGGATTCGAGTTATTACTTTTTAAGTTATCAAAGTTTATTTAAACTTTGAAAATCTCGAAAAACGTGACCAACGTACTAAAATAGTTTTTACGTAAAGGTTGGACGCGGACG
Organism: Salvia rosmarinus; assembly: GCA_036937905.1. Classification (NCBI taxonomy): domain Eukaryota; kingdom Viridiplantae; phylum Streptophyta; class Magnoliopsida; order Lamiales; family Lamiaceae; genus Salvia; species Salvia rosmarinus. Next base: position 81,096,878 of record CM072819.1, read on the forward strand.
TGAGCAAGAGACGAGAAAAGGAACCATATTTCGATAATCGACAGTCCAGGTGGGCTTTACTCTACTCAAAAAGATCAAATGTTTTATTTACGATGCTTTATTCCTAAGAAATGGTGATGAAATGATTTATTTAATTACCGCCCAAAATGTTTATATTTTATGTATGTATCCTATCCATGATCGAATTGTTAATCTTTGTTGGTAGCTCCCAACATATGAAATGTTTGAATTCGTATCCTTGTAAGTACCCACAAGGATGATTAAGAATTCGTATCCTGTCGGAGTGGTAAGAATTTTGTGCACTATTTTGTGACTGTGTGCTGAAAGGGTGATCGGCCGGTCACGGCGTTCGTAAGAGGAGGCCTCCTCTACGGCGCAAGATGAATTAATGAGATGAGATAATGGAACCGTTGTGATAAATGGAAAGTGATATGGATCATACATACATGAAAAATATGTCTGGCCAGACGAATGTTTATGGAAAATGACAGAAAATATTTAGTAAGCACGAGCATTTCAATTAAAACCTCGTGTGTTACTGTGATGGGGCAGTGTAATTTAAATTGATAAAATATTTTGGCATGAGTTCACTGAGTGCATTCTTGTACTCAGCCCTCCATGTTTGTTTTTAAATGTGCAGGTTGAGCAGATGGTGGATGGAGGCGTGTTGAGTAGTCAAGCCTCTTTTTGATAATGTTTGTTAGAAACCTTGAATTGCATATCGTCATATATACATTCACATGCTTCTCCGCTGCGATTGAATGTTATGTTTATGCATTGATGTTGACAGTTAAATCCATCTGAATCAGTGAACCTTTTTGTTAAGAACTTTTAGCCTTTCTATATGTAAATTATGTGTGCCTTGTAAATAAGGGTTGAAACTTCCTAGTTCACATGATGTTCGTTTCAAAATCCTTTGATAAATTATCTTTAATGTTCTGTAATTACTATTCCAAGTTCCAGTACTCATTAATCCGTCCTTAGGATTAGAGGGCTGCTACAAAACTAGAGAAATAAAAAACTAGTGACTAGTCCAACCGGATTAGGGTTTCCTGAATAACCTGAACATAGAATGAAAGATTTAAAATGAATCTCAACAAAATGATTTCATTTCTAGAATCACCTCATGATAACATGTGAGAAGCCAAATAATTGGAATTTTCGGGCATGCTTGCCCGATCAGTCTCAAAAGTACTATTCACGAGCCGGATCAACTTCCAGTCCGTGCTAATCATGTAAATTAATGATAACAATCAAAATCATGGAGGAATATATTATGATGAATTTAGAATTCATAAGAATCAATTTTTGAACGAAATTCATGAAGAACTTAATCGAACGCCGAGAATATATACCGGAAACACCCTAAACTGATCCGAACGATCCGAAACTCGAACCAAGGGTGTAAATCAATAAGAAATGATTTATAAGACTCAAATTAATTATGAAATCTCAAGAATTCAATAGAATTGCGAATGAGCATAATTTAATCGCCGGAAGCTGTTTTTCCGCGATAATTCGGAATTGACTTACCGAATGCCATCCGAACTTCATGAAATTATTATAAAATATAAAATAAGTTTTTTTAAGGCTATTTAAGAAAATAAAACCTTAAGGTTCCGAGAAATCAATCCAAAGCACGATAAAACTTAAAGAGTCGGTATTAACATGCCAAATCGGGTAATTTGACCATTCCTTCTCCCAACCACCACCAAGAGACCCCAAATGAGCTTATAACAGCTCTTTTGCTGCACCAATGCAGACCATTTCTTCCATATGCTCCCTCTCACTTTGGAACCCATTTTCTCTCTCTAAATTCAAATCCTCTATTTTGTTCTTCCATGTTCTAAGCTTTAATCCCCCATTTCAAACCGTTCCAACTCTCAAAATCAGTTTATAAGACCATACAAAGGTAGTATTTATCATCCTCTTCCATCCTAATGGAGTGAAATTATTTTTAGAATTTTTTTTCATTTTGAAACCCTAGTTCGACCTCCCCAAATTTTGTGGATTTTGAGCCATCAAATGCTCTCAAGCCATGAATGAAATATGCTTAGAAATATGTTCTAAGTCTGTATTTAAAATTTGGGAAATCTTGGAGCATGCTTGTTATTTTTTGATTTCGTTATAATTTCTTTTTATAGGAGATAAAACATGTTTTTGTGAATATTATTTGATATTATTGCTTGCTGGTGTATTAGGAGCATATAGAATAAATATGGGAATTTTTGAAATTTTCTTGTATTTATCTTTATTTTATTTGTTGAAAAATAGTTGAGGTATAGTGTTTAATACACTACAAAAATGCAGTCGATCAACGACGGAAAATTCCGTCGCAAAACATGTCTTATCCGTCGCTAAAATGGATTAGCGGCAGTTTTTTAACGAATGAGGGGTCACCGGAAACACGGTAGGCAAAGGTCTAGCGGCGGAATTACGTCCGTCGCTAATTTATAGCGACGGACCGCCGACGGAAAATTCGATCGTTAATCCACGACCTCCGAGCGATCGTCGATATTAAATCCGTCGTTAATGAGATTCTAATCCGTCGTAGTTAGCGACGGATTAACGACGCACTTAGGCCGTAGCTAAATAATACCGTCGCAAATCCGTCGTTATTCTGACGCCAATCTGCCTCTGATCCGTCGCTAATTAGAGACGGAAACAGTCCGTCGCTAAAGTTATAATTTTTTTTTAATTTTACGTAACAAGTCCGTCGTAAATCCGTCGTAGATCCGTCGCAAGTCTGTCGCAGGTCCGTCGCTAGTTACAGTTGGTTCAGTTATTTCACGTTGTTAATCCGTCGTAGGTCCGTCGCAAGTCCGTCGTAGGTCCGTCGCAAGTCCGTCGCTAGATAAGCAAAATCTGGACAGTTTGAATTTGTATTTTGGACAGCCAAACCTGTTTTCAAACAACCCAAACAAACCAATTCCATCCAATTCAATCTATACAATCCAAACTATCCAAACAACCAATTCCATCCAATTCAATCCATACAATACAAACTATGAAAACAAACCAATTCAATCCATACAATACAAACTATCAAAATAAACCAATTCAATCCAAACAAAGCAATTCAATCCAAAATACTGTAATATCCAAACAATCCCATAAAGAAACAATTCTAAATCATGCGATAAGTTAACAAATTCATAATACAACACGAATATGTCGAGGTGAGGGGAAACGGGAGCTCATATCACGAGGGTGGGGGGAAACGGGAGCTGGCCATGAAGCGCTCTAGGGCCTCCTGCTGAGCGCGCACCTGAGCCTGAATCCGTTCTTGCACGCTATCTCGCGCTCTCAGCTCATCTTGCATTCTGGCCTCGTATGCTTGCATTACGGCCTCAGATGCCGGCCGCTTCTTTTCGACTTCAATCGGGCCTCGTATGCCTCGCGTTCAGATTTCCATCTGGCCTCCAGATCCAATAGCTGTTGTTGATAAGCTATGGAATCAACAGGCTGGGCACTCTCCACCGAGTGAGACGACGCTTCGCTCTGCATGTATGTCCGTGATAGAGAACCAGCTCCAAACATCCTATTCTTTTTCTTTGAGGAGCTCCCAAGGACATTTTTGAGAATTTGAGTCCTATCAATTTCTGGCGGCGTCTCATCACTCCCCCAGATTGGCTCAACTGGGTCACATGTTCCTCAACCTGCCTCTGTAATATAATTTCATACAATTATTATTTAATTAAATGTTCGTTGTTGCGCTAACGAATATACTTACCGCGATACTCCGAGCTTTCCCGTCTGTATAGCTCCTGTTGTCGGTGGCATGATACTTCTGGAATACATCCCACTGGACATCTTCTATGGCTACTCCACGCTCTCTTACCTATAAATAAGTCAAACAAATTAAATAATTAACAAGTATCACGATTCTTAAATAAATTTACTATATCTAAAACTTCAAAGTACTTACAATCTCTCTCGATACTCGAATGCGGGCGTGAGCCACCCCGATGCTTGACTATCCCGGTACCCTCGCCATCCGCTCGGACATCCTGTTGCTGCGGGCCTGCCGCCTTCTCTGGGCGTCTGTCCGAGCCCAATATGCCTTCCAATTATCCCAATCTCGATCGGGGATAAATGGAGGTGGGTTAAGCGAGTCCTTCACCGCTTGATCTTGTGAACAAGATCTTTATAGCGCTTCGGTGGCCTTTCGCACCAAGAGGAATAGACCGGGCATCATCCATCGTATCATCCCAATAAAAATATTTACGCAAAAATATATGATTAGAATATTCAAAGGTCAAATCATAAATGACTTCGTATAAACAACACAAACCTTGAATTCATCGAAATAAATCGCTTGAACTCTTGAGGCACCAATTTCAATTGAAGCCGTTGTGATTCATGAATCTACGGAATGACTCCGTAATCACGCGGGCTATATCATTGCTCGGACACAAAATGCTACAATTTCTGTAAAATAAAGACATTAGAATGCTAAAATTTATTTAAACTGAGACATACAAGAGATAACGTCATACCCATTCACAATGGCTATCTTCTTCATCCCCTCTCTAGATGGCACTCCACTACTGCTCGCCGAGGCGGGGCTGTGAGACAATGCCTCCATGCCTTCTTCTAGGGTGGCGGTGTGACGACGGCGTGTATGATCTGAGTGCCTCCTACGTGATGACATCTCGCAAACAAAGGTAAAAATCTTTGTATTAAAATTCACAAATAATACATATCATAACGTTTTGTGTGCATACTAGTGACAATTATCGTCGTCGTCATTTGAACTCTTGTGTGCATACTTAAAAATGCTATAAATTCACAAATAATGCATATCATAACGTTTTGTGTGCATACAAAAAAATGCTATAAATTCAAACCCTATTCATCGTCGTCGTCATCATCATCATCCAATGTATGATTGTCTTCTGACTCTGACAATTCAACTTCATCATCCTCATTATCAGATGTCTCTTCAATGTCTATGAGTGTACCGTCAGGATGAACTAGTGTCGTGTCCTCATCCACAACGACATTAGTAATCGAACCTAATGCATCCTCTTGAAAAGGGGGAGGTACTATCGATGCAGAACTCTCATCTGAGACTTCCACATTAGATCGAGCTTTAATTTTGCATACTTCCCACCACTCTTTCATAGATTGTTTTAAACTTGGATATGCACAATAGTATACTTGAATGGCTTGATTGGCGAGGATAAACGGTTCGAACTTGTTATATCTTCTCGTATGATTTACCGAAACCAACTTGTACTCGGAATGAATTGATAACCCCAATCGTGAAGGATCAAACCACTCGCATCTAAACAATGTTGTGGTCTTCGTTGGTAGCCGGGATATTCCAACTCACAAACCTCAATAATCGACCATAAAATCGAGTTCTTACGTGTATCGTACCATAAGTTTCACCTTTAATGCATTCATAGTTGATCTTTGTGACCCATGTTCTAAAGTGTGAAATTTGTAACCATTTATATAATACCACGGTGCGTCTTAATTAGAGGTGAAGGCCCTTTGGCAAGAGACAATATGAGCGGATTCACAATGTTGTTAGTATGATCTTTGACCTATTAATTGTAAAAAGCGATTAGAATGAGTGACTAAGCGTACATATTAAATATTTTCTACTAATAATCATCGAACACTCACATATGCCTCAAACCAAAGCGGAAGCCTCTTTCAATCGACCTTTGAATATCGAGCTAGAGATAAGTGGATTTGATCTTTTCACATCTTCGTGAATAAACTACATCAACATATATTTACGATCCTAGTTAATAATAATAATAATAATAATAATAATTAACAATGAATTCTAAGAAAACACGACACTTACGCCATGTAAATGTCACAACTTCAACACAGGTTGAGCAACACGTATAAACGAGCAACATCATATTCTCTACTATCCAAATATCTCGTTGACATATTTCCAAAAGGTCACCATCTTGCTTGAAGATTTGAAGCATATCTGGATAGTCTTCGTGCCTAATCTCCGCCGACCATGATGCAAATCTCGAACTTCGTTCTTACATGATCATCAAAATAATACGAGCAAAATGTCAATGCTTCTTCTACTAAGTAAGCATTGCGAGATAGAACCTCAACCACGGCTTTATTTCAGACGTTGTTCTTCAACTTACGTAAGTATCTACAAAATTTAGAACGTTGTTCTTCAATATATATATATATATATATATATATATATATATATATATATATATATATATATGTGTGATAATGTACGGCAAGTACCTTTCAAATGGATACATCCATCGGTATTGAGCAGCCACCGCAATACGGGCTTCATCGGCTAGATGAACCGGAAGATGTTCCATGGAGTCGAAGAAACTAGGGGAAAAATGCGCTCAAGCTTGCATAAAATCAACGGAATATTTTCTTGGAGCCCACGGATCATCAAGCCCTATGTTTCGAGAAGTTAAATCTTTGAAGAATAAAGATAATTACATTACTGACTTTCCAAACATTTGGTGGGAGAAGTTCGCGAAATGATCGGTAGAATTATTTGCATGAAAATGTGTGATCATGACTCTTCATCCCAAACATCTTCGGTTTGTCATGTCTACACATCTACCCATGTTCAAACGCATCTATCCGGAAATCTTAAACCTCTTACCCACTCACATAAGACTTTTTCTCACGATTGTCAAGTGTATAAGAAGCCTTTGGATATTTTCTGTTGATTCATTCATCGTCAACTCAGTGCATCAGTAGCGGTATAAATTAAGTTCTTCTCTAGATTTGCTTGTATCTTTTGTCTTCCTTGGACATTCATGGTCGTGTTGAAGACATTATCGAACACATTCTTTTCTATGTGCATGACATCCAAATTATGCGAATCAAAAGAGAACTCCAAGAAGGTAGATCCGGAAAATACTTCTTTTCTTCCATCCGGTTCAAACCGCTGGATATTACGCTATTTATTTCATCACGCCAATCTACATTACGGAGACTAGTCCCATACCCATAATTAGTGATGTGAGCTCATCTCTCGATCGCGCTCGGTGGATCGTTAGTAATCACGTGTTCTTCTCGAAACCTCTTGATCCCTTCGAAATGGGTGATTAGGAGCTAGAAATTTACGATGGTTATCAAACCATGACCGCTACCACTTTTAGCTAAAGTAAAGCATCGGTATACTCCATGCGGTCGCGACAAGCTAATCTTCCATGTACTCCATCCGGACAACATAGAGTATGCAGGAAGTCACTAATTGTCAAAGTAATGCAGCGTGCATTTGAAAATTTCGCTCAACGATACATCATAAGTAAAACGCCGTCATCCCACAAATCTATTAACTCGCTATCAATGGTTACGAGAACACATCAATCTTCTCCTTCGGATTACGCGGTCCGGGCACTAAGATCGTAAGAAACATGTATTGCTCCTTCATACACAGCCACGGGGAAGATTATAAGGGTCGATATAACGGGCCATGATGAATATTGCTTTCTGATTGGCGAATGGCTGAAAACCATCGATTGAGAGTCCCAATCGCACGTTACAATTTCGATGCAAATAAGGAAACCGTGTTCAAATGTTTCCATGCAATTGAGTGCGCGGATGACGCATGACCCCATCATCGACCGACGATGCATGCCAACGTATATTTTCGGCTGTAGCATTGGATGCATACAATCTACGTAGTCGAGGAGTTAGAGGAAAATAATACATCTTTTATATGCTACTTGTGCTTTCCGTCGACTTCCACGGCTCGGTATTGCTCTTGAAACGAGGATGGTTACGAATTTGCAGCTCGTCGATTCGTAATCTTCACGCCAATAAATCATGCAATTAAATGGACAACAATCAATTTTGTGTACGGGCAACCCCATGCCACGCAACAATCTCTTCGTCTTTGTAGAAGTCATCAGCACGCATAATTTCCATCTGGATGCGACTCTTTCATCGATTCGATATTTGATCAAAACCCTTCTCGATAATTTGTTCTCGCTTTCCAACTCGTAAGTCGAGCCACAAATGACAAGCGTGTGATCCGAGCAACCCACCACAAGGTTTATCGGCAGATTCAACATATCGTAAAAAAATTTGCATCGAATTTGGCTCCTCTTCGATCTCGTCAAAGTTGAAGCGTGGACCAGAAGATCCACTACCATCGTATGATACGTATTTGGTTGTGATTAACATCCGAATCCACAACATTTTCTTTATTTGTGGTTGTCTCTCCTTGAAATATCCATGTGTGATAATTTGGAACAAATCAAATTTTGATAAGTGATATCGCACAATATCTTTCTTTCGATAAGGTATATTCATACACTTCTTACACGGACACTTGATTTTCTCTCCATCCGTGAATAAAAGCGAGCACTAGCGAATTCAATAAAACTTTCAAGTCCATCTAGAAATTCAATATTTAATCCACCAACCGAACTAAACCTCTTATACATCCATTCACGATTGTCATTCATTCTTCAAGCTCCTAATTATAAATAATTAATTAAACATGTTCAACATAAGTTGTACAATATAAACTAATTATACACTCATAAGTTTATTGAGTGGAGTGAGCAAATCTTACTTATAATTATTGGTTAGTTATCTACGAGGCAACATAAACCCTAATTCAAGTTTCATATACTTAACCTTAACCTAAAAATGAAGTGTGCAAATCTTACTTATAAAACATCTTATTCTAATAAAATTTCGGCAGAGTAAGTTTTATAAAATTAATCGCCGTTTCATTCCCAATTCAACCAAACTTCACCAAATCATCACCATACAACTGAAAACATCTTATTCATATACTTGACCTTAAACTAATTAAGCATGAAATGAACAAAAGACTCTTATAAAACATCTTATTCATATAACAATTCTAACAAAATTTCGGCAGAGTAAGTTTTATAAAATTAATCGCCATTTGATTTCCAATTCAATCAAACTCATTCAAATTTCACCAAATCATCACCATATGCCTAATTATACACTTAACAACTCAAAACATCTCACGAAATGATGAATTTATCATCCCAATTCACATCCAAGCTTATCAATTTCACAAGCCCAAATCACAAGACTAACATTCAATGTATCATTTTCACTATCAATTCGGTAAACTCAATTCAATTTTCACTATCAATTCAATGCATCATATATAATATTTTCACTATCAATTCAATACATCATATAATTTTCACTAATCAATTCAATGCATCATATACAATATTTTCAATAAAATCAACAAATATATAACAAAAAATGAAATATAATAAAAAACCCAAACAAACCAACACAGACGGACGACGACAGGAGGTGAATGGCGGCGGACAATGGCAGGCAAGGGATGGACGGACAGACGGACAGCGGACGATGATGGCAACGACAGGGCTCATTTGGGTGAAATGGGATAGGGTGGGGTGGGGTTGTGGTGGGTGGGATGGGCATGGGCGGGAGGTGGCGGGCGTGGGCAATGGTGGGTTGGGTTGGGGTGGGGTGGGGTGGGGTGGGGTGGGGTGGGGTGGGGTGGGGTGGGGGCGGGGCTAGGTAGGGGGTGGGGTCGGGGGTGGGCGCAGCGGCGATAAGGGGGTGGGGTGGGGTGTGGGTGGGGTGGGGTTGGTTGGGGTGGGTGTCATGAGGCTAGGCAGCGCATGGCAAGGAGATCGGGAGTGAAATACAAGGGTCGGGCACGGGCAAGGCGGCGAGGTTGGGTTGGGGAGGAGAGGGAGGTTTCGAGGATCGATATGAGGTGGGAAGAAATCCCGTCTGTTATTAAACTTTTTAGCGGCGGATTAGCGACGGAATATTCCGTCGTTATATTTAAAATACTTTAACGACGAATTAACGACGGAATAATGGATTGAACGACGGAATAATTTAACGACGGACACGTATCCGTCGTTAATTAACGTATAGAATATAAAAAAATAAAAAAGATTTTACATTAACGACGGAATGAATTCTGTCATTCAACTAGAGACTATTTTTCGACGGACATTCCGTCGCTATTATTATTGAGAATAAATAAAATCAGAATTAAAATTAACGACGGATTGTATCCATCGTTAAAATAAATTAAAAAATTAGAAATAATCCGATTTTGACGACGGTTTAGCGGCGAATTGGTTAATTCAATTAAAAATAACAAAAAATTAATTTTAACGGACGGACACTATCCGTCGTTAAATTTAACGACGGAATAGACACGGAAATGCCGTCGTTAAAACTTCGCGCGAGAATTCCCCGCCATGATCCGTCGCAAAATTAATTCCGTCACCAATCTGTCGCTGATTCACGACCCGCATTATGAACGCCGCTAATCCGTCACGATTCACGACCCGTATTTTATCCGTCGCTAATCCGTCACTGATCGGCTGTATTTTTGTAGTGATATATGATATGAACATCATATATTAATCTTGATATTATTGAAACACTACTCCTATTTTTCACAAATGGGCAGAATTTATTTAAGTATTTTTAAGCCATTGTTTGATTTTATTTGTTAAGAAATAGTTGAGATATAGTGTTTAATATATGATATGAACATCATATATTAATCTTGAAATTTTTGAGACACTACTCCTATTTTATGAAAAGGTTGAAACTATGTATAAATATTCTAAGATTTATTTGATTTTTGCTTGTTGAAAATAATATAATATATGATGTTTAGAAATAATATAAACCTATTATGCATTGTTGGGAATTTATTGAACATATATGTAATATATGTGTGAGGACAAAAAGAATTCCAAGCATTTAGTTCATATTATAAATATTAGTTGAGGTTTAAAGTTAATATTACATGTTCATTGCATATTATAAACATATGGTGAAGTGAATGAAATTTATTGAATATATATGTATATATATTATAATTACCGAAAATATACATGTAGTAAAAAGCATGTGTTTTAATTTTAATATATGATATGAGATGATATTTCATGTTTAATGTATGATATGAGCATGATATGATTTTTGTGGAATTTATTGAACATCAAAGTTCAATAAATTTAAATTGCCGAAAATATAATGCTTATTTACTCATTTTTAAAATTTTATTTTATGATATGGAGTTGGTAATTAAATTCTATAGTATGATAGGAGTATAACATGATTTTATTGAAATTTATTGGATACTTATGCTAATTATTGCTAATTATCAAAAAATAACAAAATGGTTAAGTATGGGTTGATTTTAATTGTGAATGATGTCATAGTAGTTAATCTATAAGTTTAGAATAAATGGTTGTGATTATGATGAATGAATGGAACACTCATACACACATACATAATGGTTGGGTATTATGTTAGAAATTAAGGTTTTCTAATGCTTTAGTATAATATATGTTGTGTATGGTGTTGAATGTTATATTTATGTTGTGCCGACAAACAAAACCCCAAACGTAAACAACATAGTACTTTATGTACGAAAATCTAAAAGAAATTGATAAATTTCGATAACTTAAGAAGGAATTAATGAGAATCGAAGATAGACATAAATTTAGGGTTTTCGATTAATAATAGGATACTCAAACGTGAGTTCCTAAGTTAAAGGAACTGAAAGCCGACTTACAATGTTAATGCTCAACAACGATAACCTAATACGATAATAGATTGATAGTTAAGACAACTCGATACGAATAGCGATTTTATAACATATACAATCTCCGACGAGTTAAGAGAAACAAACAATGTCGAAAAGTGTAAGCTAAGATTCAAGCATAAGATATCAATCCTTATGTCTCAAGGGTTGTCACAGCCCGACTCCTTAACCAGTTAATTAATCAAGTAATTAGATAAATAATTAGACCGTGACGTGGGTTAAGAAAGAACTTCAGATAATCGATAACCTCAATTGTGATCATATATATATATATATATATTAATGTATGACCTCAACTTTCATCACGAAGTAATCAAATATTTATGGTTCAAAGGAGTAGTAGAATGGAATTTGACAAAATTGATTCTAGGTCCTCAATCCATAATAAAGGATCAAATGTAGAAAATAAGCTGCGTGACGAGATAATCACAAAGGAGTAACCAATCAAGAATGTACATTTTCAAGCATGCTTTTACAACATTGAGAACTTATTGACGTTCAAAGCATGGTTTAACAATGTTTCAAGACTTGATATAAACCTTATGGATCTAACAAAACTATTACGAACTTTCAAGTAAATCCTTGTTCTAGAGGCATTTCAATGAATCCATGTTCTCATAAGCAAGTCGACAATGTAACAACGATGCGAGACCATAACAACAAAATAAGGACTATCGTCAAGATTATGATCAATTCAGTGTAACGAAAACTCTAAAGCAGGTGAAGGCCAAAGTTTGGCAACGAGAAGTGTGGCTAAGAATTATGTGTGAGAACATAAAATTCAGGGCAACGAAACATGTTAACATCAAATGAACAACATCGACAATTAAACATATCATCATGAAATAAATCATCTAGAGAAGCTCCTTTGCGCAGCATTCGATTCCAACATCCTCTCAAGCTTAACCTGCACGTTTAGAAATACATGCAGGGCGTGAGTACAAAATTGCACTCAGTTGGTATATGCCGAAAACATAAAACATTGCCCTTAGGGCTATATAATTGACTTGCCATAACATTTGCAACGCACAGGGTTTTTAGTGAAATAACCTGTGTATGCTTATCATAAATAAATACTTACTTGCTTTAAAATTCATAGCGTCATAAAATATGCATATGCATGTCTCATGTCAATAGATAACTTTCCTTCCCATATCCACGGACTTTCCTTGTGTTGATCCGAGGAGTAAGCCTCCTCCTCAAACACACCTTGACCCGAAGGACTATACCCGACGTCGGTACATTCTTTCTTTCATTCATTCATTCTTTCTTTCTCTTCCGTGGATAGGTAGTGCATTATGCATTTCATGCTCAAAAATAGGCAAGTCATTCAACTTTGAAACTTTGTAAATAAATGCATATCATCTTTTTTTGAAAATATACAAAAACATAAGCATATTATTATAGAAAATACTTATACCCACCTGGTAACAGTCACTCGGGACTGAACCTTCTGCCTTTCATTTCGTTCTTCTTCCCACTTAGGTCATCAATCCGCATAAAACGACATAAAAGCCTATCAAGAACCAAACAAGAACATAACTTATCTTAGTCATCGATACGACTATATTTTCTCAATACATAAGACGCTATGGTCTATAAACATTCGGGTCATTGCATCCTCTAATATCTTAACATATAACACGACATCCCGAAGCCTCATATGACTAAACGAGCATAGAAAACTCGACAATAAGCTTAAACCATCCAACCTTAGCCAAAACCTAACGACCCCTTAAGACATAGCTTATGTCCGACGTCAAAAATTGCGCAAGACGTCGTCTAACTTAGAGGAACCTCTATACATGCTCAACTATCATCAAATATCACTAACCAACCATCAAAACTCAAAAATCAAAGCTTTAGCATTGAAAACTCAAACTTGACGTTAAACTAAAATATTTCAATTTTTGAATACGTCGGCCGAAAAATCCGAATAAATCATTTTAGGCTTTATTCATATCATAGAATCCAAATATGAAGTCAAAATGATCAAATAAAATAAAAAATCCAACATTACATGGGTTCAAAGTTTCGGCCAAATGAGGGTTTCAACATTGGTTCGATTTCAAACGTTTCTCTTGCTCAAACTATGTTTATATCTATCCAATAACATATATATGAAGGCAATACAAGCTTATCAACATCATATATTCAAGATCAAGACCTCTCAAATTTTGAAAATCACATAATTTCAAAGAATGAACATATACTCAAAATTTCAACGTTAAACAATTTATCGTGATTTAATCGAACATAACATCAAGAAATAATCAAACAACAACATGTCCTTCATAATTTCTCTAACATGACTGAAAATTAAACATGCTCATAATTTCATGTTTTCAAATTTTAAAACCATAGATGTGTTCTAAAGATTGAATTATACTTGGATTCGAAGACGGATCGAAAATTCAACGGTTGGATCCTTCAAAATTTGGCTTGAAAATTTTGAAATTTGTGTATGTGCAAGTGTGTGTTTTGGACAAAAATTTGAGAAAAAAAAATGAAGGTGAATAGTGGTCTCCAAAAATTTATGTGTATTTAATAACAAATTTCTATTTTATTTTACATTTTCTTTAATAAATGATTATTCATCATTAATCTAGCGGATTCCACAAATTTCTCCATTTTTCATTTTCTTTAAACATGATGAATAATCGTGTTTCTAGAAAAGGCACATTTTTCTAGAAATACATGCTTTTCGAGGAATAATACTGATATTATAAATACATGCTATGAATCCATATCATTCCGATTTCAAAACTCAATTTCTGATAAAATGTTCTCCACTTGAAATTCTCTTTTAAAACTCGAATAACATATAGTAAACATCGAAATTTGATTATAAAAACATTTTTGGCTTCAAAAATCATTTTGGACATTCAGCCGACAATTAGGGTTCATACGGCAAACGTATGTAACAAGAACAAAACTTTGAAATCAAGACTTTAGGTTCAAAACTTCTATAAACACATACTTATCATCTCAAAACTCTTGAAATCTAAGTCTTTTTATTCTAGACAAGCACTAAGAATCTTATCTTAGGTTTCATTTTGGATTCTATCGCGAATCTATGGCAAATTCTATCTTCTGGTCTTGAAGCTTAAAACAAAAGCTTCTGGCTTAAACAACTCTTTCTTAAGGATCTTAAGAATGCAATGCCCTTCTCATAAGCTCTTAATTAGAGCTAATCTCGCTATAGAATGCGGGTATTACATTCCACCCCTTAAAAATTTCATCCCAAATTTAGTACCTCTATAAAACTGTGGTACTCCTTTTTCGTTTGATCTTCTAACTCCCATGTCGCTTCTTATAAACCATGATGCTTTCATCGGGCTTTTGTAACACCCTAAATTCATAATTTAAAAATGCTATATTTTCTTAAATAGCTAAAGCGGAAACATGTCAAGTGATTTTTTTTTTTCTTTTAAATATATATAATCTCTTAAATAAAACTTCCAAATAATGAATCAAACAAACTCAAGTCTAAACTTTGCACAAGAACTAACGCCAACCAACAACCCGAAGCAAACTACGCAAGACTTAATAGCATGAGATAAGTTGGAGTCCTAGTAACTCAAATCCAACAACGATAATATAGGAAAAGAATTTAAACAAACATAACACAAGTCTTGGAAGGAATTAAAAGCGATATAACACCACTAGGCACACCCACACCGTCACGCCGATCCATGATCAATGACCTGAAAATATTTTAGATAAAAAAGGGGTGAACACAAAAACGTACTCAGTGGTGGGGAACAAGGAATATCATTATTTTATTTGTCAAAACGTGTATACATCGCAAGAAAGTAATAGTCAATCATATTCAACCTCACCGGCTTAAAAATCCTGCCACACAAGCAATGATACGCCACACAGGCTATGCCACACAGGCAATTATACGCCACACAGGCTATGATTCGCCACACAGGTTATGCCACACAGGCAATTGATTCGCCACACAAGTTATGCCACATAGGCAATTGATACGTCACACAGATAATGATTCGCCACACAGGCTATGTCACACAGGCAATTGATTCGCCAAACAGGCTATGCCACACAGGCTATGATTCGCCACACAGGCTATGCCACACAGGCAATTGATTCGCCACATAGGCTATGCCACACAGGCAATTGATACGCCACACAGGCCATGCCACACAAGCAATAATACGCCACATAGGCTTTCACCATAGATGTAACAAAACACAACAATGATTATCATCATAAACTTACAAATAAAGTAAATCCCACAATAAATATGTTTATTCCAAAACACATATTTGCAATTTAAAGAGAATTTTATCCACAATAAATATGTTTATTCCAAATTTCATATTTGCAAGTTAAAGATGATTTCAACCACCTTGTTTTTGTTGAGCACAACAAAACAAAATCAACTCAATTCGGAAACGAGGGTCCTAGTTGCGCCGCACCTAGTTCAATAAATACAATAAATTTTATAAGGCCTAAAGTTCTTAAACAACAAATTCACAAACGTGAGAAGTTATATTATAAGGGCCTAAACTATTATTCAAATTTTTACTTCAATAATCTGTTTCCGTAAGTCAAAATAATCAACTAGATTAAATACTTTATTAATCTAATTCAAACGAGTAACTACTAAGTATCTTAGTAAAAATTATTCTTAAAAGAATAAAATAATAATCAAATCATTTGGAGGCAGTAACCTATTTCAAATCATAATTAAATAATCCAAACAAAAATACTCAATTTTAAAGAATCCTAATTGATAAAAATATGCAATTAACGTCATTAGTAGTCAAACCCAATTCAACTCCTAATACTGATAAACAATTAGATCCAAATATTTTAATTAAACAAAACAAACACATCCACCACTTATCTTAATTATCGATCCAAGATTAGCCGATACTCTTAATGTATTTATATAAATTGTAATGACATCAAACAAATAATTAACACGCATAGCTTTCATTTTATTACTTTGTAAGTCACTTATCTATTATGTATCCAATGATAACACGCTTTGAGTTTCTTTCACACTTATTAATCGATTCATATTGAATCACTACACAAACCAACATTAATAGCTATTGCGTTATTATTCAGCACTAAAACTATAATAACCTATGCAGTTTAAATATTTTATAAAATTAATGACCATCTCAAGAATTGAATACAATTTGGAAAACTTCAAAAATAAAAATAAAAATGAACACACTATGTTTCGCATGAACCGAAACTTATTGCTTAATTAGATTAGCTAATTATGTAGTGATATAATTCCATAACCAAAATTCCAACGAACACCTAAAGCAAATAAAAATAATAAACAATTCCAAACTATACAAAAGTCATGTTTTATTGTGATTCATCATGGACTCTACTATCGACAATTTTTTTTTATTCATGCATTACAAGCATATTAACAAAACAAAGTTGCAATAGTAATGTCATATTAATTATGCGACACAATTACATATTACCGTTGCAAATCATATGCAAGTATTTTAAACATTATTAAAATTTCAAGTTTATACTTGCTTATTTCAGTTAGATTCAAACCAGTAAAGAAATCCATGTTATTCTACAAGTTTAATTAACAAAAGTTTTAAAACTTACCAGAAAGGCTTCCGGACGCCTTTTCCTATTTTCTTTTTGTATGTGTGTTGTGAGTATGCTGTGTGTATGGAAGGGTGTGTGTGTGTGTTAAGCGTTTGTATATATATATAAATATAAACCCTTAAACAAAACCTAATCATACTTGAACTCTATTAATTAAATCTTAGTCATAGATAACTATACAATAGAACTTGGGCTCAACAAAATAATATTCTACGAAGCCCAATTTGAGAATAAAAATATAATTTGACAATTATATATAAGCTCAAAACTTAATAATATAATTTGATAATTACATAAGCCCAAAACTTATTTTATTACTTAGCCCATATTATTATTATTATTATTATTATTATTATTATTATTATTATTATTATTATTATTATTATTATTTTATCTTTGTAAAGTAATATTTGAAAGCCCTAAAATAAATTATGAAACCGCTTTATAGCTAGGGCAACTACGGACTCCCTCAAGTCTAACACAAAAAAAATAGAAACACGACAAATATTTACAAATCCATCATAAATTATTTAAAATTTAAAGCAAATTAAATCAAGCAAAAAAGTAGGCGTTCTGACTTTTATCAAGGAATTGTTTCATTCCTTAGTTGTCGTTCTTTTTCGATCTAAGACGCAATTTTGCTTCTCTTCATAGCTTAGATCTGCTTCAGAAACAACGTTCTCTTGATGTATGATGTGTTTTGAATCAAACCCATATCTTCGTAATTGCGAAACACGGAACACATCGTGAATATTGTTGAATTTGGAACATCGTTAATGTATAGACGATTGACTCAATCTTCTCTTGAATCTCGTACGGTACAATAAATCTTGGTTCGAACTTTTGTTTGATTCCAAAGCGATGTATTTCTTTGGAAGGACATACTTTCACGAATACTTTGTCTCTAATCTCGAAACTTAGCTCCATTCGTCTTGTATCTGCATAGAATTTCTAACGATCATGAGCTTTTTGGATTCTTTTCTTGTTCTGTCGTACAATTAAGATCATTTCTTTAATTGCTTTTAGTTCAAGCATTTTTCATTCTCCAAACACGTCTCAAATTGAGCGGCGATCTACATTTTCTGTCGTAGAGGCTTTATAAGGCGACATACTAATCATTGCTTGGTAGTTATCATTGTATGCAAATTCAATCTTTTACTCACCTCTTTGTTGAAAACTCGTCCAAAACGAGATGTAAACTTGGAGTCTCTATTTGAGGTGATTAAGACGAGCACTCCATGCAAACGTATTATCTCTCGGACGTATATTCGAGCTAACTTGTCAACTTCATACATGATAGAGATTTCAGGAGGAAAAACTTTCTGACATGCTTCCCATCAGAAATCTGCAGACCCTCTTAACTGAAACAATATACATAAGAGACATTCTCGATCAGAGCACTCCGAAATTTGAGAACTCGCTTTACAAAGCGAACCCATTTTCAGTATCAACTGAGCTACCGACTTCATTAAAAGATGAAGGATGTAAAAAGCTCTGAAATTCTACGATCAATTTAAAGGAAAGAAGGTATAAGTGAATCATGAGAAGAATTGTCACTTTCTTATTTTTCCTCTTCAAAATGAGGATTTTTTCGGGTTGGCATACCGCATTGCAAATAAATATCAAAATGCAACATGTTTCGTTTATCAGAACGGGAAAAATATTCTCATTCAACAAACAAACTTATGTCTCAAGGATCTTCACAATTGTTTATCACATATGAAATACACAGCTGGATAGCAAAATGATCATATAGATATCAATAGAAAGAAGACTACTTCTTTGAGGGCTTTTACAGAAGCCGGGAAAACTTTGGAATCTGTGGTTTTTCTAGCATATATGTGCTTTGGTATCTCGAGCAAAACACATCTGGTATGGCTTCTCAGGCACGTTACCACATCATAAGATATCTATAGGCATCACTAGTCTACGTATACACATCCTTACTATCTACAACTATCAACTTCTACTCTTGTTGATACTAACTTCACTCTACCCACGAGAGGCTGTCATCATCATCATTCTCTTCTTTCATCTTTGCAACTCCGTACCCACTGCCATCAACGGCTTCATAGGAACTAACATCTCCATATCTTTCTTAATCTTAGGAGATAGCGGATCATTAGTACGATCGGAAATGAGTACAAGGAAACCATTCCAGGATAAATGATGTCAATATCAGTCACAAAAGACATTTGACTGATATCTAGGGCCAAAGCTGGGCTGTGCCACCAACTGGTAAAACTTAGGTTTATACATAAAATATTTTGAGACATCTGGAGTGTCGATGAATTAGCTTAGTCTCTTCTCAAATCTCAATTGAGAAGTTTCATAATCATGAGAAAATAGGATAAACTGAATTAGTAAAGGAATCTCAAGAGATGCTAAAGACTGGCCATATCAATCTAAGTCAATAGAAAACATTTCAATGTTGAGATAAAAATGATCAAACTATATAGGATATACATCAGACTCAGGCATAGATAGCTGAGTATCTGATAAAGAAAACTCTATTTCTAGAGCATAGGTAATAGCATCATACTCCGGGGTGGTAGGACCAACATCAATGGGTTCAACGTTCGCTTTGTCATCAAGTATGAAAGAAAAGTTATCAGTCAACTGAAATGAATGAATAACTGAGATAAAGTCAACCATAGGGTGGTGATGGTGCCTAGCGGCCGGACTAGCGATCGCTAAGGTGGTTGCTAGTCTCGGTACCAACGCTCAGAGCAAGCTCGCGACCGGCAGCGGCGCTGGAGTGGTCTCTCAGCCTCTTGTTCCTTTTGTCTTTGGTTACTTCCTTGCTTGTGCATCGATTATCACCTGAAAAGCTACTCCTCAAGCAATAAAATAAACTGAAGTATTTCGTCTGGTCCTATTGCATCGTACTCATTTGCCTCTCTTCACAAGCAATGGAATTGAGTGAGAAATTTCGTTCTAATTAAGCTGCTCATCTGATGTACATAGATAGAAGCGTTCTCTGATCTTCGCTGATCGCGATAAACGAAACGACGATAAACATAATAACGCGAACGAGATGACGATAAACGAAATGACGACCAACAAGTCGTACTCTTCCCAACTGTCTGGACGGTCCTCGCCATCCTAGATAAAAATACTCGAACGCTTGCAGAAAACATATTCATGTTGCTCTATCGTCTCTTATCATAATTTCTTTTCAACTTTAGCTTATAAACAATAGCTTATTTCAAACATATATTCACATATAGCAATTCATTCAATAAAGCATATTCTCAATCATCATCTATGATAATCATAATCATCATAATCATAAGCATAAGCTCATACCTGGTGAGCTAGAGAAGATGAAATCGGAATGCTGTGCTTGTCTTAAGAACAACAGACTCTTTAACTCATATTCTCAAATCAGAATCAAATAACTGATTTTATGAATTCAGATTCTCAAGATAGAGTCAAACAATTAACTCCATGAACTCAGATTTTCAAATAGAGTCAACTCAAAGGAATTTACATACTCAAGGTGCACAAACTGCACAAGACTCGCAAAGATTCATGAATTTAGAATTGTAGACAAAGCACAAGCTACACAAGGATTCGCAAGGATTTACATGTTCAGATTTCAAGACTGTACTCAACTGTGACAAAGGTTCACAAGGATTTACAAGCTCCGAATTCTGAACTGTATACAAACTGCATAAAATTCACAAGGATTTACAGGTCCAAAGTTCAAAACTGTGCACAGACTGCACAAATTTACAAAGGCTCACAGGTTAAGAATTCAAAACCGCTTTGATAACATTCTGTCACAGCCCGACTCCTTAACTAGTTAATTAATCAAGTAATTAGTTAAGTAATTAGGTCGCGACGTGGGTTAAGAAAGAACTTCGATAATCAATACCTCAATTGTGATCAAATATATATATATATATATATATATATATATATATATATATATATATATATCAATGTATGACCTCAACTTTCATCACGAAGTAATCAAATATTTATGGTTCAAAGGAGTAGTAGAATGGAATTTGACAAAAATTGATTCTAGGTCCTCAATCCATAATAAAGGATCAAATGTAGAAAAATAACTGCAGTGGACAGATAATCACAAAGGAGTAACCAGTCAAGAATGTACATTTTCAAGCATGCTTTTACAACATTGAGAACTTATTGACGTTTCAAAGCATGGTTTAACAATGTTTCTAAGACTTGATATAAACCTTATTGGATCTAACAAAAACTATTCTGAACTTTCAAGTAAATCCTTGTTCCTAGAGGCATCTCAATGAATCCATGTTCTCATAAGTATGTCGACAATGTAACAACGATGCCGAGACCATAACAACAAAATATGAACTATCGTCAAGATTATGATCAATTCAGTGTTACGAAAACTCTAAAGCAAGTGAAGGCCAAAGTTTGGCAACGAGAAGTGTGGCTGATAATTATGTGTGAGGACATAAAATTCAGGGCAACGAAACATGTTAACATCAAATGAAAACATCGACAATTAAACATATCATCAAGAATTAAATCATCTAGAGAAGCTCCTTTGCACAGCATTCGATTCTAGCATCCTCTCAAGCTTAACCTGCACGTTTAGAAATACATGCAGGGCGTGAGTATAAAATTGCACTCAGTGGGTATACGCCGAAAACATTAAACATTGTCCTTAGAGCTATATAATTGACTTGCCGTAACATTTGCAACGCACAGGGTTTTTAGTGAAATAACATGTATATGCTTTTCATAACTAAATACTTACTTGCTTTCATATTCATAACATCATAAAATATGCATATGCATGTCTCATGTCGGCCGATAACTTTCCTTCCCATATCCACGGACTTTCCTTGTGTTGATCAGGGTGAGCCTCCTCCTCAAACACACCTTGACCAAGGTCCATACCGACGCCGGTACATTCTTTTCTTTCATTCTTCATTCTTTCTTTCTCTCTCGTGGATAGGTAGTGCATTATGCATGTCATGCTCAAAAACAGGCAAGTCATTCAACTTTGAAACTTCGTAAATAAATGCATATCATCTTTTTTTGAAAATATATAAAAACATAAGCATATTATTATAGAAAATACTTATACCCACCTGGTAACATTCACTCGGGACTGTACCTTCTGCCTTTCATTTCCTTCTTCTTTCCACTTAGGTCATCAATCCACATAAAATGACATAAAAGCCTATCAAGAACCAAACAAGAACATAGCTTATCTTAGTCGTCGATACGACTATATTTTCTCAATACACAAGACGCTATGGTCTATAAACATTCGGGTCATTGCATCCTCTAATATCTTAACATATAACATGACATCCCGAAGCCTCATATGACTAAACGAGCATAGAAAACTCGACAATAAGCTTAAACCATCCAACCTTAGCCAAAACCTAATGACCCCTTAAGACATAGCTTATGTCCGATGTCAAAAATTACGCAAGACGTTGTCTAACTTAGAAGAACCTCTATACATGCTCAACTATCATCAAATATCACTAATCAACCATCAAAACTTAAAGATCAAAGCTTTAGCATTGAAAACTCAAACTTGACGTTAAACTAAAATGTTTCAATTTTTGAATAACAATCAAAATCATTAATGATAACAATCAAAATCATGAAGGAATATATTATTATGAATTTAGTAATTATAAGAATCAATTTCTGAAAGAAATTCCTCAAGGACTTACCCGAACGCCGGGAAAATATACCGGGAAAACCCTAAATTGATCTGAACGACCCGAAACTCAAACCAAGGGTCTAAATCAATAAAATATGATTTATAAGACTCAAATTAATTATAAAAGCTCAAGAATTCAATAGAATTTCGAATGAGCATAATTTAATCACGGACTGCTTTTTCCGCCGCTAACTCTGATTGACTTATCGGATGCCATCCGAACTTCATGAAATTATTATGAACATTGAAATAAGTCTTTTAAGGCTATTAAAGAAAATAAAACCTTAAGGTTCCGAGAAATCAATCGAAAGTGCGTTAAAACTTAAAGAGTCGGTATTAACACGCCAAATCGGGTAATTTGACTAGTCTCCTCCCAACCACCACAAGGGCTCTCCATATAGGCTGAAAAACAGCTCCTTCTCTCTAATTTTGAATTTTCTCTTGTTCTTCAACTTTTCAAGCCTTAGTCTTCCTTTCCAATACATTCCAACCCCAAATTAAATTTCTAAGACCATACTAAAGTAGTATTCATCATTCTCTTCATTTATAATAGAGTAGAATTTTTGTTTGATTTTTTTTGAATTTATTTCATGAAGAACCCTAGTTTTGTTCTTCATTTTTCTTCATGACTTTTGAGCCACCAAATACTCTCAAGCCTTGAATGAAATATGCTTAGAATAATATTCTAAGGCTGTAGTTAAAATTTGGAAATTTTTGGAGCATGTTTAATATTTTTTGATTTATGATTTATTTCTTTTTATATGAGATAAAACATGCTATTGTGAATATTATTTGATATTGTTGCTTGTTGATGTATTAGGAGTATGTAGAATAAATATAAAAATTTTCAGATTATTTCTTATATTTTTTTAAAAAAACCGAGAGCTTTATTAAATTTTTAAGCCATGGTTTGATTTTTCTTTTTAAAAAATAGTTGAGATATAGTGTTTAATATATGATATGAACATCATATATGAATCTTGGAATTTTTGAAACACATCTCCTATTTTTCTTAAAAGGACCGAATATATGTATATATTTTTAATCCATTGCTTGATTTTTGTTTGATGAAAATAGTTGAGATATAGTGTTTAATATATGATATGAACATCATATATTAATCTTGAAATTATTGGAACACTTCTCCTATTTTTCATGTGAAGGCCGAAACTTATACATATTTTTAGAAATTATTTTGATTTTATTTGTTGAAAATAGTTGAGGTATAGTGTTAATAAAGGACATCATATATTAATCTTGAAATTATTGAGGCACTACTCCTATTTTTTTATAATTACCGAAAACTATATATATATATATATATATATATATATATATATACATAGTGATTTATTGATTTTTGTTGTTGAAAATAATATGATATGTGATATTATAAATATTGGTTATTGTTTAATGTTAATATTACATGTTTATTGCATAATATAAACATATTGTGAAGGAATGAAATTTATTGAATATGTATATATAAATATAGTAATTGCCAAATATATATATAGTGAAAAGGCATGTGTTTTAATTTTAATGCATGATATGAATGATATTCCATGTGTAGGATATGATATAAGCATGATATGATTTTGTGGAATTTATTGAA
Source organism: Salvia rosmarinus (assembly GCA_036937905.1). NCBI lineage: Eukaryota > Viridiplantae > Streptophyta > Magnoliopsida > Lamiales > Lamiaceae > Salvia > Salvia rosmarinus. Next base: position 81,121,373 of record CM072819.1, read on the forward strand.
CACCAATGCTCAATTAATCATGAATGCTTAAAATCTTGATGATTTTAACCTATGGTTTAAAATTTTATATGATGCTATTGAGTTGGAAATTAAATTTATAGTATGTTAGGAGTATAACATGATTTTATTGGAATTTATTGGATACATATGCTAATTATTGCTAATTATCGAAAACATAGCAAAATGGTTAAGCATGAGTTTAATTTCAATGATAAATGATGCTATGATAGTTAATCTATAAGCTTGAATGGATGGTTGTGATTGTGGTGAATGAATGGAATATTTATACACACATACACAATAATTTTACATTATGTTAGAAATTGTGGTTTTCTAATGCTTTAGTATAGTTTATGTTGTGTATGGTATTGTATGGTGTTGAATGGTTATGTTTATGTATGCCGACAAACAAAACCCCAAACGTAAACAACATAATACCTTATGTACGAGAATCCAAGAGAAATCGACCAATTTCGATAACTTAAGAAGGAATTAATGAGAATCGAAATTAGACATAAATTAGGATTTGCTATTAATAATAGGATACTCAAATGTGAGTTCCTAAGTTAAAAGAAAATCAAAAGCCGAACTACAACGTTAATACTCAACAACGATAATCTAATACGATATTGGATTGAGCGTTAAGACAACTCGACAACGAATAGAGATTTTACAACTTATATAATCTCCGACGAGTTAAGAGAAACAAACGATGTCGTAATGTGTAAGCAAAGATTCGAATGTAGGATATCGATCCTTACGTCTCAAAAGTCGAGTTAATATTCCCGAAGAAGTTTATCTATTCCTAAAGTACTTACTTACATGAGAGCATGTGCTCACTTGAATCATAAGTCAATACTTCCTTTTATTCGTCGTGCTAATACGACAAGTCATCAAGCATAACCTACTAGGACGTAACTACAATTGTTAAGTCTAGTTAGTGGCTTGAGAATATCCTAATATACCAATGGCACTTGAATACTAACAATCTATAACGTAACAACGTTTAGAAGAACACTAAGGTTAAGAGTCAAGGATAGACTCGGAGTATGTGATTCATAAGTTGAAGTTCACCTATGAACAATGAAGTAATATAGTTTGGGAATTGGGAATGTAAGATAATAGAAATTATCTTAAAACAATCACATGAAATCATAAAGAGACCCTAATTGGGAACTTTAAGTCGTAATTTATAAACGACCTTCGATCGATAGAAAGAATCTAAGAAAGGTTATTTTCTTATGAAGGGTTTGATCGTACGTAGTCGGCAAGGAAGAACAACCACACCCTGCTCACTTAGACTTACTAGCTTCGAACTAGCAGGTGGACTCTATTGAAACAAAAATGATATGCATATCTATCTCAAAGCATGATTTACAAAAGCTTTATGAAATATTATTACATAAACTGTTATTGACTGCCAAATATTTATGTTTTGTTGTGATCCTAACTGAGATTGGTATATCCAATGTGGTATGTGAATGAGTTGGTCCACCAATGATAAAAAAGGGTAACGATCGGATCGGACTTAGTTAAGGACTAACTCGGATTGTGTACATGTGTGACTGTGTGTTAAGGTTAGCTACGTCGACCGGTCACGGCGACTATGTGTAGGTGACCACCTCCATAGTGCGCGATTGAATGAATGAATGTGTGATTGATTGAATGAATGAATGAATGAATGATCAGATATGGAACAACGTGATTGAAATAGTCGCCCGACACTTTGGAAAATGATAAAATGTTTGATAGGTATGAGTCTTTAACTAAAATCCTCATGCGCTATTGTGGGCGCTCAATAACTTTAAATAAAGAAAATGCTTTCGCAACGAGTCCACCGAGTACTTTTGTACTTAGTCCCGCATCTCGCTTTTGATGTGCGGGTTGACGTGGACCGATGATGGGTGCAAGTGGTGCAGAGTAGCGCTTATTTTGTTGCTTATTAGAAAGGATTTCTAGAACCCGGGCATGTATCGTCATATACATGTCCACACGCTTATTGTCGCCTAACTCGATATTATTTTGATGTCTTGATTATAACCGCTTTCATATCGTATCAACTTGATGTCGCACTGCCTCGAATTGTGCCCCGATTGGGTTATATTTCAACCTTGAACCTTTGGCAAGTCCTTCGTGACTTGAGTTGGTATGAATAGCTTATCCCTTTTTAGTTCATGCATTGATGAGGAGTTCACCTGTTAATTGCTTTGATTAGTTATGTTTATATCCGCTGCATTATCATACCAGTGACGATCCGTATGATCCGTACTTCCTTGGGAAATCAGGTCGTCACACAAAAATTGATTCTAGGTCCTCAATCCATAATAAATTATCAAATGTAGAAAAATAACTGCGGTGGATAGATAATCACAAAGGAGTAACCAATCAAGAATGTATATATTGAGCATGCTTTTACAACATTGAGAACTTATTGACGTTTCAAAGCATGGTTTAACAATGTTTTCAAGACTTGATATAAACCTTATTGGATCTAACAAAAACTATTCTGAACTTTCAAGTAAATCCTTATTCATAGAGGCATTTCAATGAATCCATGTTCTCATAAGCAAGTCGGCAATGTAACAACGATGCCGAGACCATAACAACAAAATAAGGACTATCGTCAAGATTATGATCAATTAAGTGTAACGAAGACTCTAAAGCAGGTGAAGGCCAAAGTTTGACAACGAGAAGTGTGGCTGAGAAATATGTATGAGGACATAAAACTCAGGGCAACGAAACATGTTAACATGAAATGAACAACATCGACAATGAAACATATCATCATGAATTAAATCATCTAGAGAAGCTTCTTTGCGCAACATTCGATTCCAGCATTCTCTCAAGCTTAACCTACACGTTTAGAAATACATCCAGGGCGTGAGTACAAAATTGCACTCAGTGGGTATACGCCGAAAACATAAAACATTTTCCTTAGGGCTATATAATTGACTTGCCATAACATTTGCAACGCACATGGTTTTTAGTGAAATAACATGTGTATGATTTTCATAAATAAATACTTACTTGCTTTCATATTCATAGCATCATAAAATATGCATATGCATGTCTCATGTCGGCCGATAACTTTCCTTCCCATATCCACGGACTTTCCTTGTGTTGATCCGAGGAGTAAGCCTCCTCCTCAAACACACCTTGACCCAAAGGTCCATACCCGACGTCGGTACATTCTTTCATTCATTCATTCTTTCATTCTTTCTCTTCCGTGGATAGATAGTGCATTATGCTTGTCATGCTCAAAAACAGGCAAGTCATTCAACTTTGAAACTTTGTAAATAAATGCATATCATTTTTTTTGAAAATATATAAAAACATAAGCGTATTATTATAGAAAATACTTATACCTACCTGGTAACAGTCACTCGGGACTGTACCTCTTAACTGAAACAATATACATAAGAGACATTCTCGATCAGAGCACTCCAAAATTTGAGAACTCGCTTTACAAAGCGAACCCATTTTCAGTATCAACTGAGCTACCGACTCCATTAAAAGATGGAGGATGTATAAAGCTCTGCAATTCTACGATCGATTTAAAGGAAATAAGGTATAAGTGAATCATGAGAAGAATTGTCACTTTCTTATTTTTCCTCTTCAGAATGAGGATTTCTTTTTAGGAATTGGCATCGCATCGCAAATAAATACCTAAATGTAACATGTTTCGCTTATCGAATGGGAAAAATATTCTCATTCAAAGAAATGACTTATGTCTCAAGGATCTTCACAATTGTTTATCACATATGAAATAACACAGCTGGATAGCAAAATGATCATATAGATATCAAAGGAAGAAGATCGCTTCTTTGAGGGCTTTTTTGTAAGCGGAGAAAACTTTGCAACTGGGTTTTTCAAGCATATATGTGTTTTGGTATCTCGAGCAAAACACATCTCGTATGGCTTCTCAAGCACGTTACCACATCATAAGATATCTATAGGCATCACTAGTCTATGTATACACATCCTAACAATCTGCAACTATCAACTTCTACTCTTGTTGATACTAACTTCACTCTGCCCACGAGAGGCTGTCATCATCATCATTCTCTTCTTTCATCTTTGCAACTCCGTCGCCACTGCCATTAACGGCTTCATATGAGCTAACATCTCCATATCTTTCTTAATCTTAGGAGATAGCAGATCATTAGTACGATCGGAAATGAGTACAAGAAAACCATTCCAGGATAAAGGATGTCAATATAAGTCACAAAAGACATTTGACTGATATCTAGGGCCAAAGTTGGGCTGTGCCACCAACTGGTAAAACTTAGGTTCATACATAAAATATTTTGAGACATCTGGAGTTTCGATGAATTAGCTTGAGTGTCTTCTCAAATCTCAATTGAGAAGTTTCATAATAATGAGAAAATAGGATCAACTGAATTAGTATAGGAATCTCAAGAGATGCGAAAAACTGGCCATATCAATCTAAGTCAATAGAAAACATTTCAATGTTGAGATAAAAATGATCAAACTGTATAGGATATACATCAGACTCAGGCATAGATAGCTGAGTATCTGATAAAGAAAACTCTATTTCTAGAGCATAGGTACTAGCATCAAACTCCGGGGTTGTAGGATCAAGATCAATGGGTTAAACGTTCTCTTTGTCATCAAGTATGAAAGAAAAGTTATGAATCAACTGAAATTAATGAATAACGGAGATAAAATCAGCCATAGGGGAAAAAGATCAAAAAGGGAACTCAAGTGTACACAATAATGAGAACTGATGATAGTTAGGAGTTATGTGCCAATGGATGGTCCGGGGTATTTATAGTTGACGGGCCGAAACCCTAATTCTCATCAGGTCGTGGTGCCTAGCGGCCGGACTAGCGATCGCTAAGGTGGTTGCTAGTCTCGGTACCAACGTTCTGTAGCAAGCTCACGACCTGGGTAGCGACTGCTGGAGTGGTCACTAGCCTCTTGTTCCTTTTTGTCTTTGGTTACTTCATTGCTTGTGCATCGATTATCACCTGAAAAGCTACTCCTCAAGCAATAAAATAAACTGAAGTATTTCGTCTGGTCCCATTGCATCGTACTCATATGTCTCTCTTCACAAGCAATGGAATTGAGTGAGAAATTTTGTTCTAATTAAGCTGCTCATCTGGTGTACATAGATAGAAGCGTTCTCTGATCTTCGGTGATGGCGATAAACGAAACGACGATAAACATAATAACGCGAACGAGATGACGATAAACGTGATAACGACCAACAAGTCGTACTCTTCCCAACTATCCGAACGGTCCTCGCCATCCTAGATAAAAATACTCGAACGCTTGCAGAAAACATATTCATGTTGCTCCGTCGTCTCTTATCATAATTTCTTTTCAACATTAGCTCATAAGCAATAGCTTATTTCAAACTTATATTCAAATATAGCAATTCATTCAATAAAGCATATTCTCAATCATCATCTATGATAATCATAATCATCATAATCATAAGCATAAGCTCATACATGGTGAGCTAGAGATGATGGAATCGGAATGCTGAGCTTCTCTTAAGATCAACAACTGACTCTTTAACTCATATTCTCAAATCAGAATCAAATAACAAATTCTATGAATTCAGATTCTCAAGATAGAGTCAAAAAATTAACTCCATGAACTCAGATTTTCAAATAGAGTCAGCTCAAAGGAATTTACATACTCAAGGTGCACAAACTGCACAAGACTCGCAAAGATTCATGAATTTAGAATTCAAGACAAAGCACAAGCTGAACAAGGATTCACAAGGATTTACATGTTCAGATTTCAAGACTGTACTCAGTTGTGAAAAAGGTTGACAAGGATTTACAAGCTCAGAATTCAGAACTGTATACAAACTGCATAAAATTCACAAGGATTTACAGGTTCAAAGATCAAAATTGTGCACAGATTGCACAAATTTACAAAGGCTCTGTGTTCGTAATTAAAACCGCTCGATATTATTCTATCACACCGACTCCTTAACTAGTTAATTAATTAAGTAATTAGTTAAGTAATTAGGCCGTGATGTGGGTTAAGAAAGAACTTCTGATAATCGATAACCTCAATTGTGATCAAATATATATATATATATATATATATATATATCAATGTATGACCTCAACTTTCGTCACGAAGTAATCAAATATTTATGGTTCAAAGGAGAGGAATGGAATTTGACAAAATTGATTCCCTCAATCCATAATAAAGGATCAAATGTAGAAAAATAACTGCTGTGGACTGATAATCACAAAGGAGTAACCAATCAAGAATGTACATTTTCAAGCATGCTTTTACAACATTGAGAACTTATTGACGTTTCAAAGCATGGTTTAACAATGTTTCCAAGACTTGATATAAACCTTATTGGATCTAACAAAAGCTATTCTGAACTTTCAAGTAAATCCTTATTCATAGAGGCATTTCAATGAATCCATGTTCTCATAAGCAAGTCGTCTATGTAACAACGATGCCGAGACCATAACAACAAAATAAGGACTATCGTCAAGATTATGATCAATTCAGTGTAACAACAACTCTAAAGCAGGTGAAGGACAAAGTTTGGCAACGAGAAGTGTGGCTGAGAATTATGTATGAGGACATAAAACTCAGGGCAACGAAACATGTTAACATCAAATGAAAAACATCGACGATTAAACATGTAATCATGAATTAAATCATCTAGAGAAGCTCCTTTGCAAAGATTCGATTCCAAAGATCCTCTCAAGCTTAACCATGACGTTTAGAAATACATGCATGTGAGTACAAAATTGCACTCGGTGGGTATACCAAAACATAAAACATTGTCCTTAGGGCTATATAATCGACTTGCCATAACATTTGCAACGCACAGGGGTTTTAGTTAAATAACCATGTATGCTTTTCATAAATAAATACTTACTTGCTTTTATATTCATAGCATCATAAAATATGCATATGCATGTCTCATGTCGGCCGATAACTTTCCTTCCCATATCCACGGACTTTCCTTGTGTTGATCCGAGAAGTAAGCCTCGTCCTCAAACACCCCTTGACCCGAAGGTCCATACCCGACGTCGGTACATTCTTTCTTTCATTCATTTATTCTTTCTTTCTCTTCCGTGGATAGGTAGTGCATTATGCATGTCATGCTCAAAAACAGGCAAGTCATTCAACTTTGAAACTTCGTAAATAAATGCATATCATCTTTTTTGAAAATATATAAAACATAAGCATATTATTATAGAAAATACTTATACCCACCGGTAACAGATCACTCGGATCGCATCTTCGCTTTTATTTCGTTCTTCTTCCACTTAGGTCATCAATCCACATAAAACCAAGATAAAAGCCTATCAAGAACCAAACAAGAACATAGCTTATCTTAGTCGTCGACACGACTATATTTTCTCAATACACAAGACGCTATGGTCTATAAACATTCGGTCATCGCATCCTCTAACATCTTAACATATAACACGACATCCTGAAGCCTCATATGACTAAACGAGCATAGAAAACTCGACAATAAGCTTAAACCATCTAACCTTAGCCAAAACCTAACAACCCCTTAAGACATAGCTTAGGTCCGACGTAAAAAATTGGGCAAGACGTCCTCTAACTTAGAAAAACCTCTATACATGCTCAACTATCATCAAATATCACTAATCAACCATCAAAACTCAAAGATCAAAGCTTTAGCATTGAAAACTTAAACTTGACGTTAAACTAAAATGTTTCAATTTTTTAATACGTCGGCTGAAAAATCCGAATAAATCATTTTAGGCTTTGTTCATATCATAGAATCCAAATATGAAGTCAAAATGATCAAATAAAATCAAAAATCCAACATTACATGGGTTCAAAGTTTTGGCCCAATGAGGGTTTCAACATTGGTTCGATTTCAAACGTTTTTCTTGCTCAAAACATGTTTATATATGAAGGCAATACAAGCTTATCAAAATCATATATTCAAGATCAAGACCTCTCAAATTTTCGAAAATCACATAATTTCAAAGAACTCTCTTTGAAATTAGGAGCTAATCTCTGCTATAGGAATGCGGGTATTATGCGGTCGAGTTAGTATTCACAAAGAACTCCATTAATTCCTAAGTATTTACTTACATGATGGTATGAGATATCTCGAATCATAAGTCAAGATTCCCTTTCATTCATCGTGTTAATACGACAAGTTGTCAAGCATAACCTACTTAGAAGTAACTATAATTGTTAAGTCTAGTTAGTGGCTTGAGAATATCGTAATATACCAATCATAACTTGAATACTAACAATCTATAACGTAATAATGTTTAGAAGAACATTAAGACTAGAGTCGAGGATAGACTCGGAACATATGACTCATAAGTTGAGGTTCATCTATGAATGATGAAGTAATATAGTTTGAAAATTGAGAATGTAAGATAATAGGAATTATCTTAAGACCATCATATGAAATCATAAAGAACCTCTAATTGGGAACTTTAAGTCGTAATTTATAAACGACATTCGATCAATAGAAAGAATCTAAGAAAGGCTATTTTCTTATGAAGGGCTTGATCGTACGTAGTTGCCGAGGAAGGACACTCATACCCTGCCCCACTTAGAACTATTAACTTCGGACTAGCAGGTGGGATCTCTTGAAACAAAAATGACATACATGTCTATCTCAAAGCATGATTTACAAAAGCTTTACGAAATATTATTACATAAACTGTTATTGACTGCCAAATGTTTATGTTTTGTTGTGATTCTATCTGAGATTGGTACATCCAATGTGGTATGTGAATGTGTTGGTCCACCAACGTTAAAAAAAGGTAACGATCGGATCCCACTTAGTTAAGGACTAACTCGGATTGTGTACACGTGTGACTATGTGTTAAGGTTAGCTACCTCGATCGGTCACGGCGACTATGTGTAGGTGGCCACCTCCATAGTGAGTGAATGAATGAATGATTAGATATGGAACAACGTGGATGAAATAGTCCGGTCGGACACTTTTGGAAAATGATAAAATGTTTGATAGGCATGAGTCTTTTAACTAAAATCCTCATGGGCTATTGTGGGCAGTTCAATAACTTACAAAGAAAAGATTTTCGACAATGAGTCCACTGAGTACTTTTGTACTTAACCCTGCATCTCGTTTTTGATGTGCAGGTTGAGCAAGGATTGATGATGGGTGCGAGGCGGTGCAGAGTGGCAGTTGTTTTGTTGCTTTAATAGAAAGGATTTCTAGAACCTTGGGCATGTATCGTCATATGCATGTCCACACGCTTATTGCCGCTAACTCGATATTGTTTGATGTCTTTGATTATAAGCGCTTTTCATATCCTATCGAACTTGAGGTCGCACTGCTCGAATTGCATACCGATTGGGCTATATTTGAACGCTGAACCTTTAGGCAAGTTCTTACGTGACTTGAGTTTGTATCAAACGACTTATTCCTTTCGCCTATGCATTTATTCGTAGTTGATTGGTTAATCGTATTGGTTTAGTTATGTGTATATCCGCTGCATTATCATACCAATGGCGATCCGTTTGATCCGTACTTCCTTGAAAAGTCAGGTTGTCACAAAGTGGTATCAGAGCACTTGTTCGCTCTGAACCCTAAAAACCCTTTCCTTGAATCCTAAGCTGAAAGTTGATTCTAGAAATTATTGGTGTTTGACTGCCACTGCACTGCACTCTATCGTCGTCCTGCTCAACGAGGAAAAAGGTAACTATCTCAACTAAAAGTCATTTTTGAAATGATGGAAATATATGAAATGTGACATGGACTTACAATATTGCCTTGTTTGAAGGTTGAAATATATTGTGGAAAAATGAATGTTTTGAAATTGAAAAGTTGTTTCAAATGATTGGTCATTAGTTTAAAAGAAAGTTGCAAACTTTATGGGCTTGGTAAGAGAGTAATATGAGAATACTTGATTATTGCACAATGCGTCTTGATTTGTGTTTACTGTTATATGCAAAGCATGCTAAAAGCGTGTTGTAAATGAGTATGTTTCCCATGAGGACATAAACTCTTAAGATGCATGATCCCTTTATACCGAACTTAGTCTCGAGAACATAATGTATCCCCAATTGAACGAAATACTAAGAAAGAACGAGAACATTTAAGAATCACAATCCGAACGGATTTGCGGAGGAGAACACGACAAATCTACGATGATTTAAACGATTGCTTAACCGGAGGTTCATATAGTTATGAGCCCCAACCTCTATCTTGAAGGAATTTGAACACTATGCGTGTTGCCTCTATCATGGCAATAATGAAAAAATCAAAGTATAAAAAGAAAGATCAAATGTAAGTACATTATCCGAATGATTATGATCGAATGTTATGATGCGAATAGAAATAAAGAATCCAGAACCCAATAAGATAGGGTGACCACTTAGCCTTTACCCGAGGGTTAGACATCGAACGTTTATTATATCCTAAGGAACCATGCAGTCTCTTCCCAGAGACCAAACCATGAAAGTAGTTTCATAAGAACTTAGGAATATAAGATGGTTCGGACGATTTTTACTCTAGGCTCCCTTTATCTTCTAGAGTCATACCCGAGGAGGTCATACGCTCTTACCGTTCCTACCAGATGTACCAAGTAGACGACATCGGTAGGTTCCTTGCTCATTTTGTACGTCATTGGGCTGCTGCATATGCCCGTGGTACGTCATATTATGATGGTGTGCTTCGACTGATAGCGAGACTGCCATCCGACTGGTAGGGATATGCCCGTGAGATATCGGTAGATTACATCTATCGACACCGAGAGAGCTTCGATCTTGAGGCAGACTTGCCTCGTTTTGCCAGTCACCTGAGCTACGTATTCATGGTATATGGAGCTGCACCCTGTGGACCGTATCTTCCCGAGCAGGAATACACCTGGCATGATGAGTTTCACGAGTGGCTCCACTCGGAGATACCCCGTTTGGCATCTGATGGGCCCGTATTCTTGCCTGGTAGTGCTAGGAACGTGTTCGAGGTGGACCTTCCCGCCCCGATACCACATTTTCGCTCCTACCACCAATGGATTCTAGCCCGTCATTAACAAAGATGCACCATCACCACCGATCATTTTATGTCAAGATCCACCTCTATCTACCGGAGCTCTCCTAGCTCACCGCCGCCGCCTCCCGCATGGACCCGCATCACGATACTTTGGAGGTTGATGATCCACGTGGCCTCAGCTACAAGCACCGTGAGAGGAGCTTGTGCCCGCCTTGTTGTTACTCCGCTTCCACCACCGCCAAGGATCACAACCGAGATCCGCCGAGAGGTGGCTGCTATGGAAGAAGCTAGGGTCATTAGAATCCGAGAGCCCGTGGCTCTACACTGGCGCCGAGGTCCAAGACCCAGAGGAGGACCCTGAGGAGGACCTGCCAGCTGACGATGAGATGAAGGGAGTAGATAGTACCCATACTTTCGGTTCTGACTCCGACACGATGAGCCCTGTCTACACCCCGAGCGATTATGGATCTAGTTATTAGGACAAGATAGTGTTTGTCTATATACCCTTGTATATCTTTTGATGCATGCGGAAACGATGAGTCTTTCCGACATGAACCCTTATTCTGATGACCACGGTAGCGTTTAGATTTTTGTACGTACTGTGACTAGGTACACTGAGTGATGCTGATATTAATTTTCAGAGTATCATACTCCGTACCTGGCCTTTTGTGGATCGTAAAAGTGATGATGAAAGTCCTCGTATAGACATTTGATTTGATATGATGATAGCTCCCCGAGAGCTTTGGTTTTTGAGGTTGTGATATGTGGTGTTTGATGGCGTGCTAGATTTATGTTTATGATTATATATACATACCGTGCTAAGATATTTATGATCCCGATCGATGGTATAAAAGATATCCGACACGTATATTTATGAAAGATAGAATGCTACCGAGAAGAAGAAACCGTGAGGTAACACCGAAAGAGACGACACCCTCCACCACCACTACCGGTAAGACGGATTGAGGAACTATTCTCGATAGAACCCGATCCACTTTCAACGGACCTGGAATCCGCGGATCTTGAACTTTGATTCGCACCGGAGCGAATCTTTTAACTTCCTTCACCGCACCTCTCAAGAACGCTTGTCATGCGTTGCTTTCTAGATGACCGTGGCCGCCGACTACGGTAGGAGGTAAATAGGAAGACCCTATCCAAGAAGAACTTCAAGATTACACCGGAAGAGTTCGAGGAGGAAGTAAACGAGAAGTATATTCCAAGAGCTACCGAAAAGAAAAGAACACGAGTTCTATAACCCACGCCGGGGAAAGACAATCTGTCACATACTACGACCGCATTATGTAAGATGTCACGATATGGCCCCACTGGTCGACACCGATGGGAAGAAGATGAGAAAGTTTTGGACGGACTCGAGTCATGAAATCGGGTTTCGCTTAGTGGCCACGGAAACCGACTTACCGTGAGGCCCTCGATCGGGCATTCGACATCGAGGCGCTATGCCCAAGATAGACTATCATTGTACATCCCGAATCACCAAGAGGATCATGGAGAGAAGTGCGGGCGACTCCACCAACGCCGAGGATCCAACATCGCTGCCGGCTGCGAGGCCACGGCAAGGAACAACGCTGGTGGAGTCTTCAGACGTCAATTTTGATTGTTATGCCCCCACCAGGTGCAAGGGAACAATCAAAATTAACTGGCAACTATGATATGCATCAAAATTGATCAGAAATCAACACATATAAATAAGCACCAAGAATCACGAATCAATGCCTGGAAGGTAAATAACAACAATAGAATCACAACATATAGGATAGAATCATGCAAAGCCTAGGATTAGAACAAAATTAGCTAGACATAATTAACGACATAAAGTACGTAAATAATCATAAAATGTAAATTAAATTAATAAAACCCGTAGGGGTGTATGCTCAATAGAACAATCGCTGGTTCAAATCCCAACATCAACTAAAACTGAAAACGGTGGAATTTTCTGACGAAAACGCTCAATCGATAACAATGCTTAGAACAATTGCGTAATGATGGAAAACTAATACTAGAATTAATCTAAATCAAAGCTAGAACGAAAATAAATGGAAAACTATGAAAACTAAGGAAAACGTGCAAAATAGGTCCTGGGGTCCGCTGGGCGCGAGGTGAAGTTCTATTTATAGATTAGGCCGAAACCCCAATTTGGGGTCTCGCCTCGCCTCACGGCCGGGCTCATGGGCCGCGAGCTCACCGCGAGGTTCGGGCGTTTCAGGCGATTTCATGCCGCGCCGCAGCCGCGAGCTCGGTCGCCGGCTCCTACGCGACTTCACCGCTTTCGCTCCGTTCTCTCGCGTCCGAACTCCAAATTGCGATCCGTTTGTGCCTATGGACTCCTATCGAGATGCTATTTAACATTATAAACTTTTCACATCCATAATTTTCATATCCATTTCATCATCTTTGATTACATCTTTGCCTTATGCATCGATTATCACCTGAAAAGCCTACAAAACACCAAAGAGAAACCCCAAGAGTAGTATCTTCTAGAAATAGATAAAACATTAAGAATCGATACATAAACGCACATTAGATTATCTAAACTCATCTTTAAATATCAACAATAAACGTAAAATGCGCTTATCAAACCCCCAAACTTAAAGCATTGTTTGTCCTCAAACAAAACAGTAATGAAAGACACAACGAAGATCAACGAGCGAAAAGAGGATAACCATTATAAGCCTCGGAAACATCTCAACGCTCAAAAGATTTAGCGCACATGACGACATTAGTCAACTCATCACAAACAACAATTGAAGGCAAAACTCATTTAATTCAACCTCACAACGACATGTGTAAAATATGAGGATACACTCAAACTCATAAAGAAATTAAGGACGTATACACTCACGATCAATGTAATGCAATATCTTACCATAGGCTTGCCATTTCTCTAATATCTCCACCGCATCAAATGTGTTCAAATAAGGATCCAAAAGGTCTTTTCATAGGTTATAATGTAGGCACATTGGTTAAGGTAGGATAATATACGGCTAAGTGACTCAAAAATATTCCAAGCACTTCCATCTATACAATCAACTCATATGGACTTTGTCCATTTTCTCTTCTTTTCCAACGTACAAATCGACGCTTTATCCTTCATAAGTTACCTATACTTTGTTTAACGACCTTTATGCTCAAAACACGTTGAAATTATCATTGCTTTTTCTTTCCTTTTTAGAGCTTATAGGTTTATCATTCACAACAAATGTACTATTCTTCACCACGATGTATTTCTAAAAGTAATTTTTTTCGCCATAACTACATCAAAATTTCAACCCTTTTATTCCCATATCCATCCTCACCTCCTATCATCCGGTTAATCGAAAGAATAAGTCTAATAAAGGCTCAAAGAAGGCGATAAGAGTCCCGATATTTCTCCACGTAGTTTCGCGATCGATCGTGACGCTATGGGAAACACGAAGAAGGCGACAAATGGTATATATCATCGGGTTAGTGTTTGGGTAAATATGTGGTTAACAAAGATGGCCTTTATCCTTTCCAAATTCAAACACATATTGCGGTCTCGATACGTAAGAACGACAAGTTCTAGAAGATAATCACATGCATGATATCACACAATTAAAAGAAATCAGACAAGATGTTTATACAATTGAAGCTCAAGTCTCACGGGTTAAGCAAATGGTGAAAACAACAAGTTTAAGCAATCTTAAGTCGTCCATGCGTCATTTTCTAACATATCATGTGCACTATCATTAAATTTCACAAAAAATTCCTATCGTCATTGGCCACATGGATTAACAACTTCACTTAACTCGATGATCGACAGACACAACACGAAAAGAAAGACAAAAGACCCGACAAAAGCCCCAACATATAATAACTTAACAAAACGACGTAAAGCATAACAAGGATTCTCAATCATATCACACTCGACCACTCCCCCCCAAACTTATTGTCAACAGTGTGCAATGGAGGCAATAATGTTTGCAGAAGAGAGTGATTGGGAGAGACCGTACCTCATATGTTGCGCTACTCCGGCGGTCGATAGAATCCTCACCATTGATGCTATACATTGGGACATAAAAACAAACAAACAAAACACAAGAAAACAACGAAAACAAAACAAAATACATAAAGCACGCAAAATGTTGGGTTACCTCCCAACCAGTGCTGGATTTATCGTCACTAGCTCGACGTTACCTTTTATCAATCAGGCGATTTAGCAACTGTGGTCTTTCCAAACTTCAATTTGCCCTTGTACTTGGCATTGACAACAGACCACCAATTTGCACAACCATGGCTTCCACAAAGCTTGAACGAATCACTCGGATTTTTATGTCGAGTCCACGTCTTCCTTGCATCATGCCCGTCGATTGGGCAAGTACCCTCTAAACGCGCGACGTGTGCGGCAGCAACAGTCGTGATCGAGTAACAATCTTCCAGCTTTTCACTGTCGTGTTGCTTGATGGCGTCATATATGGAAAATTTGAGCTCCTCATCGTTAACACGAAACGTGAGATTACCTTCCCGCACATCAATCAAAGCACGCACCGGTTGCTAGAAAAGGTCTCGCCAGATTAGCGATTGTGGTTTCAATTCGTGAATATCTAAAATCACAAAATCGGCAGGAAAACAAAGTCCCAAATCTTACCAACACATCTTCGACGATACCTTTAGATATGTGACCAACCGTCACCATCATCGCGATATCTTCGCCGGTTTCATCTTTCCTAGGTGCAGCCGGTTGAATATGTTCAAAGGCATCGATTGATGCTCGCCCCAAGTCGCACAATACATTTGGAAAAGTTTGCTCGGCGATCTCGTACTTCTAACGTAAAACCGCCGGATCCTTCTGCTTTAAAGGAGCTTCTCTCGCAAGACGGCATCGCGATTCTTCTGATAGGGTAATTTTTCAAATTTCCCATTTCTTCTTGCTTGCAAGCGCCTTTAAAAATTTCATGTATCCCGGCATGTTTCGCAGTCGCTCAAAGAGATGTAAATTGATCTCAACTTTTGAAAAATCTCTTTGAAACGAGCAAACTCTCATATTTCGACTTGGCAAGTCGACTCGGAAATGGGACCGGAGGAGTGTACGGCGAGAATCGATTCTCGAGGCCCTTCGCGTCGACCTCGAGACCGCCGGGTAGGTCGCGAGGCGCCCGCTTCACGCTGTCGGCCTTCTTCGCTCGAGCTTGCGGCTACCGAGTCGCCGCTAACAAACCGAGCGCGCGACAATATGATGGCTCATCGGTCGCTCGGCGCTGCTCGATCGCGAAGCTTCGTGGGAAAACTCGACCTCGCGATCGGGCTCGCGGTCGCTAGCTTGGTCGTGAATTGCCCGCTTACTTTTCGCTCAGATGGCTCGTAAGCTTGTCCATTCCTCGTCCGGATGGCGAAACATTGATTTTTCGGGTTCACCTCCAGATTACTCGGAATTGGCCTGCCTTTTGTAGTGCATTCAACTGCACGGCTATCAACCAACTGATTTTCCAAAATCTTCATATGCTTTCCATAGCCGCCACTACCAACTCCGTATGAGTTATTTTCGCTTGCATCGCTTATAAATGCACTCGTTCGTTGCCAATTGTTGGTTGCTTACAACCAACTCACGATCATATCTTCGAGACCGCTTCTTCGGCTCTCGAATTACACCATTCCGAACGGCGGCTTCTTTGGAGGTTGTCGAAGTTATTGGGGTTGGCATACGATGATTCGGATGGTTTCGTTATTCGCATTGTATGCCGGATTTCCATGATTCTCTCGATTGATGTGGTCGACCTCTTCCGTCTCGATCCGACTCTTCAAAAGAGTGAATTGCTTCATCACCGTCAGATTTCAATCGCCTCGACAACCGCCGCTTTAACCATCGGGCGTTCTCTCCATCGCCATCGATAGCTGTTGGCAGCCATCTCCTCTAAAATACGGCTCGCCTCGCTCACTGCGGCTCAATAAACAGCCCCCGCCGACGCATCCACAATGCTCCTCGTCTCAAACGTCACCCACCAGAACCGCGTGATCTGCCGCTCCTTGAGAATCCATGCTGTGGCATCGCCTCAATAGACCTCGAATCTCTCCCATGCTTCGAATAGTGATTCGTCGTGGTTTTGGCAAAATGGAGATTTCGCGATGATCTTCAAGGCCACGGCGGAAAGTATTTCGAGAGAAACTTCTTGCAAAGTTTCTCCCACGCAGTTAATTCCCGCTCGTCCAAACTTGAACCAATCTTTCGCCGGTCACACAATGAGAAACCGAACATGCGCATCCGGATCGTGTCTTGTGGCACCCCATTCTGCTTAATGGTGTCACAAATATCGAGAAAGGTCTCGAGATGCGCATTCGGTCTTCGCGACTCCTCCCCAAACCGCCTCCTCGACCATACCGACGAGCCGGCCACCAAAATTGTTTGCATCCACGCAGGGCCCCATCCGCCTCCTTGAACCTGCTCAAGAGGAGGTCGGTACATAAAATTCAGCGGTCGCGTCTCCGGGGTAGGGACAAGGAGTCCCATATTCGCCATCCGACGTCAGATCTCTGCGAAATCGCCTAACATGCGTGCGGCTTGCTCGGGAGGAATGCCCTGCCTGGATTGGCCGCCATTGTAGCCCTGCCTCTTCTCTCGCCCTCTTCTCCTTTGAGAGCTTTCGATCTCGGGATCTAGTAATATTTCGTGAGGTCCCCGAGATCTCAGACGCATAAACTACCCGAGAAAAGAGAATTCACTCCGTGTAATCAATAAATAAATAATATAATATATAACTTGAATTAATAAATCTAAATCACAAATTATTCCTATGCAATCTTAATAATCCCGGCTTGATCGCCACTTTTCTAACACGAAAACGCGCAAGTATAAGGTAAGTAGTATCGTATCCACGGGATTGCAACCAAAACACAAGCTAATTCAACAATAATTCATCATTATCCAAGCACGTAATTTGGGTTGTGAATTTTTGTGGCTTCGTATAATTAAATCCAAAGCAAAGGTAACAACAAGAAAATAAACTAAAGCAATTAAATATCAAGGAAACAAATATCAAGAAAGACTAACCCTAGGGATGCATTAATCCTATCCACAATGATGTTTATCCCGCTTATTACTAACCATTTTAATCCGCATAAGATGGAAGATCACATATGTAGCTAACAACTTCGCCACGACAATTCAGACAGCTTGATTACTAATTTTCCTATTATCATACGCCTCTAGAGGAAAATAAGCAAGTCCAAAAGGATCACAAAGAATATGCTTCCTACAAATGTTCCTATCTCGCCACGACTCGGCTTATTGGTATCATACATTCAAGATCGATTGACAATTAAAACAAGCTTACGTAATTAATCGGCAACTATGATATGCATCAAAATTGATCGAAATCAACACATATAAATAAGCACCAAGAATCATGAATCAATGCCCGGAAGGTAAATAACAACGAAGAGGAATCACAACATATAGGATAGAATCATGCAAACCCTGTGATTAGAACAAAATTAGCTAGACATAATTAACGACATAAAGTACGAAATAATCATAAAATAGAAATTAAATTGATAAAACCCGTAGGGTGGCGCTCAGAGAACAATCGTTGGTTCAAATCCCAACGCCAACGAAAAACCGAAAACGGTGGAATTCTTCGGACTAAAACGTTCGAATCGATAACAATGCTTAGAACAATTGCGTAATGATGGAAAACTAATACTAGAATTAATCTAAATCAAAGCTAGAACGAAAATAAATGGAAAACTATGAAAACCGAGGAAAACGTGCAAAATAGGTCCGGGGTCCGTTGGGGCGCGCGGTGAAGTCTATTTATAGATTAGGCCGAAAACCCATTTTGGGGTCTGCCGCCCGCCGCGGCCGCAAGCTCGGTCGCGAGGTTCTGGGCGTTCTCAGGCGTTTGGGCGATTTCGCGGCCGCGCTGGGGTGTGAGCTCGGTCGGCTGCCTCGCGCGACTTCACTGTTTCGCCTCTCTCGTCCAAATTCAATTGCGATCCGCTTACGCCTATGGACTCCTATCGAGATTCTCTTTAACATTATTGAATTTTCACATCCATAATTGTCATATCCATTTCATCATCTTTGGTTACATCTTTGCCTTATGCATCGATTATCACCTGAAAAGCCTACAAAAACACCAAAGAGAAACCCCAAGAGCAGTATCTTCTAGAAATAGATAAAACATTAAGAATCGATACATAAACGCACATTAAATGATCTAAATGCATCTTTAAATATCAACAATAAACGTGTAAAATGCGCGTTTATCAGCAACTCTTTGCCAAGTTTAGCAAGTGTGAATTCTGGTTAGGCGAGGTGATATTCTTAGGTCACATCATGTCCGCTGAAGGAATCAAAGTAGACCCCTCTAAGATCTATACAGTTCGAGAATAGGAATCCCAAAGAACACGAATGAAATTCGGAGTTTCTTAGGGCTTGCTGGCTATTATCGAAGATTTATCGAAGGATTTTCAATGATAGCCCGACCCATGACCCAATTGTTAAGAAAAGGAATCAAGTACACTTGGACCGCCGAGTGTGAGGCTAGTTTCCAAAGATTGAAGGAGTTGCTAATAACAGCACCTGTATTCGCAGTACCCGAAGCAGATAAGGAGTACACAATCTACACGGACGCTTTGAAGAATGGACTAGGATGTGTTCTGATGCAATAAGGCAAAGTTATTACTTATGCTTCAAGGCAATTACTCCCCCATAAGTTGAACTATCCTACGCACAACCTGAAATTAGCAGCGGTCGTACATGCCTTAAAGATTTGGAGACACCATCTCTATGGAGTTAGATGTGAGATCTATACTGACCATAAAAGCCTGAAGTATTTCTTTGAGCAAAAAGATCTTAACATGAGGCAACGAAGATGGTTAGAATTGGTGAAAGATTACGACTGTAGTATCAATTACCACCCGTGCAAGGCTAATGTTGTAGCCGATGCTTTGAGTCGCAAATCCTACCCTAGTTTGGGATGTCTCCTCACCATGAAGAGATACTTATAAAGGAATTTCGAAGATGAACATCAAGTCATGGACCCGTCTCTCGCATAATAGAAGGCTGTATTGCAACGTTGATCGCAATCTCGCACTTAAGAGCCCGAATCTTAGAAGCCCGGATAAGAAAGAAGTTCGATAAGTATGAGCCAAGATCAAAGACAATAACCATAAAATTTTAGAGAAGCAATGATGATGTTTTGTTGTATGACGGGAGAGTGTGTGTTCCAGAAGACGAAGGGCTTAAGAGCGAGATCTTGAAAGAAGCCCATGAGACTTCTTATACCGCACATCTCGGAAGCACCAAAATTTACCAAGATCTCAAGGAGAAATTTTGGTGGGATGGAATGAAGCGACACGTAGCTTCATTCGTACAATGTTGTCTGGCATGCCAACAAGTGAAAGCACTCCACCAACGACCGTATGGAACCTTACAACCACTAGACATACCGGAATAGAAATGGATGACATAGCCATGGATTTTGTTACCGGGCTACAAAAATCACAAAGAGAAAATACCGTTATTTGGGTCATCATCGATCGTTTAACCAAGAGCGCATTTTCTACCAATTCGATAACACATGGATCGATAAACTAGCACAACAGACGCTCGAGAAGTCATACGCTTACATGGAGTTCAAGACTATCACATCTGATAGAGATTCGAAATTCACATCCAGATTCTGGACGAGTTTACAAAAGAATTGGGGACTCGACTACATTTTAGTACCGCGTTCCACCCACAAATGGACGGACAATCCAAGAGGACCATTCAGACGCTCGAAGACATGTTGAGGATCGTTGTCCCGGATAGAGGAGAAAGTTGGGAACAAGTGTTACCACTGTGGAATTCGCCACAACAATGCCTACCAAGCAACTATCGAATGGCCCGTTTAAGCGCTTTATGGAAAGAAATATCGATCACCACTTTTTGGGACGAGGTGGGAGAAATGAGAGTATTAGGACCGACTCTACGGGAGAAATGATCGAGATTATGAGACGATCCGCCAACGGATCAAGGAGGCCCAAGACCGATGTAAGTCGACACGACAAACGCCGCACAAAGTCAGATTTTGAAGTGGGAGACAAAGTCTTCAAGATTTTTGATCAAAAGGAATCGTGAGATTCGAATCAAAGGAAGTTATACCACGCTTCATAGGACCCTATGAAATTTTGAAAGGATAGGCCTGCACTACAGGTGGCATTACCGCCAAGCTTTGGGAACGTGCACAATGTGTTCCATATTTCATAACTCAAAAGTACATACATGACCCCGACTATGTGATATCACGATGATATTGTCCTCGATGACAATATGAGTTATGTAGAACGGCCTACTAAATCTTGGACCGACGCACTCCAAAAGCTAAGGAACAAAGAGATATCGTTAGTAAAAGTTCTATGGCGACATCATGGAAAGAAGAAGAACCCGGAATTAGAATCGCCTATGAAAGAGAAATACCCGATCTTTTCCAGGTTAGCAAATTTCGGGACGAAATTTATTTTAAGGGGGATGGTATGTAATAACCCGAAAAATTAAAAAAAATTATTAGTGATGATTAAACCAATTACTTGTGGTGCTTAGACCTTAATTATGTTTAAGGTAACCAACGAAACGAATTAGAATCGATTTGAAGATCGAAAACTAGAGAAATCAAAAACTAGTGACTAGTCTAACCGGATTAGGGTTTCCTGAATAGCCTGAACATAGAATGAAAGATCTAAAATGAATATCAACAAAAGGATTTCATTTCTAGAATCACCTCACGAAAACATGTGAGAAGCCAAAAAAATTGGAATTTTCGGGCATGCTTGCCCGGTCAGTCGCAAAAGTACTATTCACTAGCCGGATCAACTTCCAGTCCATGCTAATCATGGAAATTAATGATAACAATCAAAATCATGGAGGAATATATTATTATGCATTTAGAATTCATAAGAATCAATTTTTGAACGAAATTCTTGAAGAACTTAACCGAACGCTGAAAATATATACCAGAAAAATCCTAAACTGATCCGAACGATCCGAAACTCGAACCAAGGGTCTAAATTAATACGAAATGATTTATAAGACTCAAATTAATTATGAAATCTCAAGAATTCAATAGAATTTCGAATGAGCATAATTTAATCACCGGACGTTTTTCCGCGATAATTCGGAATTGACTTACCGGATGCCATCCGAACTTCATGAAATTATTATAAACTATGAAATAAGTCTTTTTAAGTCTATTTAAGAAAATGAAACCTTAAGGTTCCGAGAAAAATCAATCGAAATCGCGATAAAACTTAAAGAGTCGGTATTAACATGCCAAATCGGGTAATTTCACCATTCCTTCTCCCAACCACCACCAAAAGACCCCAAATGAGCTTATAAAAGCTATTTTGCTGCACCAATGCAGACCATTTCGTCCTTATGCTCCCTCTCACTTTGGAACCCATTTTCTCTCTCTAAATTCAAATCCTCTCTTTTGTTCTTCCATGTTCTAAGCTTTAATCCCCCATTTCAAATCATTCCAACTCTCAAAATCAGTTTATAAGACCATAAAAAGGTAGTATTCATCATCCTCTTCCATCCTAATGGAGTGAAATTTTTTTTAGAATTTTTTTTCATTTTGAAACCTTAGTTCGACCTCCCCAAATTTCGTGGCTTTTGAGCCATCAAATGCTCTCAAGCCATGAATGAAATATGCTTAGAAATATGTTCTAAGGCTTTATTTAAAATTTGGAAATTTTTGGAGCATGTTTGTTATTTTTCGATTTCGTTATAATTTCTTTTTATAGGTGATAAAGCATGATTTTGTGAATATTATTTGATATTATTTCTTGTTCATGTTTTAGGAGCATGTAGAATAAATATGAGAATTTTTGGAATTTTCTTGTATTTATTTTGATTTTATTTGTTGGAAAATAGTTGAGGTATATTGTTTAATATATGATATGAACATCATATATTAATCTTGAAATTACTGAAAACTACTCCTATTTTTCACAAATGGGCAGAATTTATTTAAGTATTTTTAAGCCATTGTTTGATTTTATTTGTTGAGAAATTGTTGAGATATAGTGTTTAATATATGATATGAATATCATATATTAATCTTGAAATTTTTGAGATACTACTCCTATTTTTATGAAAAGGCCAAAACTGTGTATAAATATTCTAAGATTTATTTGATTTTTACTTGTTGAAAATAATATAATATATGATGTTTAGAAATAATATGAACCTATTATGCATTGTTGGGAATTTATTGAACACATATGTAATATATGTGAGGACAAAAAGAATTCCAAACATTTAGTTCATATTATAAATATTAGTTGAGGTTTAAAGTTAATATTACATGTTTATTGCATATTATTAACATATGGTGAAGTGAATGAAATTTATTGAATATATATGTATATATATTATAATTATCGAAAATATACATGTAGTAAAAAGCATGTGTTTTAATTTTAATGTATGATATAAGCATGATATGATTTTTGTGGAATTTATTGAACACCAAACACTACAAGAATATGACCTTTTGCGACATGGAAAATATGTCGCAAACTTTTGTTTTTATGTCGCAAAGTTTAATTTGTGACATTTCCTGCGTCATGTTGTATTGTGTCGCAAAAAGTGATGATGTAAATTTACGACATTATTTTTCAATAATGACGCAACATATACGACGCTTTGTGCTTCACGAAATTTTGTCGCATAAAATTCGTGACACATTACAGCGTCATTAGTTTCGATGATGCATGTGCATTTGCGACATTTGATCGTGACATTAATTGAAACGATGCCTCATAATTTATGCACAATAGTTTGTGACATTACAATAACATGACGTAAAATTTTACAATGCTTGTAGCATCATATTTAAAGTGTCGTATAATATTGCGACATATAATATTTGTTGTAAAATTTGTATAAAGTGTCACAAAATATATAACACCTTTTGCATCACTTTGTTATTATGTCGTAAATCTTGCATCACTTGTACGACATTAAATGAAATGACATGTTCTAATTTGTGATACTATAATTAATGTGATGTAGTTTTGTACGACACATGTTACGTCATAGATAAAATGTCGCATAGTATTCCAACATAAAATATTTGTTGTAAAAAGGTAATTTAAAGTCACAAATATACAATACATTTTGCATCACTTTATTATAAAATATTTGTTGTAAAAAGATAATTTAAAGTCACAAATATACAACACAATTTGCATCACTTTATTATTATTATTATTATCTCACAATTACGATATTTATACGACACTTAATTGAATAATTTTATTGTCGTATTCATAAATAATGCATCATTAATGAATTTAGGCACTCACTGGAATGAAGAAGCATATCAATTATTAAAAACATAGAAATAAATATCTTTCAAATATCAAATTGAAAATATCATAACATTTGATCGACTTGTCTACTATATTATTCAAAAATATAACATCAACTATCAAAGTCTAAATATCTAGCTATGTAAGAATGCAAATCCCAGAACGATAATGTGACAATCAATGTCATTTCATCTTCCTCTTGCTTTTCCTTGTTACACTTTTACCTTGTTCCTACAAAGATTCAATAAAATAAATTATATTTCATACATATAAAATTAAATTAATTCAAAAGTACAATCGATATAACAATACCTGCATAGGTGCACCATCTAAACGAATATTCATATTGTTCTCATCCGAGTTGTTCATCTCTTCTCTCATCTAATACATTGGTCGAAGATAATATTACAAAAATGCTAAAATTCAATAGAAATATTATTAAAATTTTGATCATTTACCTCAAAAGTTTCATTTACAAAGACTCAAGTTTCGCATGTTCATATCCATAACTCCGCCGATGATGACCCATTATCGAAAGCTTGTATGCGCCGAGAATTGAAAGATCCGGATACCTTGCATATTATAATATAAAGTATGAGTTATAAAATATATTATAATGTAAATGGGATATATAATGTCGACTTACATTTATATTATGATCCACTAATGTGAGAAGTCGTGCCTCAAGCATCTCTATTTTGAGGAATAGTCATCTTTGAATTTTGACATTTCATCTTCAAATCCCTTTCGAATACTTGCCACTATGGCATTAGATTTGTCATGTATAGCTTTATCAAATTCTTCTCGAGATGTAAAATCACTTTCTTTGTAGCTTCTTCTTTGTGAAAATAATTTGGCGCCTTTCCAATAACATCTTTATAGATCTCGTTATTAGCATCCATATCATCCCAGAATTCTCGTGCAACTTTTGTTTCAACTCCTTTAAAAGAGCCTATGTATAAAAGACAAAATGAAATTAAAAGAATCTCAATGCTCAAACTAATATCTCAATCCTTTTTTAGATCATAAATGGAGAAAGAAGAAAGAGTAAAAAAATAAAACAAATGCAAGACAATTTTTTTGGGAAAAGATTTTATAACATTAAACACTACAAACATTAAAAAGAAATGAAAAATTAAAAATACATTACCAATTATAAAAGATAATAGTTATTTCTTTTTTCCAAAAAAAAGAAGAGTATATAGATAAATTCTACTTTGAAAACATCAATCATGATTTAAAATCGTTAATGGATGTACAAGTAATATAAGAAAAAAAATGTGACAACACTAAATCCAAATCAATCAATACCGTAACGCTCAATACTAGAACAACATAAATATAATAATGTAACACTAAGGGACACTAAGTGATATTACTTGTACATAAATATAATACCAGAACACTAAGAAACAATCAATATCAGAACACTAAGGGATAGTTATATATTAATCGATTTCAAAAAAAAAAATATAATACCAGATAGTTATATATCAATCGATAATGGATGTATGAATAATTCTTAATTCAAAACAAGGGAGGGTAAAGAAAGAGTACTCACTAGTTTCTCTTCAGTATTCTTGTCAACTTGTTTTCCGCTCTTTTGCTGTCTTGTATGGACAAACAAATC
The DNA here is from genome assembly GCA_036937905.1 of Salvia rosmarinus. NCBI lineage: Eukaryota > Viridiplantae > Streptophyta > Magnoliopsida > Lamiales > Lamiaceae > Salvia > Salvia rosmarinus. The sequence continues at coordinate 81,147,304 of CM072819.1, forward strand.
TAGATGTGATGGCTCTTTACCATATTTTTGGCGATACTATAAATATGAAAAATATAAAGAAATTACTATACTATGATACATTATTAAACAACAAATCACAACATTGTTTGATGTATAATACCTCTTCTATAGCATTGGCCATATCCTTTCGTCCCAATCTAGGAGGAAGTTTAACATGCTTTCGACTGTTGCTGTTAGTCTTACTAAGTTTCTATAATTCAACCAAACAACAAAAGTTGCATTTATAGATAAATATTTTAATAGAAACAAATGAAAATTATTCCAAGATTAATAACTTTGAATTGCAATACTCACCCTTGCATTTTTCGAGCTCCAATGGTTTACCAATATAGGTCATTGATCGGCTTCCACCCTTTGTGGACATTTTACACCACGTAACTCTTGTCATGCCTATGCGAGTATAATACTTTGCTTTCAATCTATTCTTCCAATCCTTCCAAAGTTTTCCAAGTTTCTTAAGACAATTTTTTATAATTATCATCAAGTTTACATTTTCCTACAACCAAAACATAATGATTAATAATTGTTATAAGTTAAAAGATGATGTTAGTGTATGGTGAAAATGTTGATGATAATAGAATAAATCAAAATGCGTAAAACAAATTAAAATTTGAATTGAACATAGTACCTTCACTTCATCCCAAATGAGATCCTTTTGAGTATTATGGACTGCCCTCCAATCTGTAAAAGAAAGCGGTAATTTGTTTCCATCTTTTGCTAAGATTCCTAGCTGAGATGAAAAATACGAGATTGGTTCGATGACGTGATTGGCTCGCATCTAGTTCTAGCCGCATGACCTTTCCGTGCCCCATTCAAAGCCCATCTTTGCGGGTCCCTTCTAATCAGAATCGTTAATTATTGTTATGCAATAGTATGATTAGAAATAATATTACGACGATTACAACACCATAAACAAAAATAAAGATATGATGTTCGTTGGTCATTACCATCATCAAAATTATTTGTGTCCGATCGGGATCACTATCATCAGATGAGGATATATGAGTATCAGAGTTCCTCATATTGGTGTCTGACAGTTCCGCATCTGAGTCAGAATTATCGTCGATGTTGTTTGTAGTTTGGGTATCTTGAACTAAGGTGTCAAGCATTGATCCGATTGGACGTCGGGATTTCTTAAGTACTGGTGCCATGAGTAGCTGCAAATTGGTAACTATATTAAAACTTACTAACTCTTTTTGAAGCAAAAGAAGTAAAGGAGAAAAAGAATTGCATTAAGAACTATGATGTGAACAGGCATGAAAGGTAAAAACGAGTTTTCAGGCGAAGGTTCAATATCATCTCCCTGCCAAAAAAATAAGCAGTTTCCATACACATTTCTTAAATTTAAAAATCTCCATGTTAGACGGGTAGTTCCTATCATTTGTATACTTTAAGCAGTGAAGTCTACGCTTGGATAAAGTCTAACAAGTGCAGAAAGCTAGAATATGCACATATAAATATCTTTGATAGTCATATCATATCCTTATAAAAAAGAATATGTTTTTTTTTCAATCCTATTCGTATTAGTTATGAGGAGGATGAATATCAATTCAATACAATAATAGTAGCTAACAAGTAACTCTGAGAAATAATATAATCAACTCAAGAATTAAGGCCACCTATAACAAGTTTATTTTATATGCAACATTATTATTTTCAAGTCCATTCACGTAGTTAGACTAATTATGTACCAATTAGTAATTACTCCATCGACTCTATTATGCCATTATTAAAGTAGACGTATTTTCAATTGATTTAGTTTCTATGTAGGATTTTTTTAAAAATCGACACATTCTTCCTATTTCTATATTTTTAATCTAGATGTTTATGTCGTAGCATGAGGATTGCACGATTAAATCTTAACGCACATTATTCTCTGAAATCTCCTCGTTAGACGGGTAGTTCCTATCATTTGTATACTTTAGCGGTGAAATCTACACTTGGATAAAGTCTAACAAGTGCGAGAAAGTATCACAAGTCGTAAAGTTGAAGTCATTCCATCAAATTAGTAACCCCATGGTAAATATATATTTCCATTTAATTATAAAACAGTTTCATAGTTAACTAGGAATAAACTTGACAAGCATATAGTTCCCAAGAACCACCACTAGTAAATATGTGCAGAATTTTTGGTAGTAAATATGTATACTTGAAAAAATTGACAAGCATATAGTGCAGCAATTCTTTTGTGCAGCATATAGTGCGGCAATTCTTTTGTGCAACAATTCTTTTGTGAACATATTGCTGCAGCCATACTTTGATGTTTTAAAGTAAATTGATTATGATTCAACTAAAAATGTAAAAGGTGCTAAGCAAAACAATTGGGGATAAAAAATGAGAAAAACATCACATGTATTGGATAAAAGTTATTAACTGAAGTAATGATGAAGCAATCAGACAAAAAAAAAATGAGAAAGCATCATATATTATTATCCTTGAAGAGACCGACAATGGGTTTCCAAGTTTGAAACCGAGGAGGTCTCCCCTGTTATCACACCAGTCAAAGCTCGTTTTATTAGTGTAGTCAGAATCAAGTATGCTCTCTTCTTTATCTGTTATTACCAGAAGGAATACAAACCATTGCTACTGACAGAATTTTCTTTCAAGCAAAATTCAAGTAGACCTTGTTCGAGCATTTTTTTCATATTTCGATCCGAAATACCTTATATATATTTTGTCAAAATTCAAGCAAGACAAATTCACGTTAACTTTATCTAGGTTTGTTTACAGGATTACTTCGACCTATGAATTTCGAGACATTGTTCTATGGTATCTTGAGATTTTGAGCATCGATGGTGAGATTTTTCTAACTTTCCGTATCATAATTTTGCCTCATTCTCGAATAAAGGCTATATGTCACTAGTGTTAAAAGATGGAACCTCATCATATGTATCCAATGAGTCGGTGACTATTGAGTTTTAAGCGGTGAAATTTTACGACATCGACTATTGAGTCGGTGACTACATGTCTGGTTACTTTAAGTTGACTAAAGTCCGATATTTGTGCGCTATGTTTCAATGATGATCTCAACAATGTGCTTCTTTTGTTGTTGTTGTTCTTTTAGTTTTTCTTTCTTTCTTTCTTTCTTTCTTTCTTTCTTTCTTGTGAAGGCTATTGGAATGTTGATTCATCTTCGATTTTGAGCGGGTCTTTCTCGCTTATTGGCTTCATGGTTTGGGGTCCGATTTCTATTGAAGACCGGGCGAGGTTGCTCGTTTGATGTATCTCGCATAATTCAAAGTCCAGGAAGGTGAGAATTTACTTTAAGATGGTTATTGACCAACTCTCCCAAAATTCATTTAGTGAAATTATGTATTGTTGGAAAAATATGAAATTTGATCGTGATTTATATCGTTACATGTATAGTAGACCATTTAGTATAAAATAACTTCAGTTGAATGCAAAAACTATTCCACTTATTTGGTTCATGAATGCTTTTGAAAAAATAATGTACATTTTAAGTGCACTAAATTTTTATCAAACTACACAATTAATGGTGGCTATATGTTATGTTTTCAGGTGTTCATCTTTTCTTTTACAATTTTTTTGAAAAACTTGCTTATTCTCTTTTATCTCATTGCACAACTTTGGCATGAGCTTGAGCAGTTGTCATGATAAATAAAGAAATTTCTTGCCTCCATAGTTTTATAGGCGATCGGCGACCTCAAACTCCATGACAATTTTTAGACATTTATTTTATTTCTTTGGCGGTTCTGGGCATTCAAAATGATAACCGGAATTAAGTGTTATCTGTTATTGTATTCTGACCGAACCTTTCATTGTGTTGGGTTTAATCAAACGGATGTTAGCTAAATTGTTTGGATTGGATGGAATATATTAATGCACTTGCCTAGTTTCCGTTGGATGTTCCACAGTAATAAGGCTTTCTTCTATAGATTTCACAATGGTGATTGGTGGAAAATGTTGAGTCTTTTATTTCTAGTCGCAGCGGTCCTTTTCGATTAGTTTCGCTATATTATTTTGCATGGTAATTCGATTGATGTGTACCATATCATTTAAGATTATTTTTGGTGGTCATTCTAGGTGTATGACAACGAGAAGGATGACCACGATGGCACACTTTGGAGATTAGCGGTTGATGGCTTTCACCGCATTCTTATTGATGATGTCGAACGCCAACCTGCTTTTGAGAACGCATTTAACAATTACAAGGTCTTCAAGGACACATGTCCGGAAAGAAGTGGCCGATGTGTATGAGTCGTTCTTAGTGGGGCACCGTGGACGCGCTTTACCTTCAAGCAGACACTCGAGTAGACTCATCGACCGACGAGTCCGCTGAGATGAACATCTTGGACATTCGGGTGATAAGATTCTTGCGTCGGATCTTGATTTGACTCGATGTAATTTTCGCTTCCCTAAGACTTACTTCAAAACTTCCCATTGGATGTGCTTTACATATCCTAGTCTCTTAACATGAATATTTTTTTAAATATTCATGTATCTACATAATGGGTCTTGGTGGCAGTCCATTGTCATGTTCTTCGTTTGCTTGTTATCTTGGTCGTATTCGACACTGTTGTAGCTAGTTAGAAAATACTTGTAGCTAGTTAGAAAATACATGTAGATTGGTCGTATTCGACACTGTTCGTTTTGAATGCTTATGAAATGTGTACCTTGATTTTGATATAAATATTATGAGAAATATTTTATATCTATTTTTAGATTATTATTTTTAATTAGCAGAAACATGCATTCAAATTATGAAAACAGGTATTAAATAAATAATAAAATAACAAAAATATATTATTCAGCTTATAGACCATGGGAAACGCGTGTGGTCTATAATGTCATAGACAATGGGAAAGGTCGTGGTTCACCGGGTGGCCGTTGTCTATAACATGATAGACCACGGATTTACCGTGGTCTATATTGATGATAGACCACGGATTTCCCGTGGTCTATAACCTCACGTAATAGACCATACCTTGATAGACAACGGGGTTTTACGTAATAGACCATGGGCATTCGCCGTGGTCTATAACCAAAATTCTTGTAGTGGATACATAACAAGGAGTGTTGCATTAATGTCTCTAAACTATGACAAACTAATTAGATGATGCACAGTTGACCTAAATATACAACACTTAATGCCACACTACTTTAAATATGTGGTATAATTATGACATTTTATTCAGATGTCACAAATGAATTGTCGTAATTTTGAGACATAAAAATGAGTGTCGATTTGTAATACCCCGCATTCTCAGAAGTAGATTAGCTCTTAATTAAGAGCTTATTAGAAGGGCATTGCATCCTTAAGAAAGAGTTGTTTAAGCTAGAAGCTTTTATGTTAAGCTTAGGCGTCGCTAAAATAAATTTTAGATTTATTTGAGATAGATTCGAGATAGAACCTAAGATAAGATTCTTAGGTCTTGTTTAGAATAAGAAGACCTATATTTTGAAAGTCTTAAGATGATAGATACATGCTCAACGAAGTCTTGATTTCAAAGTTTTATCCTTTGTTTCATACATTTGCCGATTAAACCCTAATCGTCGGCTACATGTCCAAAATGGTTTTCGAAACCAAAAATGTTTTTACAATCAAAGTTTAATGTTTATAATATGTTATTTGAGTTATAAAAGAAGATTTCAAGTAGAGAAAATTTTATTAGAAATTTAGTTTTGAAATCGGAACGATATGGATTAATAGTATGCATTTATAACGTTGGTATTATTTATAAAGAAGTGTACATTTTTATAAATTTCTAGAACATGATTATTCATCATGTTATAAAGAAAATGAAAAATGGAGAATTTTAAAGAATTCTCTAGAATTTTGGAGAATTTTCCTCCAAATTAAAGAAAATGAAAAATAAATTAAAATTTGTGGCTACATATATATACACATTTCAAGCCATTTTCTTCTTCATTTTCTCCAAATTTTCGTGCCTCACACACACACACACACTAAATTTTTGAAAATTTCATACTCCAATTTTAGAAGATCCAACCGTTGGATTTTCAATCCGTCTTCAATTAAGGTATATCTCGATCTCTAGAATACATTTATGGTTTGAAAATTTGAAAACATGAACTTATGATCATGTTATATTTTCGGTCATATGCTGAAAATTTTGAATGATTATGTGTTGTTTGATTAATTGTTAATATTATGATAGATTCACGCTCACGTATTGTTTAACGTTGAATTTGTAAAGCATATGTTTATTGTTTTGAAAATCATGGAAATTTAGAAAAGAGCATGCTTGGATATTGAATTTATGATGTTGTTATGATTGAGTTGTCATTATATACATATATTTGGATTGATATAAACGTGTTTGGAACAAGAAAACGTTTGAAATCGAAACTATAATAAAAACCCTATTATGGCCGAAAACCTTAACTTCCATATTGATGGAATTTTGATTTTATTTGATCAATTTGACTTCATATTTGGACTCTATGATATAAATAAAGCCTAAAATGATTTATTCGGATTTTTTCGACGACGTATTCAAAAACGGTAAAATTTTAGTTTGTCGCGAAAATTTGTTTTCAATGCCAAAGCTTTGATCCTTATATTTTGTTGATAAAATGATGATATTTAAAGATAGTTGAGCATGTATATAGGTTCGTTGGTGTTAGATGACGTCTCACGTGAATTTTAGACGTTAAACCTAAAGTGACGTCTTAAGGGGCCGTTGAAATTATGGCTAAGATGAGATGATTGAAGCTTGTTGTTGAGTCTTATATACTCATTTAGACATACGGTGATGATTTGATGAAGTATGGGATAAGTTGGTTGTTTTGGTATTGAAATGGCAATCTTTATAAACGTTATTCTACGAAATTTCATTAGAATTTGTTTATATAAGATATTAGAGGATGCAATGACCCAAGTGTTATTGACCATAGTGTCTTGATACCGAGAAGATATAGTCGTAGCGACGACTAAGATAAGTTATTTCGTGTTTGGTTCTTGATAGGCTTATACGCCGCTTTATGTCGATTAAAGGACCAAGAAGAAGAAGAAAGATATGAAAGACAAAAACTACAGTCGTCGAGGGACTGTCTCCAGGTGGGTATAAATATTTTCTAATATGATATGCTTATGCTTTTATGTTTTCAAAATGAAATGAATTTCAATATGAGAAAAATTTCAAAGTTAAATGACTTGCCTGTTTTGAGCATGAGCATGAGAATGATGCATTACCTATCCACGGAAATGAAAGAAAGAAAAGAAAGAAATGATGAAAGAAAGAATGAGACCGTGGCATGGTACCCTTCGGGTCCATCAACACGGGTATGTTATGGTGTTTGAGATTTACCGACGTCGGATAGCGACCTTCGGGTCATGGCGTGTTTGAGAAGGAGGCCTACTTCTCAACACATAGACAGAATCCGTGGATATGGGAAAAGAAAGATGTCTGCAGACAAAGATCATGCATATGCATTGGTTTTTAAGGCTATGAAATGCAAGCAAGTAAGTAAATGTTTATGTTTATTATGATGCATGCACGGGTTATTTCACTAAAACCCCTGTGCATTGCTAAAGTTATGGCAAGTCAATTATATAGCCCTAAGGGCAATGTTTTATGTTTTCGGCGTATACCCACTGAGTGCATTTTTGTACTCACGCCCTGCATGTATTTCTAAACGTGCAGGTTGAGCTTGAGAAGGTGCTGGAATCGAATGCTGTGCAAAGGAGCTTCTCTAAATGTTCCGACTTATGATGATATATTTCAATTGTCAATGTTGTTCATTTGAGGTTATCATGATTAATTGCCCAGAGTTTTATGTCATCATACATAAATCTCAACCACACTTCTCGTTGCCGAACTTTAGCCTTCACCTACTGTTATGTTTCGTTATGCCGAGTCAACCAACCTAAATTTTTTTTATAATGATCATTGTTTTATTGATATGGATTCATTGAAATGTCTCTGTGAACAAGGATTTACTTGAAAGTCCAGAATAGTTTTATTAAACCAAGTTTTGTTAGATTCGACAGGATTTTGATAACATGGTTTATAATGTCTGGAACATTGTTAAACCATGCTTTGAACGTCAGTAAGTTCTCAACGTTGTAAAAGCATGCTAGAAAACGTATATTCTTGACATTGGTTATTCCGTTGTGATTTTCTTTCCTTAGCAGTTATTCTTCTTTATTTGATCCATTATTATGGTTCGAGAACTTAGAACCAACCTTTGGCGAACTCCATTATACTTCTTGAACCATAAATGTTTGAGTCCTTCAAAGAAAAGTTGAGGTCACATTTGTCAGATTTAAGTTCTTAACCCAAGTCATGGCCTAACTACTTGACTAAGTACTTGGTTAAGGAGGCGGGCTGTGACAGCATTTGTGTCACTAAACTACGACACAATATTTTGATGACGTACAACTGACGTAAATATACGACATTAAATGCTACATTATTTTAAATATGTGGTATAATTATGACATTTTATACAGGAGTCGCAATTAAATTATCGTAATTTTGAGACATAAAAATAAGTGTCGCGCCTATGTCACCAAAATACATCACAATATTTAGATGATGCACAAATGACGCAAATATACGACACTAGAAGCATAAGTGAGGTACTTTTATGACACATTCATATAATGTCGCATGTGCGTATGTCGCAATAGGTCTGTTTTGTTGTAGTGAAAGTTCAATAAATTGAAATTGCCGAAAATATAATGCTTATTTACTCTTCGTTTAAAATTTTATTTGATGATATGGAGTTGGTAATTAAATTCTATAGTATGATAGGAGTATAACATGATTTTATTGAAATTTATTGGATACTTATGCTAATTATTGCTAATTATAAAAATCATAACAAAATGGTTAATAAGTTGATTTTAATTGTGAATGATGGCATAGTAGTTAATCTATAAGTTTAGAATAAATGGTTGTGATTATGATGAATGAATGGAACACTCATGCACACATACACAATGGTTGTGTATTATGTTAGAAATTGGGGTTTTCTGATGCTTTAATTTAATATATGTTGTGTATGGTGTTGAATGGTTATATTTATGTTGTGCCGATAAACAAAACCTCAAACGTAAACAACATAGTACTTTATGTACGAGAATCCAAAAGAAATCGATAAATTTCGATAACTTAAGAAGGAATTAATGAGAATCGAAGATAGACATAAATTTAGGGTTTTCTATTAATAATAGGATACTCAAACATGAGTTCCTAAGTTAAAGGAACTGAAAGCCGACTTACAACGTTAATGCCCAACAACGATAATCTAATACGATATTAGATTGAGCGTTAAGACAACTCGATTCGAATAGCGATTTTATAACGTACACAATCTCCGACGAGTTAAGAGAAACAAACAATGTCGAAAAGTGTAAGCTAAGATTCAAGAATAAGATGTCAATCCTTATGTCTCAAGGGTCGAGTTAGTATTCACAAAGAACTCTATTAATTCCTAAGTATTTACTTACACGATGGTATGAGATATCTCGAATCATAAGTCAAGATTCCCTTTCATTCGTGTTAATACGACAAGCCGTCAAGTATAACCTACTAGGACGTAACTTTAATTGTTAAGTCTAGTTAGTGGCTTGAGAATATCCTAATATACCAATCATAACTTGAATACTGACAATCTATAACGTAATAACGTTTAGAAGAACATTAAGGCTAGAGTCGATGATAGACTCGGAACATATGACTCATAAGTTGAGGTTCATATATGAATGATGAAGTAATATAGTTTGAAAATTGAGAATGTAAGATAATAGGAATTGTCTTAAGACCATTACATAAAATCATAAAGAAACCCTAATTGGGAACTTTAAGTCGTAATTTATAAACGACATTCGATCAATAGAAAGAATCTAAGAAAGGCTATTTTCTTATGAAGGGCTTGATCGTACGTAGTTGCCGAGGAAGGACACTCACACTCTGCCCCGCTTAGAACTATTAACTTCGGACTAGCAGGTGAGCTCTCTTGAAACACAAATGACATGCATGTCTATCTCAAAGCATGATTTACAAAAGCTTTACGAAATATTATTACATAAACTGTTATTGACTGCCAAATGTTTATGTTTTGTTGTGATTCTATCTGAGATTGGTATATCCAATGTGGTATGTGAATGTGTTGGTCCACCAACGTTAAAAAAGGGTAACGATCGGATCCCACTTAGTTAAGGACTAACTCGGATTGTGTACACGTGTGACTATGTGTTAAGGTTAGCTATCTCGATCGGTCACGGCGACTATGTGTAGGTGGCCACCTCCATAGTGCGCGAATGAATGAATGATTAGATATGGTACAACGTGGATAAAATAGTCCGGTCGGACACTTTTGAAAAATGATAAAATGTTTGATAGGCATGAGTCTTTTAACTAAAATCCTCATGGGCTATTGTGGGCGCTCAATAACGCATAAAGAAAGATTTTCGACAATGAGTCCACTGAGTACTTTTGTACTTAACCCTGCATCTCGTTTTTGATGTGCAGGTTGAGCAATGATTGATGATGGGTGCGGGGCGGTGCAGAGTGGCAGTTGTTTTGTTGCTTTAATAGAAAGGATTTCTAGAACCTTGGGCATGTATCGTCATATGCATGTCCACACGTTTATTGCTGCTAACTCGATATTGTTTGATGTCTTTTGATTATAAGCGCTTTCATATCGTATTGAACTTGAGGTCGCACTCGCTCGAATTGCATACTGATTGGGCTATATTTGAATGTTGAACCTTTTAGGCAAGTTCTTCTGTGACTTGAGTTTGTATCGAAACAGCTTATTCCTTTCAGTCTATGCATTTATTCGTAGTTGATTGGTTAATCGTATTGGTTTAGTTATGTGTATATCCGCTGCATTGTCATACCAGTGGCGATCCGTTTAATCCGTACTTACTTGAGAAGTCGGATCATCACACTTCTTGAAGAACTCATCCGTCTCTATTTTGCAATACTCTCATCTACCAAGCTTGTTGTGTTCGTGCTAGTTGTGTTTCAAGAGCTCGATAACATTCATTTCAATGAATCTAACTCTGTTTTTATCAAATTCATAATAGATTTCTCTCTTTCTTGCTAAATCTTCAAACCAGATCTAAGAATATATATATATATATATATGTAGGGTTGTGTTCTCGTAGTATCTGATCCCAAGATAGTATGTAGTACCCAATCTAGACCACATATTTTGAACATGTGGTCGCACCATAAGCCGACACGTGGCAATCATTTTTTCATTTATTTATCTTTTTAATTTTCGTAAGGTATATTGGGTAAAAATAAAAACTTAGTCTTCTTCTTCTTCTACTTCTCCGATTTCCTTCATCTTCTTCGAATTTTTTACGACGGTGAAGACGATAGGCAACGACGATTGTGGTGTGACAGCAACGACGGTGGCGGTGCGACATCAGCGGCGTGAAGCATAAGACAATAGATTTTAAAGATAAAAGAGAGGAAAAATAAGATTTTGAGAAGAAATTTGAGAGATTTTGTGAAAAAAAAAGATGTGGATTTTGAAGGATTGAAAGACATGGTGGTTATGGTAGTAGTTTACGGTGAAGTTCGTCGGTAATCGGAGAAAGAAGCGGCAGAACGACGGAGAAGGATAATGAAGAGTTTACTGTCGAAAATGAAGTATGCATGTTTTTCATGTTTTTGTTTGGTTTTTCTTTGTTTGTTTTTGACGATTTGATTCCTATTAGGTTATAATTGAATATCTATTATTGGAATCAGGCTCGTTTTGGTTTTGTGTAGGGAATGTTCAAGTTTATAGCATTTCGTGCATAAAGAGCGCACCAAAGCGCCGGACTCGGCGTAGACGGCGCTGGGTGCGTATCCCGTCGTGAGGAAGAGAAATGAAGACCCGCGTTCAGCGCTGACATCCCGTCCGGCGCTGGGTTCCAGTTCAGACACCGCCCGCGTCCGACGCTGGCCTTCGTCCGGTGCTGGATGCCCATGCATGAATCATCCGAGGCGCCCGTCCGACCGTATTTGAACGCATCCGGTCTTTGGCCTGGCCGAACACTCGGAGGACTCCCACGTCCGGCGCTGCATTGCGTCCGGTGCTTCACATGAATTGAAGAACATCCAAGAGATCGACGCGTCCGACACCTCCTCGCGTCCGGCTGGATCCCTATCAAGGCGTGCGATTCCGGTATTGGGCTCGTCCCAAGCTTCAGCGTTATTTTTTGAAAGTGCTATATATATGTTCTTTTAAACGTGAAACCCTACCTTTTTATTATTTTTCCATCTTCGTTTGCTTTTGTTGTGGCCTCCTCCAGACAATTTCCTTCTTCCAAACTTTCAATTATTGTTCTTTCTTTCTTCTTTGATTGAAGAATTATTATAAGGATTATTGGATTCCTAATTTGAAGTTTTGAATATCAATTCCATCGTTCGATTTTGTTCGTAAGTTTCTTCTATCGCCTTATTTCGTCTTTTCGTATTTGATTGTTATTGATTTCTACGTTTGGATATGATTAATATTGGTATTTGCGTAAGTATTCTTGTCTTCCGTTTAATCTATTCGATTCATGCCTAGGATTTATCATTTTGATCATGTGTTCTTCGCTTTAGGGTTTATTCTTGTCTAGATAATTTCTCTGCTTTGTCAATTTCCGCCTAGTTAATTCGTCTTTCTTTCTTTAATAATTCCTCGCCTAGGTAATCTATCAACCCCTTTGTTATTAGAGTGTTTAGGGATTTAATTGCTTTCGTGTGGTGACTTACTAACGCCCTGTTAAGTTTTCCTTGAGAGACGACTCGGATCAACTTGCTCGCTAGGACGACCTCGTTAGATTGCGAGGGACTTTATTAGTGATCTTTTCAGTCCAAACAAATTTTGGCGCCGTTGCCGGGGAAAACTTTAGGTGTTTTATTAATGTTGCATGTTTTTCATTTTTATTTTTCTCCTTGCCTTTCTTATTTTGTACCACAGTTGCGTTTGATCTCGTTTGTTGAGTGTTGTGTATGCAGGGACGCCGAAATCTAGCTCCTAGATTGGCATCCCCGTTGAAGTATACTCGCAAGCCAAGGAAACCGCGACTGCCTAATGTGGCGGAGTTTGATCACTCCGATTGTGATAGCTTCTGTGAGGAAAGTTCTCTCACGCTTGGAGGATTTACTAACGTTGAGAATTTATTGTTTGAAGAATCTCCATCGAGGATCATGGGTGACCGACGAAACAATAATCATGATAATATAAATAACAATCATGACGCGAATGCTGCCCCTCTCCTGATGGGGGATTACTTCCGCCCTAAGATAGGGGAGACCACAAACCCTATCGTGTTGTGCCCCGCGGCACGTGGGTATGAGTTGAAGCCAAACCATTTCAACCTCATTCCCACTTTTCATGGCATGGCGAATGAGGACGCCTTAAGCTTCATTAGAGACTATAATCAAGTGGTGCAATCGTTCCCTCTGTTTGGCCTGAATGAGGAACAGTTGAAGATGCGTTGTTTCTCTTATGCTCTTAAAGATAAAGCCAAGTCTTGGCTTATGAGCTTTCCTGCCGACTCTCTGGCAAATTGGAACAACGTGGTAGAGCAATTCATGTTGAGGTTCTATCCGCAGCAGAAGACCAAAGATCTTCGATCAAAGATTATGACGTTCAAGCAGGAACTGGATGAGCCGTTTCATGAAGCAAGAGAAAGATTCAAAGAGCTTCAGAGGCAATGCCCACATCACTTCTTCCCGTTGGTTCTTTTGTGCCAATTTTTCTATGACGGGATCCTTAAATCCGATCAGGAAAAAGCTGACGATGCGGCATGGGGCAACATAGCTCATATCACAGCCGAGGCTCTTGACGAGATCTTTGATGTCATGGCGAGCAACTCCCTGCAGAAGGCATCTAGTACGCGCCGGTCTTCTGTCAACTCCGTGGAGACAGGATCAGAATTAACGAGGCAGATGATGCAGCTTATGAGAGAGATGACGAGATGAAGATGAAGCAGGCTGAGTTCCCTTCACCACCCCAGGAATTCGTTGCCCTTTCACAGGAGTTCGTCGCACCTCCTTAGGATTTCTTTATGCATCCTTGTGGAATTTGCATGGAAATAGGACATACAGCATATATTTTTGTCCTAATATGGGAGCACCCGTATATGAAGGCGGAGTATAGGTCTATTCTATGCAATGTTTTCCGCCTCGGTAGCCTTATGAGCCGAGGCCGACCTATGAGCAAAACCAGCCACAGTACAACTCGCGATGGAAGAATCGAGCGAGTCGGGTTGGGTTCAAACCCATAGACTGACGCCCCCCGCACAAAGAAGACTACCGTCGCTTGAAAGACACGTACCCAAAGCGGTACTAGCCAAGCAAAGAGCTTATGGTCAGCGAGATCGGTATCCATAGCAGTCATATCGACAACCATCTTACCCACAGTATCCTTACCAGCAGCAGCCACCGCCGCCTCAGTATCCTTACCCACAGCAGCCGCCTCCGCCGCAGCCGTACCCTCAGCAGCCTTACCAACCTCCACCGCGACAACATGCTCCTCCGAAATCATCCATGGAGGATAGTTTGGCCTCATTTATGCAAGAGAGCAAGTTAGCAAGGGAAGCACAAGATGCGACCATTAAGCGTCTTGAGAGTACGATCAGGCAGATCTCTGGTGTTGTCAACGAAATGCAGCAGCAACAACAGAAAGGGAGGATACCGGGACAGGGGCTCCAACCACACCAAGCTCAAGCAGTAACTGTTCTCCAAAGTGGGAAGAAAGTGGATAATAAGGAGCAACTCCCAGAGATCGTGGAGGAACAGATAGTGGAGGAGAGAGTGGTTGTTGAAAAAGAGAGAGTGGAGGAGAAAGTGAGCGAGGAGGAGCGGTGACAAAGTGCAGATTACATAAGACGACAAACCCTTATAAGCCTCCAGTGCCATTCCCGAGCTGATTGAAAAATGAGAAACAAGAGCGGCAGTTCTCAAATTTTTACAAAATGCTTTCCAAGGTTAATGTGAATGCTTTCCAAGGTTAATGTGAATCTACCGCTATTGGATGTGATCCGCAATGTTCCTGCCTATGTTAAGTTGTTCAAGGAACTTGCATCAAAGAAGATGAGGTTTGTCGACAATGAATCTGTTATGGTATCTGAGGTGGCCAGCTCCATTATGCAGCAACCACTTCCACCCAAACAATGGGATCCAGGTAGCTTCGTCATCACAATTGCTTTGGGAAATGGTAAGGAAGCAACATGTATGCTAGATTTAGGAGCTGGTATTAATCTTATGCCTTACTCTATTTTCAAGCAATTAGAATTAGGAGAGTTGAAACCTACTGGTATGAGTCAACAATTAGCCGATCGCTCTGTCCGCTACCCTAGGGGAATTGTATAGGATATTCTTGTACGTGTAGGTGGCCTGATTGTACCTGTGGATTTTTATGGTGTTAGAGATAGGCGATGTGCGTGAAAATGGTCGAGACCATACACTGCTATTAGGGCGACCTTTTATGGCCACTACTAATACCTTGATTGATGTGAAACATGGAAATATTAGGATGACCGTCCTAGGGGAAACAATGTCATTTTCTGTGCATAATAATAAGGCCATGCCATCAATTAATTCAATTGAGCTTGTTGTTTTATAGACTCGATTGATGCCTTGGTGAGATTTCTTTTGTGCGGATCACAGTGGAGGAAGTATACGAGGGATCGGCAGACATGGAAGAAAGGCTCATGTTGGAAGCCGAATTTGAAAAATCGATAAAAGAGGAAAAGGAGACTCCACCTGAAACCGAGAAGTTAGAGTTGAAGGAGCTTCCCAAGAATTTGAAGTATGTCTTCCTTGAAGATAATGAGCAGAATCCCGTGATCATCTCTGCTGAACTCACTGAGTACCAACAATCTCTGTCGGTTTCCGTGTTGAAACGACATAAGCTTGCTTTCGGGTGGAGTTTGGCAGATATCCGAGGAATCAGTCCTGCCATGTGCATGCATAAGATACAACTTGAAGAAAGAGCAGTGCCGAAGAAGGATGGACAACGGAGACTTAACCCCGTGCTCAGTGAGGTAGTGAAGAAGGAGATCTTAAAGCTGCTAGCAGAAGGAACCATCTTTCCAATTGCTGACAGCGGATGGGTCAGTCCAATCCATGTCGTGCCCAAAAAATGAGGAATAACAGTGGTACTTAACGAGAGAAAGGTGTTGGTACCCACGAGACCCGTCACTGGATGACGGATGTGCATCGACTATCGGAAGCTTAATGCTTCCACCAAAAAGGATCATTTTCCCTTCCTTTCATTGACAAATGTTAGATAAGTTGGCTGGTAATGAATTTTATTGTTTTCTTGATGGCTTATCTGGTTACTACCAGATTGCTATAGACCCGGCGGATCAAGCCAAAACTGCGTTCACGAGCCCATTTGGAACATATGCTTTTCGAAGGATGCCATTCGGACTCTGCAACGCTCCAGGTACCTTCCAGCGAGGTATGATGTCTGTCTTTTATGACATGATAGGAGACTTTGTAGAGATCTTTATGGATGATTTTTCTGTGTTTGGATCCTCATTCGATGACTGTTTAGAAAAGATTGAACGTGTACTTAGTCGTTGTGTGGAATACAACCTTACTCTAAGTTGGGAGAAAAGTCAATTTATGGTCAGAAACGGCATTGTTTTGGGTCACATAGTTTCTAGTCGTGGAATAGAGGTCGATACGGCAAAGGTGGAGGTAATTGAAAAATTACCACCACCCAGTGATGTTAAAGGAATCCGAAGTTTCTTAGGACACGCGGGATTTTACCGTCGTTTCATCAAGGATTTTTCAAAAATTTCCCAACCTCTTTGTCGTTTGCTTGCTCAGGATATGCTTTTCAATTTTGATAATGATTGCCTTGTTGCTTTTAATATTTTAAAGGAGAAACTGAGCACTGCACCTGTCGTTGTCGGTCCTAATTGGTCTTTTCCGTTTGAAATCATGTGTGATGCTTCTAATTCTGCTGTAGGAGCTGTCCTAGGTCAACGGGTTGATAAAATGTTGCGTGTGATTTACTATGCAAGCTTAACTCTTAATCCTGCTCAAGTAAATTATACAACAACTGAAAAAGAGATGCTTGCTGTGATTTTTGCTCTTGATAAGTTTCGTGCTTACATCATTGGTTCTAGAGTAATAATATATAGTGATCATGCTGCCATTCGATATTTGTTGGCCAAACCTCAAGCCAAGCCTAGACTTATTAGATGGGTGCCCTTATTGCAAGAATTTGACTTAGAGATTCGGGATAGGAAAGGTAGTGAGAATGTCGTTGCAGATCATTTATCTCGAGTATATAGTCCCCCTTCCCAGTCTACTTTAGGTCCCATCACAGAGTCCTTCCCTTATGAGCATGCTTATAGTGCCTCTTCTATGCCTTGGTATGCTGACATTGTTAATTATCTAGCATGTGGTGAGTTGAGGCCTGACCTTACCTCCCAGGAGAGGAAGCATTTTCTTTCTCTGTGCAGGCAATATTATTGGGAGGATCCCTATCTTTTCAAGTTAGGGAGGGATGAGGTGATCCGTTCGATGTATCCCAGATGAGGAGCACACCAAGGTCCTTGAGATGTGCCATCAAGCTCATTGTGGTGGACATTTTGGAGGACAAAAGACTGCACACAAGGTGTTACAATCAGGTTTATTTTGGCCCACTCTTTTCAAAGATTCTCATACATATTGCTTGTCTTGTGATCGGTGTCAAAAGGAAGGCACAATTGGATGTAGGAATGAGATGCCTCTTAATAACGTCTTAGTAGTTGAGGTTTTTGATGTTTGGGGAATAGATTTTATGGGACCTTTCCCCAAATCTATGGGGTACGAGTATATTTTACTTGCCGTTGTGTCCAAGTGGGTTGAGGCTATCGCCACTAGGACATGTGATTCTCACGTTGTACTCAAGTTTGTGCAGGAAAACATCTTATGCAGGTTTGGATTTCCACGAGCAATCATTAGTGATGGCGGGAAGCACTTCTGCAATAAGCTGTTCAAGAAACTAATGAAAAAGAAAGGAATCACGCACAAGATCGCCACCCCTTACCACTCACAGACGTCGGGTGAGGCCGAAACTAGCAACTGACAAATCAAGGGTATCCTCGAGAAGACCATGCAGCCCTCAAGAAAAGATTGGGCAAACAAACTGACTGACGCTCTCTGTGTAGGGAAAACATATGTTAAGCCCTCGCCCCGATGATCTATCTTGGATATTTAATTCACCATACATTGATTATATTCCTAGCATGCGTCTATATAATTAATTGCAACACGTAGGGGTTTCTCGTGTTTACCTTTTGATCGATCGAGGTGGATCGAGCGGGATGAGCGGATCGAGCGGTCGAGACTCGTGCTTTGACCTTCTGACTGTATCCGGATACCCAATCTCCAACGTCGAGTGAGGACGAGCTATGGAGAATGCACCGGAAAATCACCCAAGCTCTAGGCAATTTTCGAGAATCACACACTATGATGGACGAAAATTATGCTCTCAATAATTAAGCATTAACCTAGACTTTATCTCATACCTTATATTTATAATGCACTACCTTAATCCCATATGGAAATTATCATAATCCTATATGGAAATTACCATAAGCCTTTATGGAAAATTACCATACTTCCAGGATTATTACCATACATCTAGGAATATTACCATAATCTTATCTGGAAAGGATCTATGCATATACCATAAATATAATAACATCCTTGTAGAATGAAGAGAGCTTATAGGGGCACCGATTTCCACAGTGCTACGGGCCTGGATGGGCCGGCCAGGATCAAATCTGAGGAATAAAGATGGGCCTCAAATAAATTAATTATCTTATGTTCAAACCCGAACAAAATTAATTTATAAACATTTATTCATGCCACTAGAGAATAAATCTTGACTTACCCTTTATTACGAAGTTGAGTCGGGCTTGCACTTAGACATTCTGAGTCCCGTATTTAAGATATCGAACGTCCATTAATTATTTATAGCATTCTGATTGCTTAAAATAATTAATATCTTTAATTCTTAAGTAGTACCACTCAACCTTATTATTGTGCTTGAGCTAACTCAACTGCAAGGTTTAGTACAATAAACCTTTGAGCTCCTTAAGGGACGTCATCATCCTAAGCGGATACGGTGACTCGTCATGATAACTAGCGTGACATACAAGCACCGCCACCACCCAAAATGCGGAGAATCTTGGGTTAGAACATATAACCTCACCCATAACAAGTCAAAGTAATGGAATGAGAACTCATACTCACCTAATACCTTATCGAGGTTTAGATCATCGTACGTCACGAGATCTTGGTTCTTCACGATGGTTAGAAAGAAGAACACATCTCATCGTGATCCTTCATACGTCGAGCGTCAAGCATAGACAAACAACTAAGTCAAGTCACTTCTTATCTATCTGCGGCTAAACCGACAACTCGTCCTTAAGTTGTCTCGGTGTGAAACTTTTTATATCTCATTAAGCGACCAATCATACGAGACTTACGTGATCTTCTACACATTGTATGATCTAACATATATGAGATAAGGGACACAGATATATGCAATCAAGTATTGATTCGGATAGGAGATTGTAATAGTGGTAACGAAACTTTGTATACAAGCTCAACCAAACCGCTTTCAAGTATACAAACCAACAATCTCCCACTTATACTAAAGCAAACTTTTAGTATACAATGTGTCTCTCTACTAGCTATTACAAGCAACCATCACTTTGCTTCTCCCACTTATACAAAGTTTCCTTTCTAAGTGGGTGCCGTCAAGCAAACCCAAGTCCTCTAACGTGTCCATCGTAGACTTTTTTCGGCGAGCTCTTCGTGAATGGATCCGCTAGATTTTCCATCGTATCAATCTTTTCAATCAGCACGTCACCTCGTCTAACGATTTCTCGTCGACATGGTACTTTCTCTCTATGTGTTTGGTCGCTTGTGGGTCAAGTGGTTCCTTCGAGTTTGCGGCTGCACCGAAAGTTATCACGATAAACTATGATACTCTTGGGCAAACCAGGTACCACACCTAGATCCATGAGGTAGTTCTTGAACCATACAGCCTCCTTAGAAGCCTCCGAAGCGGCTACATATTCGGCTTCCATGGTAGAGTCCGCAATGCATCGCCGCTTTGCACTCCGCCAGGATACGGCTCCACCTCCCAAGGTAAACACATAGCCTGGGGTTGACTTTTTCTCATCACGGTCAGCTTGGAAATCCGAGTCTGTATAACCCAAAGGCATTAGGCTATCTCGTATGGTAAACCAGCCTATAATCTCGAGTCCTTTTCGGTACTTGAGTAAATGCTTTCTGCAATTCAATGAGCTTGTCCAGGTTTGGCGATATCTAGCTACTATGCTGCACCGTGATATATATCGGCCTCGTGCATAGCATTGCGTACATGAGACTTCCTACGGCGAGCGTATGGAACTTGTCTCATTTCCTCTATCTCCTTGGTCATAGGTGATTGCGTCTTGATAAAGGAACGCCAAGTCCGAAGGTAGCAATCCTTTCATGGCGGTCTGCATACTAAAGCAGTAATCAAAGTATCGATGTAAGGCGCTTTGAGATAAGCTCAACATTTTCTTCTTGCGATCTCGGTAAACCTCGATCCCAAGAATGTACGCATCTCCTAGGTCTTTCATTTGAAACCGATCGGATAACCAACTCTTTACGTCGATATCGACTTCACGTTGTTGCCAACTAGAAGAATGTCATCTACATAAAGTGCAAGAAATACCACATCACGTTGACATCTAACCGATACACACAACTCTCGCTAGGCAGCTGTGTAAATCCATGGGACTTTACTACCTCGTCAAAGCGTAAGTTCCATGATCGGGAGGCTGCTTAAGTCCATAAATGGACTTCTTAAGCTTCGATACTAGATGCTTTCACCCTTTACCACATAACCTTGAGTTCTTTGCATATAGATGTCTCTACCTTCCTCAAGGTAACCGCTTAGAAAGCGGTTTTAACATCCATTTGCCAAACCTCCGGGTTCAAGTGGGCTGCTATGGCTAGAAGAATTCGATGGACTTGAGCATTGCTACGGTGAAAGGTCTCATCGAAATCGATGCCCTCAATCTGAAGTGTACCCTTTCGCCACAAGCCCGGCTTTAAAAGCGAAACCTCTCCATCGAATCTCTTCTTCTTGATATCCACTTACTACCTATGGCTTCCTTGCCATCGGTAGAGTGTCTTTTCATATACATCCATAGCCGTTATGGACTCCATTTCTAAGTCCATAACGTGTGTGCATGATCTTGCATCAATATCTTGTATCGCCTCCTTGTATGTCCATGGGTCGATTATTGCCTGCTCATTTCACGGGACTAAATCCGAAGATTCATCCACGAACATAAATCGTTCGGGTTGACGAACAACCCTCCCACTACTGACGAGGTTCTGAGCACAATGGCAGCGGTGGGTGCAGAAACTTTTGGTTCTCTATTTTGCACAACTTGCTGGGTAGGTACCACTTCATGCGGTCGGTATCTCTAGTGGAACTCGACCCACTTCAATTTCTTGAAGTATCTGGCGTCGATCCTCCCACTAGACTCGACATCTCGTACCTTTGGCCTGTCGGTGGTGGAATACGATCATCTTCTAATTCTTGAAGAATGATTACAACTTTGGACTTATGATTTTCATATAATCCTCTTCTAAGAATCGGGCATTAGTGCTAATAATGACCTTTCGATCCTTAGGACTACGAATAAACCACCTTCGTTCCTCTAGGATAGCGATAAGCAGCCTTGCGTGAGATCTAGCCTCCAATTGTCGCGCTTCTTGTTCAAAGACACATGTCTTGGGGCCCCATATCATTATGTGGCTTAAACTAGGCTGCGCCCAAACCACAACTCGAAGGGTCTTTTCGACCGACTTGGACGGTACTAGATTTAGCAAGTATGCACGTCTCTAAGGCATACCCCAAACGAAATAGGCAATGTTGCATAGCTCATCATAGATCTAACCATTTCTAAAGAGTCCTATTTCTTGGCTCGACACCTTATTTTCTTTGGGGGTGTGCCGGTGAAGTCTGTTGGGAGGTAATCCCACACTTCACTAGATAGTCCATAAACTTCGTTCTTGAGGTATTCGCCATCGCGATCGAGCCTTGATGACTTGATACTTTACCTAGCCCGTCTTCACACTTCCGCCTTAAACTCTTTGAATTTCTCAAAGCATTCAGACTTGCGGTGAAGCGGTATACGTATCCGTACCTTGAGTGTCGTCGATGAAAGTGACAAAGTACCGTACCTCCACGAGCTTGTGTGGACATCGGTCCACATAGGTCGAATGGACTAACTCCAACATTTCTTTGGCTCTATAACCCCCGCTTTGAAGGGTCTGGTCGACATCTTACCTTCTATACAGGATTCGCGGTGGGAATGGAGTAAGCATTAGATTACCCAGCGCCCATTCTTAGCCGTCTTTGGATCCTATTTAGATTGATGTGACCTAATCTAAGATGCCGAGAGAAAAGTGGTGTCATCTTGCTGAAGAAAACTTTCTCTTTTTAGGGTTTGATGAAGATGCAACATAGTTATAGGTATTATGTTTGGCGAAATAGTATAAAGCGAATTATATAACGTGCAACACGGATAACCGTCATTTCTTATGATAGAAACACCACTATAAAAATAACAGAATATCCGTGAGTAAATAATTTGAAAGCAGAAACAAGGTTCATGAAAATCCGGCACATATAAAGCGTCTTTAAAACTAAAGCTGTTTTCTCAAAACATAAAGTAACATCTCCAACTGCAAGCGGCCTCGACCTTCGCGCGTTGACCATGGAGATCGTTATCTCGCCATCAAGCGACTCCCTTGTCGCGGGAACCCCTGCGAGTGTAACAAACATGATCGATTTAGCCCGTATCTACTACCGAGAATGGGTAGAACAAGTCGCTAAACATGTTTCCGTTACTAAAGCAAGCGGCGTACCTTGAGCCTTGAGCATAGGGCACTTGGCCTTCCAATGCCCGATCTTACCGCACCAAGCACTTGCCCTTCTCATTTGGCTTCTTCAAACCTCGGTGGCAACCAAGTTCTTGCTCCCATTACTCACTATTTCCTTTCCTCTACCACCTTTGGTGCGCCTTTTCTTTTCCCGTTTTGCAGCGAAAAATTTGGGCCCTTAGATGCACTAGCAAGAGCATGTGCTCCTTTTCCATAACTCCTTCCATGACAACGAGATCATTAAACAAGCCGACTAAGTGTAAACTCGGTCTTGCTCATGATCGCATTCATGAAAGTTCTCAAAGACTTGGGCGGTGTATTGAGGATGATATCGACCTTGGCCGCGTCAATACCTCCTCCCAACCGATCAAGACTATCCATGAGATGAGTCGTGTGGGAGACGTGTTCATGGACGAACTTCCTTCTTCCATCTTACACGCCGAGATTTCTCTCATTGTGTGGGCGGACGGTCCGATCCGATCGCCCAAACTTACTCTCGAGACTTGACCAAATATCGATCGCGTCTACCATCGATCGATGCTACAGACTGCAAGCCTTTGGACATAGTAGTCATCATATAGCATTTAGCCGTATTGTTTGACTTATTCAAAGTGCCTTGACTCATTGCTCGTCGATCGATGCATCGATAAGGGCATCGGGTTTAGGAGTAGTGAGAACAAACATGTGTTCTTCAAACGATAAGAACATATTCCATGTTTCGTTTCCACTCGATAAAATTTTGTTGGATAACGGATTTTGTGCAAGCATATTGATTATCGCGTAAGAGATATATACGAAATGATAATCTAAACACATAAGCATACGATCGCATATAATTCGTAACAATAATATTGTAACCTTTTGATAAAACAATATTAATTGAAACCTCCAATCGCCCAAGGAATCCCACATACAAGCCACGGCGTGTGGGCGTTTACACATGAACCCCCGACGGACTAAAATATACCTTTTAGTCGTTTAATTTCAATCCATGTCGACTTATCCTTATGACAAATGAAATTAACGATTGGACCTTACTAGACCACATCACTATCGCAAGAAGGGACTTGGCGGGAAGTTATACTTGAGGTAATGTCTAAGTATTGACCACAATTTTAACAACAGAAAATGAATTCTTAGAATTGGCATACTCGCTCGGACCATACAGCTTCCAATTCAAATTCTTTTGTTATCTCTTTTATATCTATCTCTAGAGAACTTATGAAAATCGCACATACAAGCCAGCGTGTGGGCGTTTACATGAAACTCCCACTACTCAATAGATTTAAAGTTTTATTTAGAAATCTCATCTAACAAACTTATGATAAGCAGTGCAAGCAAGCAGCGCGGGTGGGCGTTTACTCACGCATGCGTCTCGCTTTGTTTAGAGATCAAAAGGTGGAGAGTCTTGACATTTTAATTTGAAAAATTAATTTGTCGGGTTGCTTGCTTAGTCTTTTTATTCAAAAGGTTTGTCCATGCAGATTACGTAATCACAGCATGCTTTTCTATAGAACTCGACATGTAAAACATGCTCGCGAGAATTCTAAAATATGCTTGATAAGCGCGATAAACCTAGCATGCTTACTATGCGCATCCAATTCGTAAAACACTTAAGGTTTGTCGGCGTAATATAAACATACATAGCATACTCTTGCATAATTTAAACATCCACGACATGCGATGAGCGATAAAAATAAAATAAAGCGTTCATCGCGCCCGATCGTTAAACTTGCACTTTCTAGCCTAATCTATTACATAGATTTGCAAAGTACACAATTAAACTTGACGGGCCTTGCGTGCGAACGCACGGACTGGATTCAACAAGCGGGCCTCGCGTGCATGGGCGCGGACCGAAAAATCTGGGTTGGGCTGGAAAAAGCGAGTGCAGGCGGGTCATTGTCTGTCTTGGGCAGCGGCTGAAAGCGGCAAAGCCCAGCCAGACCCTTACTGGCGCGCCGCCGCACGAGTGTCCTCGCGGGCTACCTCGTGGTCGCTAATGCGACCGTGACCCGTCGAGCCGCGTCTTGTGATGCGCCCGGCGCGAACATCTGAGGAGATATCGTAGCGCCAGACGAAACTTCGCGATCGTGAGTCTGCTTTCATGGCCGGGTTTCTTACCAGCGAACACGCGCCCCGTCGCGCTTGCTTCGCACGGCGCGTTGCCTCGCGGGTCATCCTCACGACCGATGGGTCGCTCGCTAAGCGCCGAGGATCTCACGCGAGAGCGCGCCCGTCGCCCATGACCCCTCGCGATCGCGCTCGCGACCCGCGAGGCTCGCTCGTGAAACCGTCAGGAGGGCTGCCGAGAACTGTTTTCCCGTCCTTTCGTTCTTCGTTCTTTCGTCTTCGTTCTTCTTTTACAGATAAGATTCTGAGAATAAAATCTAATCTAACCACGGATTTTCTCGTGGTGTAACAACAAATCCGACAAAATAACAAGCGAGCCACGATGAGCAGCGGATCCACAATTAATAAAGCGCGCGTAATAATCAAGCGTGAATTAATCCGACACGGCCAAGATTCGATCCCGGGCTCGATACCAATTGTAGGAAAACATATGTTAAGCCCTCGCCCGAGGATCTATCTTGGATATTTAATACACCATACATTGATTATATTCCTAGCATGCGTCTATATAATTAATTGCAACACGTGGGGTTTTCTCGTGTTTACCTTTTGATGCAGTCGAGGTGGATCGAGCGGGATGAGCGGATCGAGCGGTCGAGACTCGTGCTTTGACCTTACGGGCTGTATCCGGATACCCAATCTCCAGCGTCGAGTGAGGACGAGCTATGGAGAATGCGGGAAAATCACCCAAGCTCTAGGCAATTTTCGAGAATCACACACTATGATGGGCCGAAAATTATGCTCTCAATAATTAAGCATTAACCTAGACTTTATCTCATACCTTATATTTATAATGCACTACCTTAATCCCATATGGAAATTATCATAATCCTATATGGAAATTACCATAAGCTTTATGGAAAATTACCATACTTCGGGATTATTACCATACATCTAGGATTATTACCATAATCTTATATGGAAAGGATCTATGCATATACCATAAATATAATAACATCCTTGTAGGATGAAGAGCTTATAGGCGCGATTTCCACGATTGCTACGGGACTGGATGGGCCAGCCAGGATCAAATGCAAGGAATAAAGATGGGCCTCAAATAAATTAATTATCTTATGTTCACCCGAACAAAATTAATTTATAAACATTTATTCATGCCACTAGAGAATAAATCTTTGACTTACCCTTTATTACCGAAGTTGAGTCGGGCTTGCACTTGACATTACGAATCCCGTATTTAAGATATCGAGCGTCCATTAATTATTTATAGCATTACATTGCTTAAAATAATTAATATCTTTAATTCCTTAAGTAGTACCACTCAACCTTATTATTGTACTTGAGCTAACTCAACTGCGGGGTTTAGTACAATAAACCTTTTGAGCTCCATAAGGGGCGTCATCATCCCTAAGCGGATACGGTGACTCGTCTGGATAACTAGCGTGACAAACAAGCACCGCCACCACCCAAAACGGAGAATCTTGGGTTAGAACATATAACCCTCACCCATAACAAGTCAAAGTGATGGACAACAACTCATACTCACCTAATACCTTATCGAGGTTTAGATCATCGTAAGTCACGAGATCTAGGTTCTTCACGACGGTCGGATAGAAGAACCCATCTCACTGAGATCCTTCAATACGTCGAGGCGTGCCCGGCATGAACAAGCAACCAAGTCAAGTCACTTCTTATCTACACGATGGCTATACCGACCTCTCGTCCTCAAGTCGTCTTAGGTGTGAAACTTTTATATCTCATTAAGCTTGACCAATCATACAGACTTACGTGATCTTCTACACCTTTGTATGATCTAACTTATATATGAGATAAAGGGACACGGATATATGCAATCAAGTATTGATTCGGATAGGAGATTGTAATAGTGGTAACGAAACATTGTATACAAGCTCAACCAAGCGCTTTCGGTATACAAATCGACAATCTCCCAACATATACTAAAGCAAACTTTTAGTATACAATGTGTCTCTCTACTAGCTATTACAAACAAAACCATCACTTTGCTTCTCCCACTTATACAAAGTTTCCTTTCTAAGTGGGTGCCATCTAGCATGATTCAAGTCCTCTAACGTCCCAGGCGTAGACTTATTCTGGCGATCTTTCGTGAATGGATCCGCTAGGTTATCCGTCGTATCAATCTTTGCAATCAGCCACGTCCCTCGTCTAACGATTTCTCGTATGACATGGTACTATCTCTCTATGTGTTTGCTTGCCTTGTGGATCCGTGGTTCCTTGGGTTTGCCATTGCACGAGTTATCATAGTAAACCATGATACTCATGGGCAAACCAGTACCACATCTAGATCCATGAGGTAGTTCTTGAACCATCTGACCTCTTTAGAAGCCTCGTGGCGGCTACATATTCGGCTTCCATGGTAGAGTGCGCAATGCATGTTGCTTTGCACTCGCTGGGATCGGCTCCACCTCCCAAGGTAAACACATAGCCGAGGTAGACTTTTCTCATCACGGTCGACATGGAAATCCAGTGCAGTATAACCCAAAGGCATTAGGCTATCGCATGGTAAACTAGCCTATAATCTCGAGTCCTTTTCGGTGCCA
The DNA here is from genome assembly GCA_036937905.1 of Salvia rosmarinus. Classification (NCBI taxonomy): domain Eukaryota; kingdom Viridiplantae; phylum Streptophyta; class Magnoliopsida; order Lamiales; family Lamiaceae; genus Salvia; species Salvia rosmarinus. The sequence continues at coordinate 81,174,881 of CM072819.1, forward strand.
GGTATATGCTTTCTTGCGGTCAATGAGCTTGTCGAGGTTAGGCGATATCTAACTACTATGCTACCGCATAGCAGATATCGGACCTCGTGCATAGCATTGCGTACATGAGACTTCCTACGGCGGAGCGTAAAGAACTTGTCTCATTTCCTCTATCGCTGCGGTCTTGGGTATTGCGTCTTAGATAAAGGCAGCCATGTATAAAAGGTAGCAATCCTTTCTTGGCGGTGCATACTAAAACAGTAATCACGGTATCATTGTAAGGCGCTGAGATAAGCTCAACATTTTCTTCTTGCGATCTCGGTAAACCTTGATCCCAAGAATGTCTGCATCTCACTAAGTCTTTCATTTGAAGCGATCGGATAACCAACTCTTTCGTCGATAGCGACTTCACGTTGTTGCCCGACTAGAAGAATGTCATCTACATAAAGTGCAAGAAATACCACATCACCGTTAACATCTAAGCGATACACACAACTCTCGCTGAGCAGCTGGGTAAATCCATAGGACTTTACCACCTCGTCAACGTAAGTTCCATGATCTTGCATCATTATCTTGTATCGCCTCATTATGCGTCTATGGGTCGATTATTGCTGTTCGTTTTACGGGACTAAATCCGAAGATTTACCCACGAACATTGTCGCTCGGGTTGATGAACAACCCTCCCACTACGATGGTGCTATAGGCACTATGGCAGCGATGGGTGCGATAACTCGTGGTTCTCTATCTTGCACAACTTCTTTGGTAGGAACCACATGCGTCGGTATCTCGGTGGAACTCGATCCACTTCAATTTCTTGAAGTATCGGTGTCGATCCCTCCCACTAGACTCGACATCTCGTACCTTTGGCCTGTCGGTGGTGGAATACGATCATCTTCTAATTCTTGAAGAATGATTTCAACTTTGGTTATGATTTTTCATGTAGTCTCTTCTAAGAATCGAGCATTAGTCTAATAATGACCTTCGATCCTTGGGACTAAAGAATAAACCACTTCGTTCCTCTAGGATAGCCAATAAACAGCCTTGCGTCGGATCTAGCCTCCAACATCGACCTTCTTGTTCGGCCGTTGTGTTTGGGCTGCCCAATATCCATATGTGGCTTAAAGCGGGCTTGCGCCCAAACCACAACTCGAAAGGGTCTTTTCGGTGACTTGGATGGTACTAGATTCAGCAAGTATGCCGTCGTTCTAAGGCATACCCCAGGAACAAAATAGGTAATGTTGCATAACTCATCATAGATCTAACCATTTCCAAAGAGTCCTATTTCTTCGCTCGACACACCATTTTGTTGTGGTGTGCCGGTGAAATCTTGTTGGGATGTAATCACACTTCACTAGATAGTCCATAAACTCGTTCTTGAGGTATTCGCCACGCGATCAGACATGATGACTTGATACTCTTACCTAGCTTCATCTCCACTTCCGCCTTAAACTCTTTGAATTTCTCAAAGCATTCGGACTTGCGGTGAAGCGGTATCGTATCCGTACCTTGAGTGTCGTCGATGAAAGTGACAAAATACTCGTACCCTCCACGAGCTTGTGTGGACATCGGTCCACTGCGGTCGAAATGGACTAACTCCAACATTTCTTTGGCTCTATAACCGCCCGCTTTGAAGGGTGCAGTGGACATCTTACCTTCTATCACGAGATTCGCGGTGGGAGCGGAGTAACCATGAGATTACCAACAGCTCCATTCTTAGCCGGTCTTTGGATCCTATTTAGATTGATGTGACCTAATCTAAGATACCGAGAGAAAAGTGGTGTCATCTTCTTGAAGAAAACTTTCTCTTTTTAGGGTTTGTAGAAGATGCAACATAGTTATAGGTATTATGTTTTGCGAGAAATAGTATAAAGCGAATTATATAAAGTGCTAACACGGATAACCGTCATTTCTTATGATAGAAACACCACTATCAAAATAACAGAATATCCATGAGTAAATAATTTGAAAGCAGAAACAAGGTTCCATGAAAATCCGGCACATATAAAGCGTCTTTCAAAACTAAAGCAGTTGTCTCAAAACATAAAAACATCTCAGCTGCATGACCTCGACTTTCGCGCGTTGCCCATGGAATCGTTATCTCGCCATTAGCTAGCTCCCTTGTCGCGGGAACCCACAGGTGTAACAAACATGATCGATCGCACCGTATCTACTACCCAAGAATGGGTAGAACAAGTAGCTAAACATGTTTCCGTTACTAAAGCAAGCGGCGTACGTTGAGCCTTGAGCATAGGGCACTTAGCCTTCAATGTCGATCTTCGCACTTGAAGCATTGCCGCCTCGGCGGTTCTTCAAACCTCCGGTGGCAGCCATGTTCTTGCTCCCATTACTCCCACTTCTTCCCTTGCCTCTACCACCTTTGGTGCCCTTTTCTTTTCCATTTGCAGCGGAAAATTTGGGCCCTTAGATGTGCTAGCAAGAGCATGTGCTCCTTTTCCCATAACTCCTTCCGCGACTCTGAGATCATTAAGCAAGCTGACTAAGTGTATACTCGGTCTTGCTCATGATCGTATTCATGTAGTTCTCAAAAGACTTGGGCGGTGTATTGAGGATGATATCGACCTTGGCGCCGTCAATACCTCCTCCCAAGCTGATCAAGACTATCCATGAGATGAGTCATGTGGAGACATGTTCATGGACCGAACTTCCTTCTTCCATCTTTACGCCGAGATTTCTCTCATTGTGTGGGCGGACGGTCGATCCATTGCCCAAACTTACTCTCGAGACTTGACCAAATATCGATCGCGTCTACCATCGTTGATCTTGCGGGTGTAAGCCTTTGGACATAGTAGTCATCATATAGCATTTAGCCGTATTGTTTGACTTATTCCAAAGTACCTTGACTCTCATTGCTCATTAGTCGATCGTCGATGGGGCATCGGGTTTAGGAGTAGTGAGAACAAACATGTGTTCTTGACGATAAGAACATATTCCATGTTTCGTTTCCACTCGATAAAATTTTGGCCGGATAGGGGATTTTGTGCGAGCATATTGATAATCGATGTAAGAGACATATACGAAGCGATAATGAAAACACATAAGCATCGATCGCACATAATTCATAACAATAATATTGTAACCTTTTGATAAAACAATATTAATTGAAACCTCAATCGCCCGAGGAATCCCACATACAAGCCGCGCGTGTGAGCGTTTACACATGAACCCCTCGACCGGACTAAAATATACCTTTTAGTCGTTTAATTTCAATCCATGTTAACAACCTTATGACAAATGAAATTGCGATTGGACCTTACTAGACCACATCACTATCGCGAGAAGGGACTTGGCGGGAAGTTGTACTCGGTGATGTCTAGCAATGACCATATTTTTAACGGTGAGAAAATGAATTCTTAGAATTGACATACTCACTCGGACCATACGCTTCCAATTCAAATTCTTTTGTTATCTCATTTTATATCTATCTCTAGAGAACTTATGAAAATCGCACATGCAAGCCCAGCGTGTGGGCGTTTACATGAAACTCCCCTTCTCGATAGATTTAAAATGTTTTATTTAGAAATCTCATCTAACAAACTTATGATAAGCAGTGCAAGCAAGCCGCGGCGTGTGGGCGTTTACTCACGGTCGCGTATCAACCGTTTAGAGATCAAAAAGTGGAGGTCTTGACATTTTAATTTGGAAAATTAATTTGTCGGGTTGCTTGCTTAGTCTTTTTGTTCAAAGGTTTGTCCATGCGGATCACGTAATCTAGCATGATTGTCTATAGAACTCGACATGTAAAACATGCTCATGAGAATTCTAAAATATGCTTGAAAGCGTGATAAACCTAGCATGCTTACTATGCGCGCCATCGTAAAACACTTAAAGGTTTGTCAGCGTAATTTAAACATACATAGCATCTTCTTGCATAATTTAAACATCCACGACATGCGATGAGCGATAAAAATAAAATAAAGCGTTCATCGTGGCCCCTCGTGGAACACGCACTTTCTTGCCTAATCTATTACATAGAATTGCAAAGTGCAATTAAACTTGACAGACCGCGCGTGCAGGACGCGCGTCTGCAGCGCGGACGGATTCGTCAAAAGCGGATTCGGGCGGAACAATGGAGCAGGCGAACGAATCAGCATCGGATCTCGGTGAAAAATGGGTGGGGCGAACCGGGTCGGTCGACCCAGAACAAACAGGCGGTCGGAAACAAGGCTGGCGCGCGCTGAAGCGCGGCCCGTGCGCGCGCCAGCCGCCGCCTCCTACCTCGCGCGTGCGCCCTTGATGCAGAAATCGCGCGAGCTTTGAGGTTTCCATACGCACCACGGTGAGGCTGCTTTGCATCGCCGGCGTTGTCGGGCATCCGCAAAATCTCGCCCGCGTCGCCCGTTGCCGCCCCGCCCGCGCACTTTGAGGTTCCGTCGCGCGCGTCTCGTGCTGAAAGCGCCGGCGCCGAGGCCTCGCGCGAGATTCACGCGCCTCGCGTCGCCAGCGTCGTCTTGTTGCTGCGGCGCTACGAGGTTTCCTCGGCGCCGCCAGCGCGCTCGCCGAGCGATGTCGAGGCCTTGCGCAGATTCGCGCGCCCGCACGCTGGCTGCCGAGCACTGCTACCCAGCGCTCGCCTCGCCCGATCTTGGCGCCAAGCGCGAGGCAGCGTCTGGGCGCGAAAGGCTCTTGCCCGTGTCCGGCGAGGCCTGCCGCCTGCGCCCGCCCATGTCGCCCGATGTCGCGGCAGCGGGCGCGCGAGCACGGCTCGCGCCGTGCGTCCGGTTTCTCCGATGAGTCTTCGTCGTCTCGTTCTTCGTGCTTTGGTCGTTCTTCTTTTACGAGATAAGATTCTGAGAAAAATAAATCTAATCTAACCACGGATTTTCGTGGTGAAAAACAAAACCCACAAAAACAAAGCGAGCCGCGATGAGCGGCGGATCGACAATTAATTAAGCGCGCGTAATAATCAAGCGTGAATTAATCCAGCGAGCCGAATCACGATCCCATGCTACGTCGGTGTAGGAAAACTAGGTTTAGCCCTGCGCCTCGAGGATCTATCTTGGATATTTAATTCACCATACATTGATTATATTCTAGCATGCGTCTAATTAATTAATTGCGACACGTGAGGGATTTTCTCGTGTTTACCTTTGAATCTGTCGAGGATGAGCGGGTGAGCGGATCAGCGGATCGAGCGGATCGGCGGATCAAAACTCGTGCTTTGATCTTCTGGACTGTATCCCGGTTGCCCAATCTCCAACGTCGAGTGAGGAAGATCTATGGAGAATGCTTCGGAAAATCACCCAATGCTCTCACTTCACAATTTTCAAAAACTCTCAATCATGCTATGAGGTGGACGAAAATTCTATGTGTAATTGTGAGGATTAACCTTGATTCTATCTCTGACCTTATATTTATAATGCATTACCATAATCCTATGTGGAAAGGATTTATGCATTTGCCATAAATATAATAATATCCTTATAAGATAAAGAGAATAAAATCATTCCATAATTACATAATTTTCGAAAATCCCTCACTATATAATTAATAGTGATTCTCGAAAATTACAAGTAATTAATAAGGATTAATCTTGATTTTATCTCTTACCTTATATTTATGATGCATTACCATAATTCCATAAGGAAATGATCTATGCATATCCATAAATATAATTATATCCTTGCGGGATAAAGAGAATAAAATCTTTCCTTTGAGAGACATATGGTAGCGATTTTCCGCGAGCTACGGGCTGGATGGGCGACTGAGGATCAAATGCAAGGAATAAAGATGGGCCTCAAATAAATTAATTATCTTATGTTCGACCCAGAACATAAATTAATTTATAAACATTTATTCATGTCACTAGAGAATAAATCTTGACTTACCCCTTTATTCTGCGAAGGTGAGTCGGGCTTGCACATAGACATTCTGAATCCCGTATTTAAGATATCGAGCGTCCGTTAATTATTTATAGCATTACATTGCTTAAAATAATTAATAACTTTAATTCCTTAAGTAGTACCACTCGACCTTATTATTGTGCTTGAGCTAACTCGACCTCTTGGGTTTAGTACAATAAACCTTTGAGCTCCTTAAGGGGCGTCATCATCTAGCGGATACGGTGACTCGTCTGGATAACTAGCATGACATCTGAAACCGCCACCACCGAGATCACGGAGAATATTGGGTTAGAACATATAACCCTCACCCATAACAAGTCGAAGTGATGGTCGGTAACTCATACTCACCTAATACCTTATTGAGGTTTAGATCGTCGTAAGTCACGAGATCTAGGTTCTTCACGTGTCGGATAGAAGAACCCGTCTTCTTGAGATCCTTGATACGTCGAGGCGTATGACATAGACAAGCACCAAGTCAGTCACTTCTTATCTATACTGACTGCTCTGCCGACAACTAGTCCTCAAGTCGTCTTAGGCGTGAAACTTTTATATCTCATTAAGCTTGACCAATCATACGGACTTACGTGATCTTCTACACCTGTATGATCTAACACATATGAGATAAGGGGACACGAGATATATGCAATCAAGTATTGATTCGGATAGGAGATTGTAATAGTGGTAGCGAAACATTGTATCTAGCTCAACCAAGCGCTTTCGATATACAAATCAACAGCGGCGTGGGTGGGCGGCGGAGGTGTCTTTGGCGCGCGCATGGGCTGTGCCCTAACCGCACCCGGCCATCTTGGGCCGACCCGGCCCGAACCGATTTTCGGCCCGATTCAGTTTTTGCCGATCCGGCCCGTTCAGCGATCCGGCCCATTTTCAAATTTTGTCCCAAATCCGGTTTGGCGAATCCGGTATGTGCGGGTGCGAGGCCGTTTTCGAGTTGGAAGATCTGTACTTTGCAAATTTTATGTAATAAATTAGGCGGAAATGCGGGGTCCACGAATGGGCCGCGATGAACGATTTTATTTTATTTTATCGTTCAAAGCATGTCATGGATGTTTAAATTATGCAGTAGCATGCTATGTATGTTTAAATTACGTAGACAAACATATTACAAGTTTTCGTGATGGGATGCGCATAGTAAGCATGCTAGGTTTATCATGTTTTTTTTCAAGCATATTTTAGAATTCTGCGAGCATTATTTAAATGTTGAGTTCTATAGAAAAGCATGCTAGGATTACGTGATCTGCATGGACAAACCTTTTGAAACAAAAGACTAAGCAAGTAACCCGACATTTTAATTTTTAAATTAAAATGTCAAGACCTCACTTTTGATCCCTAAACAAAGTGATCATGCTGTGAGTAAACTTCCACAGCGTGGCTTGGTTTGCCTTGTTTGTCATAAGTTTGTTAGATGAGATTTCTAAATAAAACATTTTAATCTATTGAGAAGTGGGGTTTCATGTGTGGCGTCCACAGCGTGGCTTGCATATGCGATTTTCATAAGTTCTCTAGAGATAGATTTAAAATGAGATAACAAAGGAATTTGGATTGGAGTGGTATGGTCTAGTGAGTATGTCAATTCTAAAATTCATCTTCTTTGTTAAAATTGTGGTCATTGCTTAGACATCACCTCAGTACAACTTCCATGAGTCCTTCTTGCGATAGTGATGTGGTCTAGTAAGGTCGATCATTAATTTCAATTATTTACCACTATTACAATCTCTATCTTAATTGTTTACTTGATTGCATATGTATGTCCTTTTATCTCATATATAAGTTAGATCATACGATTGTGTTGTAGATCATAGAAGTCGTATGATTGGTCAAGCTTAATGAGATATAAATAGTATCGCGTTTGAAGACGACTTGAGGGCGAGTTGTCGTTATAAGTGCGGTGTAGATAGAAGTGACTTAACTTGGTTGCTTGTCTATACGGTATGTCTCGGCGTATTGATGGATCACGATGAGATGAGTTCTTCTATCGACCGTCGTGAAGAACTAGATCTCGGAGACTTACGTTGCTCTAAATCTCGATAAGGTATTAGGTGAGTATGAGTTGCGACCCTCACTTTGACTTGCTATGGGTGAGGTTACATGAGATAACAAGATTCTCTGCATCTTGGGTGGTGGCGATCTTGTATGTCATGCTAGTTACGTGTCGAGTCACCGTATCCGTTTAGGATGACGGCGTCCCTTAAGGAGCTCAAAAGGTTTATTGTACTAAATCCTGCGGGTTGAGTTATCTCAAGTACAATAATAAGGTTGAGTGGTACTACTTGAGAATTAAAGATATTTATTATTTTAAGCGATCGAGCGCTGTAAATAATTAATGGGCGTACGATATCTTAAATACGGGGATTCGTATAGTCTAAGTACAAGCCCGACTCAACTTCGGTAATAAAGGGGTAAGTCAGCATTTATTCTTTAGTGGCATGAATGAATGTTTATGAATTAATTTATGTTCTGGGCTGAACATAAGATAATTAATTTATTTGAGGCCCATCTTTATTCCTTGCATTTGATCCCTGGGCCGGCCCATCCAGGCCTGGAGCTAAGGTGATTTTCACCCCCTCCTCTCTAGAGTCCTATTGGGACTCAGCTTGATCCTCTCTATCTTAAGAGATAAGATTATATTTATTAGATATGCATAAATTCTATCTTGATAGGATTTAAGATTGCATTATAAATATAAGGTGAGAGTAAATCAAGACTAATCCTCATTCCATATTTTAGAAATTACTATAGCATTATAGTGAGAATTTTCAAAAATTAAGAGAGTAGGCGGTGATTTTCTATAGCATTCTCCATAGGCGTCCTCACGACATTGGAGATTAGGCGGCAGGGATCTGATTCGGAAGTCAAAGCACAGTCTTGATCTATTAATTCCCGAGCAGTTCGCGGTAAACACGAGAAAACTCCTCGTGTTGCAATTAATTATATAGGTGCATGCTAGGTATATAATCAATGTATGTTGAATTAAACATCCAAGATAGATCATCGGAGAGGGTTAAAATCAGATTTCCTACAATTGGTATCGAGCACGGGTTGATATCTTGGCCTGTTGGATTAATTCACGTTTGATTATAACGTGCGCAATTAATTAATTGTGAATCATAGTTCATCGTGGCTCGTTTTATTTTTGTCGGATTTTGTTTTTTACCACGAGAAAATCCGTGGTTAGATTAGATTTTTTCCTGTAAATCTTACAAGTAAAAGAAGAACGAAGACGAAAGCATGAAGAACGAGACAACGGGAAAGCAAGCCGAAGAAACCGGACGCCGCGAGCAGGCGTGCGGGCGGCGGCACGCGGCGTGCTCGGCGCTGGCGTAGAGCACGCCCTCGGCTGCTGCATGCGTTTCTCGGCAGGCGAATATGTGCGCGGGCAGCGCGAGCGAGGCGGGCGCGCGGCTCGGCAGCCGAGCCGAGTGCAGGATGCGGCGCTTCGCGCGCGGATGCCTCGGCACCGCTTCGACACTAAGCGTCGCGCTCGGCGGTGTTCGGCGGCGGTCACTAGGTTCGGCGGCGGCGCTGGCGTGCGCGCATGCGACCACGGCCGCGAAACCTCGAGCTGCGCTCGGCGGCCTTGCGCGCGTAGCGCGTCATCTGTGAGATTCTCGGTGTGTGTGCGGGTGTGCTCGGCGGCATGGCGGGCGGCAGGCGTGCTCGGCTGTATGGCGGCGGCGTGCGGGGAAACCTCAGCGAGGCTTGACCACGCCGCAGGCGTGCGGGCGTCGCGAATCTCGCTTGAGCCTCGGCGGCCTCGATCTGAGATCAGCGCAACTTAAGGTCATTGCATTTCTCGACCGAGCTTGTTGGGCGCAGGCGGCGCGCATAGATGGGCGGCGGAGGTGTCTTTGGGCGCATGGGGCGTGCCCTGGCAGCGGAGCCCAGCTATCTTGGGCCGACCCGGCCCAAACTCGGATTTTCGGCCAGAACCCGATTTTTCGGCCCGATTCTAGATTTTTTGCCCGATCCGGTCCGTTCCAATTATCCGGCCAGTTTTCAAATTTGGGCCCAAATCCAGTTTTGACGAATCTGGTCTGCGCCCGTGCACGCGAGGCCCGTTTTCGAGTTTGAAGATCTGTACTTTACAAATTTTATGTAATAAATTAGGCAGGGAAGTACAGGGTCCACGAATGGGCCACGATGAACGATTTTATTTTATTTTTATCGTTCAAAGCATGTCGTGGATGTTTAAATTATGCAGTAGCATGCTATGTATGTTTAAATTACGTAGACAAACATATTACATGTTTTCTTGATTGGATGCGCATAGTAAGCATGCTAGGTTTATCGTGTTTTTTTTCAAGCATATTTAGAATTCTGCGAGCATGTTTTACATGTTGAGTTCTATAGAAAAGCATGCTAGGATTACGTGATCTGCATGGACAAACCTTTTGAAACAAAAGACTAAGCAAGTAACCCGACTTTTTAATTTTTTAAATTTAAATGTCAAGACCTCAACTTTTTGATCTCTAAACAAAGTGATAAGCACTGTGAGTAAACTTCCACATGCTTGGCTTGGTTGCACTGTTTGTCATAAGTTTGTTAGATGAGATTTCTAAATAAAAACATTTTAATCTATTGAGAAGTGGGAGTTTCATGTGTAGCGTCCACAGCGTGGCTTGCATATGCGATTTTTCATAAGTTCTCTAGAGATAGATTTAAAATGAGATAACAAAGGAATTTGGATTGGGCGGTATGGTCTAGTGAGTATGCCAATTCTAAGAATTCATCTTCTGCTTTGTTAAAATTGTGGTCATTGCTTAGACATCACCTCAGTACAACTTCATGAAGTCCCTTCTTGCGATAGTGATGTGGTCTAGTAAGGTCAATCATTAATTTCATTTGTCATAAGGATAAGTTGACATGGATTGAAATTAAGCGACTAAAGGTTTATTTTAGTCGGGTCGAGGGGTTCATGTGTAGCGATCCACACGCGTGGCTTGCATGTGGGATTCCTTGGGCTATTGGAGGTTTCAATTAATATTGTTTTATCAAAGGTTACAATATTATTATTCACGAATTATGTGCGATCGTATGCTTATGTGTTTACATTACTTTTCAGATATGTCTCTTACACCGATTATAAACATGCTCGCTTTAAAATCCTTTATTCGATGCGAATTTTATCGAGTGGAAGCGAAACATGGAATATGTTCTTATCATTGAAGAACACATGTTTGTTCTCACTACTCCCAAACCCGATGCCACTGCGATGCATCGACTAATGAGCGGCGAGTCAGCGGACTTTGGCATAAGTCAAACAATATGGCAAAGTGCTATATGATGACTCGATGTCCAAAGGCTTGCATTGCAACATCGGTCGATGGTAGACGCGGTGAAATATGGTCAAGTCTCGAGAGTAAGTTTAGGAAGTCGGATCGAGCAGATCCGCTTCCACACAATGAGAGAAATCTTGGCGTGTAAGATGGAAGAAGGAAGTTCGGTCCGTGAACATGTCTCCACATGACTCGTCTCATGGATAGTCTTGATCGGTTGGGAGGAGGTAATGATGGCGAAGCAAGGTCGATATCATCCTCAACACCTGCCCAAGTCTTTTGAGAATTTTCGCGTGAGCGATCATGAGCAAGACCGAGTATACACTTAGTCGGTTGCTTAATGATCTCGTGGCGCGGAAGGAGTCATGGGTAAAGGAGCACATGCTCTTGCTAGCACGTCTAGGGCCCAAATTTTCGGTTGAAAAATGGAAAAGAAAAGGGCACCAAAGGTGGTAAGCGAGGAACTAGTGGGAGTAGTGGGAGCAAGAACATATACGCCACGGAGGCTTAAAGAAGCGAAGGAGAGGCGAGGTGCTTCAAGTGCAGCAGGCGGGCATTGGAAGGCCAAGTGCCCTATGCTCGAGGCTCAGTGCGCCATTTGCTTTAATGTGAAACATGTTTAGCGACTTGTTCTATCCATTCTTGGGTAGTAGACATGGGTGCGGTTGATCATGTTTGTTACACCTTACTGGGGTTCTGCGGACAAGGAGATGTGTGATGGCGAGATAACGATCTCCATGGGAAGCGGTGAAAGTCGAGGCCGTTGCAGTCGGAGATGTTACTTTATGTTTTGATAGGGCAGTTTAGTTTTGAAAGACATTTTATTTGTGCGGAGTTCGGTGAAACCTTATTCCGTTTCCAAACTATTTATTCATGGATATTGAGTTATTTTTATAGTGGTGTTTCTATCATAAGAAATGGCGAAGTTATCTGTGGTGGCACTTTATATAATTAACTTTATACTATTTACGCGAACATAATACCTATAACTATGTTGCATCTTCTTCAAACCTTAAAAAAGAAAGTTTTCTTAGAAGATGACACCACGTTTCTCTGGCATCTTAGATTAGGTCACATCAATCTAAATAGTATCCAAGGCGGCTAAGAATGGGCGTTAGGTAATCTCACGGTTACTCGTTCGGTCTGCGAATCCTGTATAGAAGGAAAGATGTCGACTAGACCCTTCAAAGCGAAGGGTTATAGAGCCAAAGAAGTGTTGGAGCTAGTCCATTCGACTGTGTGGACCTATGTCAACACAAGCTCGTGGATGGTACAGTATTTTGTCACTTTCATTGACGATTACTCAAGTGCGGATACATATACACTTCACCGCAAGTCGAATGCTTTGAGAAATTCAAAGAGTTTAAGGCGGAAGTGGAGCGAAGCTTGGTAAAAGTATCAAGTCACTTTGATCTGATCGCGATGGCGAATACCTCGATAACGAGTTTATGTACTACTTGGTGTAGTGTGGGATTACCTCCCACTCACTACACCGGCACACCACAACAAAATGGTTTGTCGGGCGAAGAAATATGACTCTTTTAGAAATGGTAAGATCGATGATGAGTTATGCAACATTGCCTATTTCGTTACGGGGTATACCTTAGAAACGACGACATACTTGCTAAATCTAGTACCATCAAGTCGATCGAAAAGACCCTTTTGAGTTGTGGTTTGGGCAAGCCTAGTTTAAACCACATAAGCATATGGGCGATCCAACACATGTCTTTGAACAAGAAGGGCGACAAGTTGGAGGATAGATCCGGCGCAAGGCTGTTTATTGGCTATACTATAGGGACGAAGGTGGTTTATTCTATAGTCCTAAGGATCAGAAGGTCATTATTAGCACTAATGCCCGATTCTTAGAAGATGATTACATGAAGAACCATAAATCCAAAGTTGAAATCATTCTTCAAAATTAGAAGATGATCGTATTCCACTACCGATTAAGCGAAAGTGCGAGATGTAGGTGTCTAGTGGGAGGATCGACACCGATTCTTCAAGAAATTGAAGTGGGTCGAGTTCCATTGGAGATACCGGCCGTACAAGTGGCTCCTATCCGACAAGTTGTGCGAGATAGTGAACCACAAGTTCTCGCATCCACCGTTGCCATTGTGCGGTAGCACCTCGTCGTAGTGGGAGGGTTGTTCGTCAACCCGAGTGATTTATGTTCGTGGGTGAATCTTGGTTTAGTCGTGAAGCAGCATGCAATAATCGACCCATGGACATACAATGAGGCAATACAAGACAACGATGCAAGATCATGGCACACCGCTATGGACTTAGAAATTGAGTCCATAATGACTATGGATGTATACGAAAAGACATCTCTACCGGATGGCAAGGAAGCCGTAGGTAGTAAGTGGGTATCTGAGAGGAAAGAGATTCGAGATGGAGAGGTTTCGGCTTTTAAAGCCGAGCTTGTGGCGAAAGGGGTACACTCAGTTCGAGGCATCGATTTCGATGAGACCTTTTCGCTGTAGCAATGCTCAAGTCCATGAATTCTTACGGCCATAGCGATCCACTTAAACGCGAGGTTTGGCAAATGGATGTGAAAACCGCTTTTCTAAGCGGTTACCTTGAAGAAGGTAGAGACATCTATATGCAACAACCCGAAGGTTATGTGGTGAAGGGTGAAGAGCATCTAGTTTATAAGCAAGAAGTCCATTTATGGACTTAAGCAAGTTTCACGATCACGGAACTTACGCTTTGGCGAGGTGGTAAAGTCTATGGATTTACCGGTTGCCTAGCGAAAGTTGTGTGTATCGTTTAGATGTCAGCGTGATGTGGTATTTCTTGCACTTTACGTAGATGACATCCTTCTACTGGCAACAATGTGAAGTTGTTATCGGGCGTAAGAGTTGCTTATCGAGCAGTTTCAAATGAAAGATTTAGGAGATGCAACGTACATTCTTGGGATCAAGGTTTACAGAGATCGCAAGAGGAAAATATTGAGCTTATCTCGGGCGTCTTACATTGATACTGTAATTACTCGTTTTAAGTATGCGAGACCGCCAAGAAAGGATTGCTACCTTTCGGACATGGCGTTCCTTTATCTAAGGGCGATCACCTATGTTTGCAAATGAGATAGAGGAAATGAGACAAGTTCCTTACGCTTCCTCCGTAGGGAAGTCTCATGCACGCAAAGCTATGTACGAGACCCGATATACGCTATGAGGTAGGCATAGTAGCTGATATGTCGAGTCTAACCTGGACAAGCTCATTGGACTACGGTAAAGCATATACTCAAGTACACGAAAAGGACTCGAGATTATAGGTGGTTTACCATGCGAGATAGTCTAATGCCTTTGGGTTATTCGGACTCGGTTTCCAAGTGACCGTGATGAGAAGAAGTCTACCTCGGGCTATGTGTTTACCTTGGGAGGAGCCGTATCTGGCGGAATGCAAAGCGGCGATGCATTGCGGACTCCACCATGGAAGCGAATATGTAGCCGCCGGAGGCTGCTAAAGAGGTCAGTATGGTTCAAGAACTACCTCATGGATCTAGATGTGGTACTGGTTTGCCCAAGAGTATCATAGTTTCTTGTGATAACTTTCGGTGCGATGCAAACTTCGAAGGAACCACGGACCCACAAAGCAACGAAACACATAGAGAGAAAGTACCATGTCATACGAGAAATCGTTAGGCGAGGGGATGTGCTGATTGAGAAGATTGGTGCTGCGGATAACCTAGGTGATCCATTCACGAAGAGCTGCTGACAAAAAGTCTACGAAGAGCATATCGAGGACTTGGATTGCGAAGATGGCACCCTTAGAAAGGAAACTTTTGTATAAGTGGGAGAAGCAAAGTGATGGTGTTGTTTGCAATAGCTAATAGAGACACATTGTATACTAAAAGTTTTGCTTTAGTATAAGTGGGAGATTGATGGTTGTATAATGAAAGCGGTTTTGGTTGAGCTTGTATCTGATGTTTCTGTTACCACTATTACAATCTCCTATCTGAATTGTTTACTTGATTGCATATGTATGTCCTTTTATCTCATATATAAGTTAGATCATACGATTGTGTTGTAGATCCGAAGTCGTATGATGGGTCAAGCTTAATGAGATATAAATAGTATCGCGGTGAGACAACTTGAGGACGAGTTGTCGGTATAAAGGTGTGGTGTAGATAAGTGACTTGAATTGGTTGCTTGTCTATACTGGTACGTCTCTGACGTATTGATGGATCACAGTGAGATGAGTTCTTCTATCTTACCGTCGTGAAGAACTAGATCTCGGAGACTTACGTTGATCTAAATCTCGATAAGGTATTAGGTGAGTATGAGTTGTTGACCATCACTTTGACTTGCTATGGGTGAGGGTTACATGAGATAACCCAAGATTCTCGGCATCATGGGTGGTGGTAGTGCTTGTATGTCATGCTAGTTACCTGTGTCGAGTCACCGTATCCGTTTAGGATAATGACGTCCCCTTAAGGAGCTCAAAAGGTTTATTGTACTAAACCCTGCAGGTTGAGTTATCTCAAGTACACTAATAAGGTTGAGTGGTACTACTTAAGGAATTAAAGATATTAATTATTTTAAGCAGTCAGAACGCTGTAAATAATTAATGGACGTACGATATCTTAAATACGTGGATTCGTAAAGTCTAAGTGCAAGCCCGACTCAACTTCGGTAATAAAGGGGTAAGTCAGCATTTATTCTCTAGTGGCATGAATGAATGTTTATGATTTAATTTATGTTCTGGGCTGAACATAAGATAATTAATTTATTTGAGGCCCATCTTTATTCCTTGCATTTGATCCCTGGGCTGGCCCATCCAAGCCTGGAGCTATGGTGATTTTCGCCCCCTCCTCTCTAGATTCCTACTGGGACTCAGCTTGATCCTCTCTATCTTAAGAGATAAGATTATATTTATTAGATATGCATAAATTCTATCTTGATAGGATTTAGGATTGCATTATAAATATAAGGTGAGAGAGAAAATCAAGACTAATCCTCATTCCATATTTTCGAGAATTACTATAGCATTATAGTGAGAATTTTCGAAAATTAAGAGAGTAGAAAGAGGGTGATTTTCTATAGCATTCTCCATAGACTGTCCTCAATCGACATTGGAGATTAGGCAACCGGGATACAGTTCAGAAGATCAAAGCACGAGTCTTGATCTATTCATTCCCAACAGATTCGCAGGTAAACACGAGAAAATTCCTACGTGTTGCAATTAATTATATAGGTGCATGCTAGGTATATAATCAATGTATGGTGAATTAAACATCTAAGATAGATCCTCGGGAGAGGGTTAAAATCATATTTCCCTACAGAAATATGGATCGAAAAAGTCGAAGCAGGCAAAATCCGTCAGGAGGTACCCAGTCTTGGGACGCATCCAAATCGGTCTTTGGGTAACAATTGAAAACGTCTGAGAGTTTACAGTGACCGGACGTAAACAAACTGAGTGCGAATAAATAGCAGGCGAGAGAAGTTGACCCGGTACGGACGCGATGAAACCGTACGGGACCTTTATCTTCTAAAAAAATAAAAAAATAATAATAATAATAATAATAAAATATATATATATATATATATATATATATATATTAGACGCATGAGTTAGGGTTCTCACTTTCCTTTCATTCTCTTGCGCCATTCTCTCCTCGCTTGATTCCCGTCGCCGCCTCGGCCCCGTCCGGCGTTTTAGCCTACGCCTTGATCGCTCCTTGGTGTTTCGCTTAAACGCGTGCGCCCACCGCCTCGCCCATCCGCCGATTCAGATCCGTCAGGCATTTCGCTAAGATGTCGCGCGCCACCCGACCTTCGCCTCCGTCCGGCGTTTGCCCAAACACCGCGCTCCTCACCAAGCGCTCGTCTCCGTCCGGCGTTTCGCCCAAACGCGCCTACGCCACCCGGCGCTCGCGGCCGTCCAACGTTTCGCCCAAACGCCGCGCGCCTCTTCTTTCGCCTCACACCGTCCGGCGCTTTCCTTAGCACCGCGCGCGCCGTGCCCCAGCGCCCGTTTAGCTCCGTCCGGTGATTCCCTTAGCGCCACGCGCGCCCGCGTCCCAACACCCGTTTCGCTCAATCCGACTCTTCGTCAAACTCCAGCAACGCGGATCCCGTCGCGCGCCTCGCCTCCATTCGTCGCTGTCTTCAAGTGCCACGCACCACGTTCCTTAGCTCCGTGCTCAGCCTCGTTCTGAAATTCAGTTCCATCTTACACACATTTCAACATGGTTCGAACTAAAAATGCAGCCGGCTCTAGTTCCCGTCATCCTCAAGACGAAGATGTTCATATGGAGGAACCAATGGAGGACATCAGCATAATGTACTCAGCCACGTTTCCTATCTATAATCCGGTGGAAGGTACACATTATCGTCGATTTGCATTTCAAGATATCACTCATCCGCGTCAATTCAATTGGCAATTGATGCAAAGTTTAGGACTTGAGGATAGAGTAAAGAAATATTTGAAGAATTTAGGATTGATGCAAAATGCTATGATGGATTTGCTTGGTTACTCTCCGTTGTTGATTGAATTTTATTGTACGATGAATATTGATGATGAATCCGATATATTGACCTGTCGTCTGTTGGGGCAAGAGTATACTGTCACACCTCGTATTATGAAGAGGGTGTTTGGATTTTCGACTTTGCGTGGTGTACCCCTTCATTCAATGAGAGGCTTGGAAGGAATTATCGGGGTTTAATAAGCGGTGAAATACATTGGGATGCAGTGGATTAATCGAGGATTGACATTGGCAATGGTCCATAAATTTATCGCATTCAATGTATTCGAAATGAGCGGGCTAACAAGGTCAATCTTCTGAAGTCTTCTTGCTCACATGCGCGATAAAGAAGACAAAGGTCTCGCCCACATTCTTCATTTGGGAACACTTGCAGCTGGTTCATCGGCGCAAGAAATGTCGGCCGACCTTGTGTCAAATCCCTACTGGTCTTGCAGTCCATTTAGGGATCATCAATAATGTAGGACATCATATTCCTGGGCAAGATCTAATACGACCTAAGATTATTGATCTTAGTGTGCTTCGAGGCGCCCCTTTTGCATATAACGAGACTACTCTTGTACCTCATAATATGAAGAATTGTGTGAAGAGATATATGCATGCGCAGCTCGCAGAAACCCAAGCAGCAGATGCAGGACCATCTCATGCACCTTCGGGCGATATGGCCATTTTTGACACTACCCTACCTTCCGAAGATGAGGGTGATGAGGCAAGAGAATACACTGAGCTGGTTCAGAGCAACGCCGACCCCAATCATCCAAAGTTCCCTTTTCAGCAAGGTGCATCAGCGCAAGGGTTTAATTTTATACGTGAAGAGTTGGGCCAGTTCAGGAGTGAATTAGCAGGCCACTTGACCGAGTTTCGTCAAGATATCTACTCTTGTTTTGATCAGCAAAATCAACGTCTTGTGAGCGTAATCATTTTGGCATGAGCGAGAACCGGTATTTGGAATTAGTATAATCGGCGAGATGATTGAGCAGAATCAGCGCATGGCTGCTCTTGAGGCTCAGTGGAACGCGTGGACTACATTTCATGGCGCTCCTCCTCCACCACCGCCTTCTGACCAATAGTGATTCTGCACTATTGAAGGTATGTGTCTTTTTCTATTTTTGTTTGCATCGTTTTGTTTTCGTTGTTTTGTTTGTCTTTGTTTGCTATTTTTGTAGGTTTTGTATTTTGCTTGATCCCCCGCCGTTCTGTTTTTTCTCTTTCAGGTAATTCTCATCTACCTTTCTCTTATATATTTATCTGCAATGAGGACCTTGCCTGTTTTAAGCGTGGGGGGGGGGTTTCTTTCCGTTTGGTTTGGTTTGCTTGTTTTCTGCCGTTTTTGTGTTTTGTCGTTTCTTAACTCTTTGTTTGGATTAGAGATGATTTTATTTTCTTGAAATCAATGGTGTATGAAGAATTATGCTTTAAGTTGAATTAATTGTGTTTTGATCTGAATTTCATTGCATCTTGGTATATGGTTTTTAGTTTGATGAAACTTAGTTGTCAATTTGAACTGGGGGACGTAATTAGGAAGCTGTGATTAGACAAGGTGTGTGATCGGTTGTCATATGCTTCGGAAATGGAACCCTTTTCTTGCATGATCTTTCAAAAAAAAAAAAAAAAAAAGGAGAAAAGAAAAAGAAAAAGAAAATCATTGTTATGAAATAAGTGGGCTTAAAATTCGAATAAGGGGCTCTACCCCTCTTGCTTGTGTTGTCTCTCGAATGGAGACTCTATGCTATGGGTATAGATATCTACTTTAGGATACTCGAGTGTACAACTTGAAGGTTCCACCTAACAATTATTGTTCTATAATCGGTTTTAAGTTCCAAAAGTTTTATTTATTTTTGTCATTGGGATATCTTACATGAAAGAAAACCATATAAGTTGTATATTGATTTCTGAAATCATGTTGAGTCGAAGCACAGCTATTCTATGATAAGTCACATGTTTGGATTGATAAATGAGGATCATTATATTGAGAATTATATTATTAAGATGCATTGAAAGGATGTGAATATGTGATTGATTCTATTTGAAGTATTGATTCTATGTGTACCATTCTTTTCAAGAAACTAAAATTTGCTCGAGGACAAGCAAAGAGTTAAGTGTGGAGGAGTTGTTTTGCATGTTTTTGTTTGGTTTTTCGTTGTTTGTTTTTGATGATTTAATTCCTATTTGGTTATAATTGAATATCTATTATTGGAATAAGGCTCATTTGGTTTTGTGTAGGGAATGTTCAAGTTTATAGCATTTCATGCATAAAGAGCGCACCCAAGCGCCGGACTCGGCGTAGCCGGCGCTGGGTGCGCATCGCGTCGCGAGGAAGAGAAATGAAGACCCGCGTCGCGCCGACATCCGTCCGCGTTGGGTTCAGTTCAGCCACCACCGCGTCCGGGCGGCTCGCGTCCGGCTGGGCGCCCATGCATGAATCGTCCGAGGCGCCCACGTCCGTGTTGAACGCATCGCTATTTGGATCTGAAACCGAACACTCCAGAGGACTCCCGCGTCCGGCGCTGCATTGCGTCCGGTGCTTCACATGAATTGAAGAACATCCAGGAGGTCGATGCGTCCGGCGCCTCCTCGCGTCCGGCGGTGGCTCCCCTATCCGAGAGCGTGCGAGTCCGGCGCTGGGCTCGCGTCCGACGCTGCGCGTTATTTTGCGAGTGCTATATATATGTTCTTTTAAACGGGAAAACCTACCTTTTTATTATTTTTCCGTCTTCATTTGCTTTCGTTGTGGCCTCCTCCAGACAATTTCCTTCTTCCAAACTTTCAATTATTGTTCTTTCTTTGTTCTTTGATTGAAGAATTATTGTAAGGATTATTGGATTCCTACTTTGAAGTTTTGAATATCAATTCCATCATTCGATTTTGTTCGTATGTTTCTTCTATCGCCTTATTTCATCTTTTCGTATTTGATTGTTATTGATTTCTACGTATGGATATGATTAATATTGGTATTTGTGTAAGTATTCTTGTCTTCCGTTTAATCTATTCGATTCATGCCTAGGGTTTATCATTTTGATCATGTGTTCTTCGCTTTAGGGTTTATTCTTGTCTAGATAATGTCTTTGCTTTGTCAATTTCCGCCTAGTTAATTCGTCTTTCTTTCTTTATTAATTCATTGCCTAGGTAATCTATCAACCCCTTTGTGATTAGAGTGTTTAGGGATTTAATTGCTTTCGTGTGGTGACTTAATAACGCCCTGTTAAGTTTTCCTTGAGAGACGACTCGGATCAACTTGCTCTCTAGGATGACCTCGTTAGATTGCGAGGGACTTTATTAGTGATCTTTTTAGTCCAAACAAATTTTGGCGCCGTTGCCTGGGAAAACTTTAGGTGTTTTATTAATGTTGCATGTTTTTCGTTTTTATTTTTCTCCTTGCCTTTCTTATTTTGTACCGCAGTTGCGTTTGATCTCGTTTATTGAGTGATGTGTATGCAGGGACGCCAAAGTCTAGCTCCTAGATTGGCATCCCCGTTGAAGTATACTCGCAAGCCAAGGAAACCGCGACTGCCTAGTGTGGCGGAGTTTGATCACTCCGATTGTGATAGCTTCTGTGAGGACAGTTCTCTCACGCTTGAAGGAGGATTTACTACCGTCGAGAATTTATTTTTTGAAGAATCTCCATCGAGGATCATGGGTGACCGGCGGAACAATAATCATGACAATATAAATAACAATCATGACGCGAATGCTGCCCCTTGTCCGATGGGGGATTACTTCCGCCCTAAGATAGGGGAGACCACAAACCCTATCATGTTGTGCCCCGCGGCACGTGGGTATGAGTTGAAGCCAAACCATTTCAACCTCATTCCCACTTTTCATGGCATGGAGAATGAGGACGCCTTAAGCTTCATCAGAGACTATAATCAAGTGGTGCAATCGTTCCCTCTGTTTGGCCTGAATGAGGAACAGTTGAAGATGCATTGTTTCTCTTATGCTCTTAAAGATAAAGCCAAGTCTTGGCTTATGAGCTTTCCTGCCGACTCTCTGGCAAATTGGAACAACGTGGTAGAGCAATTCATGTTGAGGTTCTATCCGCAGTAGAAGACCAAAGATCTTCAATCAAAGATTATGACGTTGGCGAGGCCCGGATGAGCCGTTTCATGAAGCAAGAGAAAGATTCAAAGAACTTCAGAGGCAATGCCCACATCACTTCCTCCCGTTGGTTCTTTTGTGCCAATTTTTCTATGACGGGATCCTTAAATCCGATCAGGAAAAAGCTGACGATGCGGCAGGGGGCAACATAGCTCATATCACAGTCGAGGCTCTTGACGAGATCTTTGATGTCATGGCGAGCAACTCCCTGCATAAGGCATCTAGTATCGCCCGGTCTTGTCGACAACCCGTGAGAGCGAGTTGGAATCAACGAGGCAGAAGACGCAGCTTATGAGAGAGATGAACGAGATGAAGATGAAGCAGGCTGAGTTCCCTTCACCACCCCAGGAATTCGTTTCCCCTTCGCAGGAGTTCGTCGCACCTCCGTAGGATTTCTCTATGCATCCTTGTGGAATTTGCATGGAAATAGAACATCAATGATATTTTGTCCTAATATGGGAGCACCCATATATGAGCGCGAGTAGAGGTCTATTCTATGCAAGGTTTTCCGCCTCGGCGACACTTATGAGCCGAGGCCGACCTATGAGCAAAACCAGGCCGCGAGACAACTCGCGATGGAAGAATCGAGCAAGGTCGGGGTTGGGTTCAAACCCAGACTCGGCCCTCGCATGCTAGATACCGTCCGGCGATACACACCCAACAATACCGGCAAGTAGCGAGCTTATGGTCGTGATGTCGGTATCCACAGCAGTCATATCGACAACCGTTTTACCCGCAGTATCCTTACCAGCAGACCATCGCCGCCTCAATATCCTTACCCACAGCGATCGCCTCACTTGTGGCCGTACCCTCAGCAGCCTTACCAACCTCCACCGCGACAACATGCCGTCCGAAATCATCCATGGAGGATAGTTTGGCGCATTTATGTAAGAGAGAAAGTTAGCAAGGAAGCACAAGATCGACCATTAAGCGTCTTGAGAATGCGATCGGGCGGATCTCCGGTGCTATCAGCGAAATACATCAACAACAAGCGAGCGGGGAAGGATACCGAGGCAGGGGCTCCGCCACACCAAGCTCAGCTGGTGGTGTTCTCGAAGTGGGAAGAAAGTGGATAATAAGGAGAAACTCCCAGAGATCGTGGAGGAACAGATAGTGGAGGAGTGAGTGGTTGTTGAAAAAGAGAAAGTGGAGGAGAAAGTGATCGAGGAGGAACACCGGCGGTGCGATTACACAAGGCGGCAAACCCTTATAAGCCTCGGTGCCATTCCCGAGCCGATTGAAAATGAGAAACAAGAGCGGCGGTTCTCGATTTTACAAAATGCTTTCCAAGGTTAATGTGAATGCCGCTATTGGATGTGATCCATAATGTTCCCGCCTATGTTAAGTTCTTCAAGAAACTTGCATCAAAGAAGATGAGGTTTTTCGACAATGAATACATATGGTATACGAGGTGGCCACCCATTATGCGACAACCACTTCCACCCAAACAACGGGATCGGGTAACCGTCATCATAATTGCTTTGGGAAATGGTAAGGAAGCAACACGTATGCTAGATTTAGGAGCTGGTATTAATCTTATGCCTTACTCTATTTTCAAGCAATTAGAATTAGGAGAGTTAAAACCTACTGGTATGAGTCTACAATTAGCCGATCGCTATGTCCGCTACCCTAGGGGAATTGTAGAGGATATTCTTGTACGTGTAGGTGGCCTGATTGTACCTATGGATTTTGTGGTGTTAGAGATATGCGATGTGCATGAAAATGGTCTAGACCATACTTTGCTATTTAGGCGACCTTTTATGGCCACTACTAATACCTTGATTGATGTGAAAAATGGAAATATTAGGATGACCGTCCTAGGGAAACAATGTCATTTTCATGCATAATAATAAGGCCATGCCATCAATTAATTCAATTGCTGTTCTTTTATAGACTCGATTGATGCCTTGGCGAGATTTCTTTTGTGCGGGATCACAGTGGAGGAAGTATCTGAGGATCGGAGACATGGAAGAAAGGCTCATGTTGGGCCGAATTTGAAAAATCGATAAAAGAGGAAAATGAGACTCCACCTGAAATCGAGAAGTTAGAGTTGAAGGAGCTCCCCAAGAATTTGAAGTATGTCTTCCTCGAGGATAATGAGCGAAGCCGTGATCATCTCTTGAACTCACCGAGTACCAACAATCTCATCGGTTTCGTGTTAAAGCGACATAAGTTTGCTTTCGGGTGGAGTTTGGTAGATATCCGAGGAATCAGTCCTGCCATGTACATGCATAAGATATAGCTTGAAGATAGAGCAGTGCCGAAGAAGGATGGACAACGGAGACTTAACCCCGTGCTCAGTGGGGTAGTGAAGAAGGAGATCTTAAAGCTGCTAGCAGAAGGAATCATCTTTCCAATTCTTCGACGACAAATGGGCGATCCGATCCATGTCGTGCCCAAAAAATGAGTAATAACAGTGGTACTTAACAATAGAAAGGAGTTGGTACCCACGAGACCCGTCACTGGATGGAGGATGTGCATCGACTATCGGAAGCTTAATGCTTCCACCAAAAAGGATCATTTTCCCCTTCATTTCATTGACCAAATGTTTGATAAGTTGGCTGGTAATGAATTTTATTATTTTCTTGATGGCTTATCAGGTTACTACCTGATTGTTATAGACCCGGCGGATCAAGCCAAGACTGCGTTCACGAGCCCATTTGAAACATATGCTTTTCGAAGGATGCCATTCGGACTCTGCAATGCTCCAGGTACCTTCCAGCGATGTATGATGTATGTCTTTTCTGACATGATAGGAGACTTTGTAGAGATCTTTATGGATGATTTTTACGTGTTTGGATCCTCGTTCGATGTTGTTTAGAAAAGATTGAGCGTGTACTTAGTCGTTGTGTGGAATCTGACCTTACTCTAAGTTGGGAGAAAGCGTCACTTTATGGTCGAAAGCGGCATTGTTTTGGGTCACATAGTTTCTAGTCGTGGAATAGAGGTCGATACGGCAAAGGTGGAGGTAATTGAAAAATTACCACCACCCAGTGATGTTAAAGGAATCCGAAGTTTCTTAGGACACGCGGGATTTTACCGCCGTTTCATCAAGGATTTTTCAAAAATTTCCCAACCTCTATGTCGTTTGCTTGCTCAGGATATGCTTTTCAATTTTGATAATGATTGCCTTGTTGCTTTTAATACTTTAAAGGAGGCGAGCACTTTGCCATCGTTGTCGGTCCTAATTGGTCTTTTCCGTTTGAAATCATGTGTGATGCTTCTAATTCTGCTGTAGGAGCTATCCTAGGTCAACGGGTTGATAAAATGTTGCGTGTGATTTACTATGCAAGCTTAACTCTTAATCCTGCTCAAGTAAATTATACAACAACTGAAAAAGAGATGCTTGCTATGATTTTTTCTTTTGATAAGTTTCGTGCTTACATCATTGGTTCTAGAGTAATAATATATAGTGATCATGCTGCCATTCGATATTTGTTGACCAAACCTCAAGCCAAACCTAGACTTATTAGATGGGTGCTCTTATTGCAAGAATTTGACTTAGAGATTCGGGATAGGAATGGTAGTGAGAATGTCGTTGCAGATCATTTATCTCGATTAGATAGTCCCCCTTCCCAGTCTACTGTAGGTCCCATCACAGAGTCCTTCCCTTATGAGCATGCTTATAGTGCCTCTTCTATGCCTTAGTATGCTGACATTGTTAATTATCTAGCATGTGGTGAGTTGAGGCCTGACCTTACCTCCCAGGAGAGGAAGCGTTTTCTTTCTCTGTGCAGGCAATATTATTGGGAGGATCCCTATCTTTTCAAGTTAGGGAGGGATGAGGTGATCCGTCGATGTATCCCAGATGAGGAGCACACCAAGGTCCTTGAGATGTGCCATCAAGCTCATTGTGGTGGACATTTTGGAGGACAAAAGACTGCACACAAGGTGTTACAATCAGGTTTATTTTGGCCCACTCTTTTCAAAGATTCTCATACATATTGCTTGTCTTGTGATCGGTGTCAAAAGGTAGGCACAATTGGACGTAGGATTGAGATACCTCTTAATAACGTCTTAGTAGTTGAGGTTTTTGATGTTTGGGGAATAGATTTTATGGTACCTTTCCCCAAATCTATGAGGTACGAGTATATTTTACTTGGCGTTGATTATGTGTCCAAGTGGGTTGAGGCTATCCCCACTAGGACATGTGATTCTCACGTTGTACTCAAGTTTGTGCAGGAAAACATCTTATGCAGGTTTGGATTTCCACGAGCAATCATTAGTGATGGCGGGAAGCACTTCTGCAATAAGCTGTTCGAGAAACTAATGAAAAAGAATGGAATCACGCACAAGATCGCCACCCCTTACCACCCACAGACGTCGGGTCAGGCCGAAACTAGCAACCGACAAATCAAAGGTATCCTCTAGAAGACCGTGCAGCCCTCAAGAAAAGATTGGGCAAATAAACTGACTGACGCTCTCTGGGCATATCGTACCGCGTACAAGAGCATCTTGGGAATGAGCCCATACCGTCTTGTGTATGGGAAGGCATGTCACTTGCCTTTGGAGGTTGAACATAAGGTATATTGGGCCATCAAGACTTCGAACTTTGATCTCTCTCAAGCCTTAGAGCATCGTTCACTCCAAATGTCTGAATTAGACGAGCTCCGTAACGAAGCCTATGACAATGCGCGTATCTATAAAGATAAGGTCAAAAAGCTTCATGATCGTCGAATCTTGCATAAGGATTTGAAGCCTGGAATGAAGGTTTTATTGTTCAACTCTCGTTTGAAGCTATTTCCCGGAAAGCTTAAATCCCGTTGGAGTGGACCCTTTGTTATTAAACAAGTGTTTCCTTATGTGTCGGTGAGCCTCGTGAAAGAAGGAAGTGTCGAGTCGTTCCTTGTTAATGGCCATAGAGTAAAACCATACCTTGAAGGAGATCTGTCTAGCATAATGGTGGAATAAATTTATGTTTGCGATCCTCCGTTCATCTGATCAATTTTCGTCGAGCTTACGACAATAATCAAGCGCTTCATGGGAGGCAACCCAAGTTTCTTTCTGGGTTTTTTTTTTTATATCTTTTTGTGGTTTTGTGTGGTGCAGGATGAGGAGTTATTTTATCTAGAATTGAAATATGGATCAAAAAAGTCGAAGCAGGCAAAATCTTGTCGGTACCCAAACACGGATGCACCCAAATCGTATTGGGGTACAATTGAAAAACGTCTGAGGAGTTCACCTGCGCTGGGGCCATGACGAAACCTTTGCGAATCTTGAGCGGAAAGGCGACCTAGCGGGGCGTGATAAACCGTGGCTGGGACCTTTAAAAAAAATAAAAAAAATAAATAATAATAATATATATTAATATATATATATATATATATATATATATATATATTAGACGCATGAGTTAGGGTTCTCACTTTCCCTTTCATTCTCTTGCAGCGCCGCTTCTCTCCCTCGCTTCAGTTCCCCGTCGCCGCCTCAGCTCCCGTCCGGCGTTTTAGCCCTACGCCCAGTCGCTCCACCCGGCGTTTCGCCCAAACGCCGCGTGCCGCCCACCTCTCTCGCCTCCATCCAGCGATTCAGATCCGTCCGGCATTTCGCTAAGACGCCGCGCGCTCACCCAGTTCTCGCCTCCGTCCGGCGTTTCGCCCAAACACCGCGCTCCTCACCAAGCGCTCGCCTCCATCCGGCGTTTCTCCCAAACATCGCGCGCCTCACCCAGTGCTCACCTTCGTCCAACGTTTCGCCCAAACGCCGCGCGTCTCATCTTCCGCCTCGCTCCGTCCGGCGCTTCCCTTAGCGCCGCGCGCGTCCGTGCCCCAGCGCCCGTTTCGCTCCATCCGACGCTTCGTCAAACTCCAGCAACGCGGATCCCGTCGCGTGCCTCGCCTCGTAATAGCCCATGACCCAAAGTGCGGATTAGCGTGAATTGTTACTAAATGCGGGGATTAACAAGAGAACAAAGACTAATTATGGAGCTGCGAGGTATATGATAGACAAATTTCCAAAACTTCATACCATTTAATGTGACACATATATTGTACATCTGGCTGGATCGTTTAGACTCTTGACAAAGGTTCGACTCAAAACATAACTTATATAACTTTTCAGCGGAAAGACATGTGATTACACATATGACGATATGTAATCAAGGCTATACTTATCAACGACGAAGACTCCAAGCGCTCAACACTTCAACATCGACATCAATCGCTCAACCGCGCATTTAAAACAAATATGCGGACTAAGTACAAGAATGCACTTAGTGGGCTCATGCCAAAACATTTTCTTTAATTACTTTGCCTTTTGAGTAACACACGAGGTTTTATTGGAAATGCTCGTGCTTACTAAAACATTTTCTTTTGGTTTCAAAAGTAAATGCGACCGGACATATTTTACATCTGTATGATCCATATCGGTTCTCATATAGTAATATCATAACATCATCACATAACATAACATCATCACACGTTGGTAGCGAACCAACAACCTTGATATCATCATGCCAGCCAACTCCACATATAATATGATATCACATCAGGATCATCATACGTTGGTAGCGAACCAACAACTTTCAATATCATCATTCCAACCATCACCACAAATAATATATCATCACATCCGATCAATCTGGCGGGTATAATCCTTCCGGCTTAGGATCCAATATCAATTTCTCATAGTTGGCTTGCCCAACAACTTGATAGGATCATACATAAAAACATAAACACTTTGGGCAGGTAATCAAATTATTTCTCATGCGAAATGCGTAAATAGATACTTTTCATTTGCAGAAAGCAAGTAAATAAAAGGGTTTTCGAATAAAGCTCACCTGGTATGTGTGTAGGTCTTTTTACGGTTCCTTTCTATGTCCTTAGCTTACAACCACGTCCCACCTTAACGTAAGAACTATTTCAGTATAAACGGTCACGTTCGATAGAGAAGAACATAGTCTATAACGTTCTATGGATCAAATAAGGCTAACGTCGGACTTATTTTGACGTTTCCTAATCAACTGATGTCGATTACGAATTTTCTTAACATATAAGAGATATTCTATCTTTTTAGCATATAATGTACGTTTTAATGTACTTACGTAACGTAAGTTACATTGTTACTAAACGTACTACGTCACATAAATCACGTATTATCGAATTACGTGCCCTTTGACCTTGGTCAATGTTTTTGGTCAACAATTTTGACCTAGTCAATATTTAGTCAACATTTTGACTTTTTTAATTTCTCATGTAATTTTCGATTTTGATGTACAATTCTTGTTCCAAAAATTCCTATAAAATCATACTATGTCTAAAACATTATTTTAGATCATTTTATGTAATTATACTTGATAAAATAAATTTATAACATTAATACACATAGGGTATAGTTTTCAGTCACTTCATTTAATCAACTAAACATTTTTCAAAAATTCCAATAAATTCACATAACATTTAATCATCCTTAACTATCCTTATTATAACATAATTGTTATTTATTATGAACTATTTAATTTAATCTTCCTAAGTCATATTTCGAAAACTTTGACTTAGGTCCAATTAATTTTTATAAATTCCAATAAATTCACACAACCATATATTATGAATCTACACCCTTAATATGTTATAATAACACTTAAACATGAATTATATCTCATCATTTTATTTTTATCATAAACTTTCGGTATTTATTGAAATATAGGCTATGGTTTTCCAAAAATTCTACATAAAATCATATAAGCATATTTGATATCCTAGATCATGATTTCATGCTCAAATCAATAATTAAAAATCATAATCATTAACATATAGTATCCTCAAGTTTTCGGTCCTTTTCTAAAATTTAATAACATGCTTATTTTTGTAATATAATCATAGTACATGTTTTAATAATATCATATAAACATGATTCCTACACACTTTAGCATATGATATGTAATTTTCGAAAATGTCACATATAAACTTAGCTCATAACTTAAAATTTAACGGATGAAATTCGAAAATTCTAGCATGTACACGAAGATCGGAAGATTTCTAACCTTTTAATCGGAGTCGATTTAATCGGCGAAGGTTTATTTTTCTAAGGTTTGGGATCAAAGATTGAAGAACACTCTCCAAATTTTCCCACTCAATTTCGGTATTTAGGGGTTCAAAAATGAGTAATGGAGGAGCTTTACTTATATTTATAGGGTTGTGCAAGTTGTGTGCTAATAATTACATATAAATATCTACTAATCCACTTGTATGAAATGGTCAAAATAGTCGGCACCTTCATTAAATTAGGACAAGGATTTTAATATCTCATCTACTTTAATATCATGTTATCATTAATCATCTTTTGGAAGATATTTTCTTCCCAATTCACGACAACTACACAATTGGAATAAATTGATTAATTTCTCATAGTCTTCGGCCAACTAGGAGGTGTAAGACAAAATTTTATTGTTTATCTTATTCTTATATATCATATTATCTCATAATGTCTTCATTCTTATCCATTAACACTAATTAAAGAAATTTCAATACTTTATGGTATATACATAAGTGTCGGCCATCTCTTGGATCCTTAGGTAAATTTTTATATTTTTTAATTATCAAAAACTATATTATTATTATAGGATAAGATTATATTTGAAAAGTCAAATATTCACACTATGACTTTTATTTTGATTTCACATTTGTTCATACTTTGTTTTCAACATTTTCGGCCATATCATTAAATGAACCATACTTACTTGTTTCAATTGGTAACCATCACTACTTTACACCTAATATAGGATAAGATACAACTCATAGCCTACCATTAATTATAGCATATGAATTAATTAAATTTTGTCACTTATTCACCATCATTTTCGTCCATCATCATATAGGTGTCACCCAACTTGTACAAGTTGCTATACAACTCATATTATCCATAATAATATCATATTAATATAATAAATATGATACATCATCAATTGGATAGAGATTAAATTAAATTTCACACTTTGAAACCTAATTTTTGAAAACTATAGGTTAATCCCAAATATTTTATTTTCTTGTATTAAATGTCTAATACATAGTTATGTGACACATTATAATCATAGATTATGAATTTAATCATAGGAAAAATATTTAGAACCATTTTAGATCACAAAACCCTAATATTAAAAATTAGGGTTTTCGAAACCCATCACATATGTTACATTTTATTCCTTAATTATCTAGCATTATTTTGATGATAATTAATGCTCTTATATCATAAATTAATCATAGAAATTTGAATTTTAAAATTCCATGATCAATTGGTCAAGTTATTGCATTATCTCAAAACGTAGACATTTGAAACGTCTCTAAATTCTCATAGTTAAATTGTCTCTAAAATGTTCAAAATAAAGTAGTAACAACTTTATTTATTCCTATAATAATAGGAAATTTTTAAATCTAAGCTAAATTGCTTAAAATACTGTAAGTCTTAACTGTCGAATTTATCCGACGTTAGAATATCACGTTTGAAGGAATATTAGAAATTATATTCCTTAATTCACTAAGCATCAGTGAATATCACACAGATATTATCCAATTATGCTTGGTCAAAGTCAAGCATTGACTAATTAAGATTTTAATAATCGGGATTAATCTCTAAATTACGATTTTTAATTATCGTAATTAAACACTTAAAACTAGGGGATATTACACCTCCGTCCGTCGCTATCTTCAAGTGCCACGCACCACGTTCCCTAGCTCCGTGCTCAGCCTCGTTCTGAAATTCAGTACCGTCTTACACACATTTCAACATGGTTCGAACTAAAAATGCAGCCGGCTCTAGTTCCCGTCATCCTCAAGACGACGATGTTCCTATGGAGGAACCAATGGAGGACATCAGCATAATGTACTCAGCCACGTTTCCTAGCTATAATCCTGTGGAAGGTACACATTATCGTCGATTTGCATTTCAAGATGTCACTCATCCGCATCAATTCAATTGGCAATTGATGCAAAGTTTAGGACTTGAGGATAGAGTAAAGAAATATTTGAAGAATTTAGGATTGATGCAATATGCTATGATGGATTTGCCGGGTTACTCTCCGTTGTTGATTGAATTTTGTTATGCGATGAATATTGATGATGAATCCGATATATTGACACGTAAATGCATTGAGGCGAGTATCTTGTCACCTCGTATTATGAAGAGGGTGTTTGGATTTCCGACTTGGTACCGTGGTGTACCCCTTCATTCAATGTCGAGAGGCTTGGAAGGAATTATCGGGGTTTAATAAGCGGTCTGTTGGGATCTGTTGGGATGCCAGTGGATTCATCATAAGATAGGATTGACATTGGCAATGGTCCATAAATTTATCGCATTCAATGTATTCGAATTAAATTCCAAAATGAGCGTCGGCCAACAAGGTCAATAATCGATGAAAAGTCTTCTTAGCTCACATCAATTTTTTTCAAACGTGAAAAAAGAACTCGGTTTTACAAAGGTCTCTATGATATTAATTATCATCTAAACTATATTCTTCATTTGGGAACACTTGCGAAAACTATACAAGTTTATCTTGTTGATTTTTCCTATTACATGTATCTAAGTGACATTGGATTAATTATAACCTAACTACACTATTAAAATCTGATATATATATACATATATATGTGTAAAATTTCGTGCATGTAATGTGAGTGTAGTGTGTAGTGTAGGTGTGCATGTGTGTAGAAGGACACATGTCCCCTTAGGTGTCACCACCATAAGCACCCACCCTCTACACCACTTCACCTTTCCCATACCCTACACCACCGATAATCTCTCTTCCCTCCCTTACGGTCTCTCATTTCTCTAAGGAGACCCGTTCCACCATGGATTCGTGCAAGTAGTGTGCATATGAGGTGTGATGAAGGCTTGCAAGAAATCAGGTACAAAAACGATCTCTAATAAAACACAGGAGTTTGTTACAATTTTTCTAAAAATTTCTAAAAATTTTACTATTTATTCCAGATTTTACAATCTAAGCGCATTGTAAGCATCATTTGTAGCGATAGCTTGTGGTAAAATATTTTAGCTCCCAATCTATTGTGAATCATTGGTGAGGATTTTCTGGATTAAACTAGACTTAAGTGTCTTTTCAAAATGATAGGTTGCATTCCCAGTTCCTTATAATGAGCCCTCGGTGAAATTTTTAAAGTTGACACATTCTGATGAAGCTTTTCGGACAAAGCTGCCTTAGTGAATTTTTCCATGTAATAGCTGTTCGAGTATGACTTTTACGATAGATGTTCAAGGCGTTTTAGTCCGATTTGGACTTGGGTTTCTTCATAAGAAATGTTCCTCACCATGTCTAGTTATGATCTGGAAAGTTTGATCCCAAACCAAGTTTTATAGGTATACCTTTCATCGACCCAAAGTCACCTCTTGAAACTGTCCATTTCAACTAGTCAACTTTGGGCTTATGTATTCTCGATCGTTAGATATTTTCTAGTATGGTCTTCATGAAATATGTAGTTCTTGTTACAAGGTTTCGAAATTGGTAGCTTTCAGCCATTTTTGCATTGTGAGTCAAAGTTACGAGCCTCATAAAACCCTCGTTGTTAAGCTAAATCTGAAATTCGAAAAATTTTCAAGTATGGAAGTCGGTTTGAGTTGCCCACTTTGAGACCCTATATCTCAGAACCACGACTCTTTTGGTTTAATTCCTTCTTAGAACTTGTAGTACATGTTTAGAGGTTTCAGAATGTATATTTGTGCGACCACACGTATTCGAATCGAGAGTTATGAATCATCAAAGCACGCTTGGGTTAATTTTAAGTTGTTTGTTGATTTTCAAACACTTAAAATTTGACTAAGTGTTGGAACCCCGTGGGTGAAATATGCCTTATGTGAATAGGGTGATGATCGATGGTTATATGGATGATATTAATACATATTAATGACCATAAGTGTATAATAATACACTATATGAATTTAGAAATTTTTGAAATCATTGGTAATTTTAAGGATTACCGAGAGCATTAAAGGAATTATAAGGATTTTAAATCCTTTCTAATTAAGAGTAATAATATATTATATGTCTAAATATTATTTTGGACATATTTGGGATTTATAAAATTTTATAAAAATAGATCACTATGTTTATAGCGAAGCGTTATATTTAATAACGTTATAAATGAATAATAAGGTTTATGGATAAATGGATTAATATTTAAGAAAATATTAATAAAGTTCATCGATTTACGTGAAAAATCGAAATTAGGACTTTATGAAAAGAAATCGATTGGAAATCGATTTATAACATAATTAGAAAGAAATTACTATTGAAAGTCAAAATTGTTGACTTTTAAAGTCAACGTTCAAATCGTTCGATAAATACGTTAATACGCCGAAGGCGTACTAATTAGGTGAGAAACCTCATTAGTAAGAAAATATTTCATAATTGAAATCCTTATATCGAGAGCGTATAAATCGTCGAGCGTTTAAGCGAAAAGGTTAAAAGCGATGCGGTTGAGCGTGTCTCAAGAACGAGAACTATTGATTGAAATACGTAATTGAAAAGCGATCGAATTCATTAAGAATTCGGTTTATATCGATATAGAATATCAAGTTTATTCTAGACTTTGAGAGTCTCGAGAAAGCGTGAGCGACGTACTAAAACATCGTTTTGGCGTAAATGTGTGGGCCGCGGACGCGATGGCGGACGTTGACGAATACTCAAGTTTAAGGCGAACAATAGTCCGGTGGGCTTTACTCTACTCAAAAATAAAATGCTTTTGAAATATTTATTTCGATGCTTATTTCAACTGTTGATAAAATGTTTACATGATTACACGCCGAAAATGTTTATGTTTTGTGTATGTATCCTATCCGGAATGAATGATATGAATGATATGAATGTGTTGGGTCGCTCCCAACTTATGAATGAAAATCGATATCGGATCCTATCTTGGGAAGGCTTATACACAGCTAGGATTAGCGTGTACACCTAAGGTGTTGTGTCTTTGTAAGGACATTCACGGCGGTCACGGGTCGTAGAGGGGATGCCAATGAAATGGATTCATCATACACACCAAGAAAAATGGTAGCCGGCGATGATTTTGAGAAATGATGATTAAGCACAAGAGCGTTTCAACTAAAACCATTGGCAATGGTCCATAAATTTATCGCATTCAATGTATTCGATGGATGGGCGGTGTTGAGCAATATGATTATTATCATTGAAAAGTTTATACCTTGATAGTACATCGTCATATGTACTTATCACATATCTTGCAAGAACCTAAATTTATGTACTAAAGTCTTCTTGACATATGTTTCACATGCATGTTTAGAGTTAAAGAAGACAAAGGTCTCATCCACATTCTTCATAAATTTTGGGAACACTAAGCGGGGCCAACAAGGTTCTTCTTTGAAGTCTTCTTGCTCACGCAAGAAATGTCGCATTCCGACCTGGTTTGTCAAATCCCTACCTTGGTCTTCAGAAGACATTTATGGATCATCAATAATGTAGGACATCATATTCCTGGGCAAGATCTAATACGACCTAAGATTATTGATCTTAGTGAGCTTTGAGGCGCCCCTTTTGCATATAACGAGACTACTCTTGTACCTCATAATATGAGGAATTGTGTGAAGAGATATATGCATGCGCAGCTCGCAGAAGCCCAAGCAGTAGTTGCAGGACCATCTCATGCGCCTTCGGGCGATATGGCCATTTTTGACACTACCCTACCTTCTGAATATGAGGGTGATGAGGCAAGAGAAGACACTGAGCCGGTTCAGAGCAACGCCGACCCCAATCATCCACAGTTCCCTTTTCAGCAAGGTGCATCGGCGCATGGGTTTAATTTTATACGTGAAGAGTTGGGCCATTTCAGGAGTGAATTAGCAGGCCACTTGACCGAGTTTCGTCAAGATATCTACTCTCATTTTGATCAGCAAAATCAACGTCTTGACGAGCAGAATCATTTGTGGCATGAGCAGAACCAGCGCTGGAATAAGTATAATCAGCAGATGATTGAGCAGAATTAGCGCATGGCTGCTCTTGAGGCTTAGTGGAACGCGTGGACTACATTTCATGGCGCTCCTCCTCCACCACCGCCTTCTGACCAATAGTAATTCTTCACTATTGGAGTGTATGTATCTTTTTCTGTTTTTGTTTGCATCGTTTTGTTTTCGTTGTTTTGTTTGTCTTTGTTTGCTGTTTTTGTAGGTTTTGTCTTTTGCTTGATCCCCCGCCGTTCCGTTTCTTCGCTTTCAGGGAAGTCTCCTCTACCTTTCTCTTATATATTTATCTGCAATGAGGACCTTTCCTGTTTTAAGTGTGGGGGGGTTTCTTTCCGTTGGGTTTGGTTTGCTTGTTTTCTGCCATTTTTATGTTTTGTCGTTTCTTAACTCTTTGTTTGGATTAGAGATGATTTATTTTCTTGAAATCAATGGTGTATGAAAAAATATGCTTTAAGTTGAAATAATTATGTTTTGATCTGAATTTCATTGCATCTTGGTATATGGTTTTTAGTTTGATGAAACTTAGGTGTCAATTTGAACTGTGGTACATAATTAGGAAGCTGTGATTAGACAAGGTGTGTGATCGGTTGTCATATGCTTCGTAAATGGAACCCTTTTTTGCATTATCGTTCAAAAAAGAAAAAAAAGGAGAAAAAAGAAAAAGAAAATCATTGTTGTGAAATAAGTGGGCTTAAAATTCGAATAAGGGGCTCTACCCCTCTTGCTTGTGTTGTCTCTCGAATGAAGATATGCTATGGGTATAGATATCTACGTTAGGATACTCGAGTGTACAACTTGAAGGTTCCACCTAACGATTATTGTTCTATAATCGATTTTAAGTTCCACAAGTTTTATTTAGTTTTTTCATTGGGATATCTTACATGAAAGAGAACCATATAAGTTGTATATTGATTTCTGAAATCATGTTGAGTCGAAGCACAACTATTCTATGATAAGTCACATGTTTGGATTGATAAATGAGGATCATTATATTGAGAATTATATTATTAAGATGCATTGAAAGGATGTGAATATGTGATTGATTCTATTTGAAGTATTGATTCTATGTGTACCATTCTTTTCAAGAAACTAAAGTTTACTCGAGGACAAGCAAAGAGTTAAGTGTGGGGGAGTTGTTTTGCATGTTTTTGTTTGGTTTTTCTTTGTTTATTTTTGACGATTTGATTCCTATTTGGTTATAATTGAATATCTATTATTGGAATCAGGCTCGTTTTGGTTTTGTGTAGGGAATGTTCAAGTTTATAGCATTTCGTGCATAAAGAGCACACCCAAGCGCCGAACTCGGCGTAGCCGGCGCTGGGTGTGCATCGCGTTGCGAGGAAGAGAAATGAAGACCCGCGTCCGGCGCTGACATCCCGTCTGGCGCTGGGTTCCAGTTCAGACACCGTCCGCGTCCGCGTTGGGCGCCCGTGGCGCCCATGAATCAATCCGAGGCGCCAGCGTCCGTATTTGGATTGCGCCCCGCTGGCGCTGAAGGCAACACTCGAAGACTCCCGCGTCCAGTGCTGCATTGCGTCCGGCGCTTCACATGAATTGAAGAACATCCAGGAGGTCAACGCGGCCGGCGTCTCCTCGCGTTCGGCGCTAGCTCCCCTATCCGAGAGCGTGCGAGTCCGGCGCTGGGCTCGCGTCCGGCGCTGCGCGTTATTTTGCGAGTGCTATATATATGTTCTTTTAAACGTGAAACCCTACCTTTTTAATATTTTTTCCGTCTTCGTTTGCTTTCTTTCTTCTTTGATTGAAGAATTATTGTAAGGATTATTGGATTCCTACTTTGAAGTTTTGAATATCAATTCCATCGTTCGATTTTGTTCGTAAGTTTCTTCTATCGCCTTATTTCGTCTTTTCGTATTTGATTGTTATTGATTTCTACGTTTTGATATGATTAATATTGGTATTTGCATAAGTATTCTTGTCTTCCGTTTAATCTATTCGATTCATGCCTAGGGTTTATCATTTTGATCATGTGTTCTTCGCTTTAGGGTTTATTCTTGTCTAGATAATTTCTCTGCTTTGTCAATTTCCGCCTAGTTAATTCGTCTTTCTTTCTTTAATAATTCCTCGCCTAGGTAATCTATCAACCCCTTTGTGATTAGAGTGTTTAGGGATTTAATTGCTTTCGTGTGGTGACTTAGTAACGCCCTGTTAAGTTTTCCTTGAGAGACGACTCGGATCAACTTGCTCGCTAGGACGACCTCGTTAGATTGCGAGGGACTTTATTAGTGATCTTTTTAGTCCAATCAATGCAT
Organism: Salvia rosmarinus; assembly: GCA_036937905.1. Lineage (NCBI taxonomy): Eukaryota > Viridiplantae > Streptophyta > Magnoliopsida > Lamiales > Lamiaceae > Salvia > Salvia rosmarinus. The sequence goes on from CM072819.1 coordinate 81,212,787, forward strand.
ACTGCAAAACGTAAAAATGAATACCATAAAACATCAACATGCAATCTATAGACGTAAACATGCATACTAAAAAATATAAGTCTGTATATTTTCTAACAAAAATATGCATATTACAAAACAATAATATGCATACGACTAAACACAAACATGCATGCTACGAATTACAAACATGCATGCTTTAAAAAAGAAAATCATAAGTTTCTCATTCATGATATCTCTCTTTATATCTTCGTCAATATACACAAACATTTATCTTGTTGATTATTTGTTTTCTTTATTTTTGATCATATGTTTTCTTTCGAATTATGAAGTTAGAAGTAATCGATCTAAACATGATAATAAATTTTGGAAAAATCAATCTCATATGCATTTTGTGTTCAACATTATGTATATTTATGTTCAATCGTATGTAGTTTTTTGTATAACAATATGCATGTAGTTTCTGGGGAAATAAATCTTATATATTTTTTTGTTAGCACGTATGCAGTTTTTTGTTCAAACATATACAGTTTTCTGTTTTAAAACATGCATGATTTTTTTTGTATCACATAAAAAATTAAATTACTAATCTACTCTTACTGTAGTGAAATCAGCGCCAAATAGCTTTAAAAAATCCGAAAATATCTTCACCATAGGATCTATGAGATGAGTGGATGAGATTGAGTACTACATACTACCTCAGGTTCGGGTACTATTTGATCCCTCCTATATATATATATATATATATATATATATATGTGTGTGTGTGTGTGTGTGTATTTGCTCTTTTCTCTCTCTTCCAAAAAATTTCAAGAAAACAAAATTAAAAAAGTTAAAACTTTCAAGTATTGGCAATGAAAAATCTAGAGTCCCCTATATATGTCAATAAAAAAATCGCTAAAATAATAAGCATATAAATATGGAGGGTGGATGGATCTCCTCCGAGCTTGATGCGCCGGCATCACAAATTGGATTTCGCGTGGTGGCGACGGGTCAATGCAATCATTATGATAATTTATTATGTAAACAATACAATTACATCATAAGTTTAATATTGGTAAGTTTAATATCTGGCTTGCATAAAACATTTATTGACTATTTAACATGCTTTGGAGATCTCATTTTAACTGGAATTCGAAAAGTTCCAAATTACAACCAACTCAAGCTTCAAAATGATTAAATTTCAAATATTAATTAAATATCAATATCTTTCTGGTACAGATTAATGCTTTGAAATCTGCAAGGGTTAAATTTTAAATATTAATTAAATATCGATGTTGGAGACCTTTATTCAAGTCTATATTCAAGTCTATATACAGATTGCAAACAGTTCAAGTTTTTTATTTTCGTAGTTTCAGTTTAGCAATTTTATTTCAATTTTCTGTAAATGCATATTTATCACTTTTCTATGATGCATATTCTTTGTTTTGCATTGTCTGCGGTTGGCATTGGCTACAGATTTTTTAAACATGCATATTTTGCAATATCAACGGCCACACCAATTGATAAATCTTATGTGTGAGTTTGCGAAAACGATAAAGAACACAAGAGGTTTTTACGTGGTTCGATCAAGGTAAAGATCTACGTCCACGGAGGTCTGATTCCTCAATACTTTCACTATGTTTGATTACAATGAATGTATTTAAAAACTCTAGTATTCGATAGTTGCTAACCCTTCTACCTTCAATCTAACCTCTATTTATACATGTTGTGGATTCCTCAAGATTACCATGGATCCTTTGCCTTGTGTGATCCGATCTCTTTGTGTGATCTGATCCTAGAATATCTCCTTCAATATATTTTCTTAGATTTGATCTTGAATAGGGTTTAGATGTTGGGCTTTGGGCCGAACCGTGTAGGCCGGTTCTAGGTCGGGCCCGATTCGTTTGGCGCGCTATTGGGCTTGAGCGGTTGGGCCCCATATCCTATCATAGCCCCCCAATTAGTCGGTGACAACCACGCCGAGGTGAGATGAAGGATGTTTTTGACGAGGTTGGTTGTTGCTCGGCTGAGGTCATTGTCGTGGATTTTCTTGCCTTTTGGATGACGAGGTGGAATCGTATTATCTCGTCCGAACTGGATTGGATGACTTGTCGAGCTCCGAGCTGAGTTGGATGATTTGTCGAGGTCTCGAACTGACTTGGACGATTTGCCGAGGTCCGAACTGAGTTGTCTGAAGTTGGATGGCGATGACCTCTCATTAATTAAGAGGATGCCGAGGTGGTTGACCGATCTGGAATCGGGTCGTCTTTTCATTAATTAAGAGGATGCCGAGGTGGTTGACCGATCTGGAACCGGGCCGTCTTTTCAGTGGGTGACCGGGCTGGAGCTAGAGTGATGATTGCAAGATTAGACTGGTACGTCTGAGCGTTTTAGGATATTCGTCATGTGTGCCGGCCGGTTAGTTGGCGCTTCGAATCACGCGCTGCCTACCTCACGTCAAGTCGTGGGTAACCACGGGGAAGTTGAATAGGCAGTTTTTGGGCGCCTATTTTACTTTAAATAGGCCAGAGAAAGGGGAAACTGTTCATTTCCTTCATCTTTATCCATTTTAGCTTCAGAGAGAAATTTTCAAATCGGTGGTGCCTTTAGTCTTCTTTCAGAACTTCGTCGAAGTTGAAGCAAAATCCCACTTTGAAAAAGTAAGTATGTCTTCCTCATCTTCTTCTCGTTCTTCTCCGGCAGAGATTTATGAATCTTCCGATCGTCTTCTTGACCCATTCGGGTCTTACATTGTGATGAGATTGAGATTCGGGAATATACTTGTTACACCCTGTCGGGTAGGTCTAGGAGCATGAACGCTAGGGTTCCGATGATACCAGCCTCCTGGGATAGGTATAAGATCAGGGATGTTTGTTCGTCTTTGATCGCCGTGGATATGTGAACGATAGCCTCGAAATTCCATATTCGGTAGTCTTTGGTGGTGTTGCCGAATCCGAGGATAGGCGATGGCCCTCGGAAGGATTTATGATTGTATATAGTGATGCTTTGAAAGCCGGTCTTAGGTTTCCTTAGCTCCTATTGTTTGAGCATTCGAGAATATTACCAAATTCCCATTTGCCAGTTAACCTCGAACTCCATTAGGTCAGTGGTAGGGTTAGGGCTTGCCTGCCATGACATTGGCGAGAAGCTTTCTTTTGAAGTTTTGATTCGTTTCTTTTGCATCAAGAGTATAGGGGGGGTGTATTACTTGTCACCTCGGCAAGCGTTTAAAGTGACTGCACCCTCAAAGGTTTCCCATTGGCAAACGAAATTCTTCTTTTTGCGGGCCGAGGGGCAACCAAGGTATGAGTGGGGCATGGGTAAGATGAGGGATGTGAAGTGCAAAGCCCTGGGTGCTATAGAGGATCAACAGAACATGTTGGGTGAAATCTCCTGTAGCTACACTGAGGATGATCTGGTTGATGTCGGGTTGAACACTTATAGATCGGGAGCTTCGGGATCTAGGGCACATTGGGGTGAGGGCCCCCCCTTTTTTTTCTTATATTTCTGATGATGTCTTTGTGCTAATCAACTCATCTTCTTATTGTGTAGTGAAGCTCGATGCGCGTAAGAAGGCGAAGGTGTCGGCTTCGTCGTCTCCAGGGCAGTCGCCGAGCCCGAGGCCGCCGGCGAAGAAGGCGAGATTGGCCGAACAGAGCAAGGGGCCCCAAGTGGTGGCCGAGCTGAGTGAGTTGATGACGAGGACCACGGCACCTCAGCCGAGGTCAGGTCCGACATCGGCGGGAGATACCCGTACTCGGATTACTTACGAGGTGCCGATTCTAAGCACCCCTATATCTTTTCCGCAGGTACAGATTTATTTCGTATCTGCTGTTATCTCATTCTGTGATGTATTTTTAACGGTATGATTTTCAGGATGCAACTGCGGCAACGGGGGATCTGCACCGGATAGCCGGACTCATTATCGAGGGCGTCTCTCGATATGACACGGTGAAGAGGGAGAGGGCCGTTGCTGAGGCCGCGAGGGCCGCTGCGGAGGCCACTCTGATAGAGAAGACTCGGGCTTTGGAGGTGGCCCAGGCTGATGTAAGGAAGGCACGAGGGGAGGCGGCGGTGGCCGTGGCGTCGGCGATGGACGAGGTGGAGAAGAAGTTCGCCGAAGAGAAGGATGCCCTGCTGGTGGGACAAGGGCCGATGCTGAGGGCCTTTGCCAGCAGGTTTATTCAATCGGAGACCTTCTCTGCCTTCATCTCGAACTTGGCTGCCGTCTTGAGGACGGTGGTGTCCGACCACCGGAGGAGTTGGCGGCGAGATGCGACTTCGATAAGTCGGGCATGGTTGGGTTGAGTCGACCGGGAGAGCGGCGGAAGGACTACGCTCATGTAATTGTCGAGGCGAGGTCATTCCCTCTGCTGGAGACCTTTGCGGCCTCCACTTCTTTGTTGACGGCCGAGGTCGTCTCCCAATGCAAGGAGGATGAAGATGCCGATGTTCAAAAACTCATTGCCGAAGTACGGACTGAAGCTGGCGGTGCTGGGCCGAGCTCGAGGCTTCCTTCTCAAGGGCAGGCTGGCGGTGCCGAGCAGAGCCTGCAGGAAGGTTCTGATGAGCCCCGCCAAGAGGCTCAGGTCAGTTGACCAGTTGTAATAGGTTTGATCCGCCGGGGTCATTAGGATCCCGAGCTTTGTACAGACTTCGATATATAAATACATCTTTTGGTTGAAATGAATGTGTATTTACTATCTGTTTGGTTTATACTTTAGCAATCTTCCTCTTGATACATTGGGCTAGATCACGATCTTCTGACCAAATTGAAAGAGGTCGAGTGCTGCCGAGAAGGATGAAGAGGTAACGCTACGGAGAAGCCGTTACACGGTGACTCAAACCTTGCATAGTATGGATAGTCGAGTGGGTGGGGTCGAAGAGTACGCGTCGCCACCGGACCGAAAAGCGACTTCAGTGTCAAACGCGGTGGCCGTCTTGAGCACAATGAAGCCTTAAAGCTCAAGATTATCGATCTCGAGGTCCGTAGGTGGATGTTTATGCCGATGGCCTTCAAGCGCTGTTTGATACAATGAAGAAGGTAGCGAACTTGCCCAAGAGAAGTTGGCGGATCTCGAAGAGCATGCCGAGTATGAGGCGGTGATCCGCCGATCTGGTGGTATTACCATATCCGAGGCCGATGACCGAGCTCAACTGTTGCTAGCCGAGGGCATGGTACTGAGGGATGAGGAGAGACCCAATAGCAAGAGGTTTAAAGATTGCCTCGAAGAGCTGGTCAAATGCCTCAAGTTTTATGAGGTGGTCAGTTTACGCATGCCCGAGCCTGAGGGAAATCTGATTTTAACCCTCTCCCGATGATCTATCTTGGATGTTTAATTCATCATACATTGATTATATGCCTAGCATGCACCTATTTATTAATTGCAACACGTAGGGGTTTTCTCGTGTTTACCGCGAATCTGTCGGGGATGAATAGATCAAGACTGTGCTTTGATCTTACGGATCAGTATCCCGCTTGCCTAAACTCGATGTCGAGTGAGGACAATCTATGGAGAGTGCTTTGGAAATTCGCCTTCTTCCTCCTTACTTGATTTTCAAAATTCTCACTATATCAAGATAGTAATTTCTAAAATATGGTTAAGCATTAACCTTGATTTTCTCTCTCACCTTATATTTATAATGCAACCTAAACCCTATCGGGATAGGATTTATGCATATCTAATAAATATAATCTTATCACTTAAGATAGAGAGGATCGTCGAGTCGGTGGGACTCTATAAGGAGGTGGTGAAAATCACTAAGCTCCGGGCACGGATGGGCCGGCCTGTGGATCAAATGAGGAATAAAGATGGGCCTCAAATAAATTAATTATCTTATGTTCAGCCGAACATAAATTAATTCATAAACATTTATTCATGCCACTAGAGAATAAATCTTGACTTACCCTTTATTACCGAAGTTGAGTCGGGCTTGCACTTAGACTTTCTGAATCCCTTATTTAAGATATCAGACGTCCATTAATTATTTATGCTCGACCGCTTAAAATAATTAATATCTTTAATTCCTTAAGTAGTACCACTCAACCTTATTATTGTACTTGAGATAACTCAAACTGCAGGGTTTAGTACAATAAACCTTTTGAGCTCCTTAAGGGGACATCATCATCCTAAACGGATACGGTGACCCGATACAGGTAACTAGCATGACATACAAGACCTTGCCACCACCCAAGATGTAGAGAATCTTGGGTTATCTCATGTAACCCTCACCCATAGCAAGTCAAAGTGATGGTCAAGAACTCATACTCACCTAACACCTTATCGAGATTTAGATCAACGAAGTCTCCGAGATCTAGGTTCTTCACGGCGGTCGAGATAGAAGAACTCATCTCATCGTGATCCATCAATACGTCGAGACGCGTGCCGGTATAGATAAGCAACCAAGTCAAGTCACTTATCTACACCGCAGCCTATACCGACAACTCGTCCTCAAGTTGTCTCAAATTATGATACTATTTATATCTCATTAAGCTTGACCAATCATACGGACTTACGTGATCTACAACACCTTTGTATGATCTAACTTATATATGAGATAAAAGGACATACATATGCAATCAAGTAAACAATTCAGATATGAGATTGTAATAGTGGTAACAGGAAACATTGTATACAAGCTCAACCAAAAACTGCTTCCAGTATACAAATCCATCAATCTCCCACTTATACTAAAGCAAAACTTTTAGTATACAATGTGTCTCTCTACTAGCTATTACAAATAACACCACCACTTTACTTCTCCCACTTATACAAAAGTTTCCTTTCTAAGTGGGTGCCATCTTCATGCAATCGAGTCCTCGAATATGCTCTTCGTAGACTTTTTGCGGCAGGCTCTTCGTGAATGGATCAGCTAGGTTATCTGCAGTACCAATCTTCTCAATCAGCACATCCCCTCGTCTAACGATTTCTCGTATGACATGGTATTTTCTCTCTATGTGTTTCGTTGCCTTGTGGGTCCGTGGTTCCTTCGAGTTTGACATCGCACCGAGTTATCACGATAAACTATGATACTCTTGGGCAAACCGGTACCGCATCTAGATCCATGAGGTAGTTCTTGAACCATCTGACCTCTTTAGCGACCTCAAGCGGCTACATATTCGGCTTCCATGGTGGAGTCCGCAATGCATCGTTGCTTTGCACTCCTTGAGGATACGACTCCTCCCAAGGTAGACACATAGCCCGAGGTAGACTTCTTCTCATCACGGTCGACTTGGAAATCCAGTCCGAATAACCCAAAGGCATTAGACTATCGCTTGGTAAACTAGCCTATAATCTCGAGTCCTTTTCAGGTACTTGAGTATATGCTTTACCGCAGTCCAATGAGCTTGTCCAGGGTTAGACTGATATCTAGCTACTATGCCTATCGCATAGCAGATATCGGGTCTCGTACATAGCATTACGTACATGAGACTTCCTACGGCGGAAGCATAAGAAACTTGTCTCATTTCCTCTATCTCTTTTGCAGTCATAGGTGACTGCTCCTTAGATAAAGGAACGCCATGTCTGAAAGGTAGCAATCCTTTCTTGGCGGTTTGCATACTAAAACGAGTAATCACAGTATCAATGTAAGACGCCTGAGATAAGCTCAACATTTTCCTCTTGCGATCTCGGTAAACCTTGATCCCAAGATTATACGTTGCATCTCCTAAGTCTTTCATTTGAAACTGATCGGATAACCAACTCTTTACGTCTGATAACAACTTCACATTGTTGCAAGTAGAAGGATGTCATCTACGTAAAGCAAGAAATACCACATCACCGTTGACATCTAAGCGATACATACAACTTTCGCTAGGCAACTGGGTAAATCCATAGGACTTTACCACCTCGTCAAAACGTAAGTTCCAGGATCGTGAAGCTTGCTTAAGTCCATAAATGGACTTCTTAAGCTTCCATACTAGATGCTCTTCACCCTTCACCACATAACCTTGGGTTCTTTGCATATAGATGTCTCTACCTTCTTCAAGGTAACCATTTAGAAAAGCGGTTTTCACATCCATTTGCCAAACCTCAAGGTTTAAGTGGGTGCTATGGCGGAAGAATTCTGATGGACTTGAGCATTGCTACAGGCGAAAAGGTCTCATCGAAATCGATGCCCTCTATTTGAGTGTACCCTTTCGCCACAAGCACGGCTTTAAAAGCCGAAACCTCTCCATCTGAATCTCTCTTCCTCTTGTATACCCACTTGCTACATATGGCTTCCTTGCCATCGGTAGAGGTGTCTTTCGTATACATCCATAGTTGTTATGGACTCAATTTCTAAATACATAGCGGTGTGCCATGATCTTGCATCGATGTCTTGTATCGCCTCATTTGATGTCCATGGGTCGATTATTGCTGCTTTCGTTTCACGGGACTAAATCGAAGATTCACCCACGAACATAAATTGCTCGGGTTGACGAACAACCCTCCCACTCTGACGAGGCGCTATTGGTACAATGGCAGCGGTGGATGCGATAACTTGTGGTTCTCTATCTTGCACAACTTGTCGGATAGGAGCCACTCAGACGGCCGGTATCTCTAGTGGAACTCGACCCACTTCAATTTCTTGAAGTATCGGTGTCGATCCTCCCACTAGACACGAAATCTCGTACCTTTGGCTTAATCGGTGGTGGAATATGATCATCTTCTAATTCTTGAAGAATGATTTCAACTTTGATTTATGGTTTTCATATAATCCTCTTCTAAGAATCGGGCATTAGTGCTAATAATGACCTTCCGATCCTTAGGACTATAGAAATAACCACCTTCGTTCCTCTAGGATAGCCGATAAATAGCCTTGCGTCGATCTTGCCTCAACTTGTCGCCTTCTTGTTCAAACACATGTCGGATGGCCCCATATCCTTATGTGGCTTAAACTAGCTTGCGCCCAAACCACAACTCGAAGGGTCTTTTCGAATGACTTTGATGGTACTAGATTTAGCAAGTATGCACCGTTTCTAAGGCATACCCCGAGCGAAATAGGCAATGTTGCATAACTCATCATCGATCTAACCATTTCTAAAAAGTCCTATTTCTTCGCTCGACACACCATTTTTTGTGGTGTGCCGGTGTAGTAGTGGTGGGAGGTAATCCCACACTTGCACCAAGTAGTCCATAAACTCGTTCTTGAGGTATTCGCCACCGCGATTAGACCATGATGACTTGATACTTTACCAAGCTTCGTCTCCACTTCCGCCTTAAACTCTTTGAATTTATCAAAGAATTCTGACTTGCGGTGAAGCGGTATATGTATCCGCACCTCGAGTGTCGTCGATGAAAGTGACAAAATACTCGTACCCTCCACGAGCTTGTGTTGACATAGGTCCACACAGGTCAGAATGGACTAGCTCCAACACTTCTTTGGCTCTATAACCCTTCGCTTTGAAGGGTCTGGTCGACATCTTTCCTTCTATCTGAGGATTCGCGATCGGACGGAGAATGGCGTGAGATCACCCAACGCTCCATTCTTAGCCAGTCTTTGGATCCTATTTAGATTGATGTGACCTAATCTAAGATGCCAAAGAAATGTGGTGTCATCTTGCGAAGAAAACTTTCTCTTTTTAAGGTTTGAAGAAGATGCAACATAGTTATAGGTATTATGTTTGGCAGAAATAGTATAAAGCGAATTATATAAAGTGTCACCACAGATAACTTCGTCATTTCTTATGATAGAAACACCACTATCAAAAATAACTGAATATCCATGAATAAATAGTTTCGAAACTGAAACAAGGTTCCACCGAAACTCTGACACATATAAAACGTCTTTTAAAACTAAAGCTGTTCTATCAAAACATAAAGTAACATCTCCGACTGCAACGGCCTCGATTGTTACCGCGTTGCCCATGGAGATCGTTATCTCGCCATCACACAGCTCCCTTGTCTGCAGGAACCCCTGCAAGTTGTAACAAACATGATCAGTCGCACCCGTGTCTACCCAAGAATGGGTAGAATAAGTCGCTAAACATGTTTCTGTTACTAAAGCAAATGGCGTACCTTGAGCCTTGAGCATAGGGCACTTGGCCTTCCAATACCCAGTCTTGCCGCACTTGAAGCACCTGCCCCTCTCCTTTGGCTTCTTCAAGCCTCCGGTGGCAGACATGTTCTTGCTCCCATTACTCCCACTAGTTCCCTTGCCTCTACCACCTTTGGTGCCCCTTTTTCTTTTTCCATTTTTCAACGGAAAATTTGGGCCCCTAGATGTGCTAGCAAGAGCATGTGCTCCTTTGCCCATGACTCCTTCCGCGGCCACGAGATCATTAAGCAACTGACTAAGTGTATACTCGGTCTTGCTCATGATCGCGTTCACGCGAAAATTCTCAAAAGACTTGGGCAGTGTGTTGAGGATGATATCGACCTTGGCCGCCCGTCAATACCTCCTCCCAACCGATCAAGACTATCCATGAGATGAGTCATGTGGGAGACATGTTCATGGACCGAACTTCCTTCTTCCATCTTACACGCTAAGATTTCTCTCATTGTGTGGGCGATTGTTCGATCCGATCGCCCAAACTTACTCTCTAGACTTGACCATATTTGATCGCGTCTACCATCGGTGATCTTTGTCAGAGCTGCAAGCCTTTGGACATCGTAGTCATCATATAGCACTTGGCCATATTGTTTGACTTATGCCAAAGTCCTTGACTCTCATTGCTCATTAGTCGATCGTCGATAAGGGCATCGGGTTTGGGAGTAGTGAGAACAAAAATATGTTCTTCAAACGATAAGAACATATTCCATGTTTCGTTCCACTCGATAAAATTCGGACCGGATAAAGAATTTTTGCGAGCATGTTGATGTAATCTGTAAGAGACATATCGAAAAGTAATGTAAACACATAAGCATATGATCGCACATAATTCGTAACAATAATATTGTAACCTTTTGATAAAACAATATTAATTGAAACCTCCAATCGCCCAAGGAATCCCACATGCAAGCCACGCGTGTGGACGTTTACACATGAACCCTCGACCAGACTAAAATAAACCTTTTAGTCGTTTAATTTCAATCCATTTCAACTTAACCTTATGACAAATGAAATTAATGATTGGACCTTACTAGACCACATCACTATCGCAAGAAGTGACTTCGTGGGAAGTTGTACTTGAGGTGATGTCTAAGCAATGACCACAATTTTAACAGCAGAAAATGAATTCTTAGAATTGGCACATCACTAAGACCATACCGCTTCCAATCCAAATTCTTTTGTTATCTCGTTTTAAATCTATCTCTGGAGAACTTATGAAAAATCGCATATGCAAGCCACGCGTGTGGACGTTTACACACGAAACTCTCACTTCTCAATAGATTAAAATGTTTATTTAGAAATCTCATCTAACAAACTTATGACAAACAGTGCAAGCAAGCCACGCGTGTGGACGTTTACTCACAGTGCGTATCACTTTGTTTAGAGATAAAAAAGTGGAGGTCTTGACATTTTAATTTAAAATTAATATGTCGGGTTACTTGCTTAGTCTTTTGTTTCAAAAGGTTTGTCCATGCAGATCACGTAATCCTAGCATGCTTTTCTATAGAACTCAACATGTAAAACATGCTCGCAGAATTCTAAAATATGCTTGAAAAAACGGGATAAACCTAGCATGCTTACTATGCTCATCCAATCACGAAAACATATAACATTTTTATCTACGTAATTAAACATACATAGCATGCTTCTGCATAATTTAAACATCCACGACATGCTTTGAACGATAAAAATAAAATAAAATCGTTCATCGCGGCCCAATCGTGGACCCCAGCACTTCGCCTAATTTATTACATAAATTTGCAAAGTACAGTTCTTCAATCTCGAAAAACGGGCCTCGTGTGCACGGGCACGGACCGGATTCGTCAAAATTGGATTTGATCCAGAACATTGGTACGGGCCGAACCGGGTCGTAAATTTGGAACGGGTCAAAATTTCGGATCTGGGCGAAAAATCGGGTCGTGGTCGAACCGGATCGGTCACCCAAAACAAGCGGGCGGGTCAACAGAAATTTGGGCAGCGCTGGGGCACAGCCCATCTGTGCGCCGCCCAAAGACCACCGCCGCCCTCTCGGCGCCTTGCTCTGCCGAGAAAATCACGCGAGCTTGAGGTTTCTCGCGATAATCGCGCAAGAAGCGCAGCGTCTGCCGAGAATTTCACGCGTTGAGGTTTCCTCACGCGCGCTTCGCGCCGAGTGGCCGAGCACCGCCGAGAAATCCGTGCGCGACGCCAGATGCTCACTGTCGGGCAACGCGCGCGATGCGATGCGTGTGCGCCGGCCGCCGCGCGCGCTACTCGCGATCGCGTAATGTGCCGCGAAGGCGCTGAGGTTTCCGCGCCGGGTCGCGAAGTCTGCAAGACGCACGATGCGGCGCCGCTGAGGGCGACCCGAAAGCTACCGAGGCGCCGGCGCGGTCGAACCTTCGTTGAGGTTTCCGCCGAGCACCGCCGAGGCGGCCAGCCGCCTGCCGCCGCCCGACCATGCCCGATGGCTCGCGCTCGGCCAAGCGCGTGCCGAGGCGTCTGCGTGAGAATCGCGCGCCCCGTACGCCAAAGCTACCGAAGCCGCCGAGACTCCCCGTCCGTTGCTGCCGACCTTGTCTGCCTGCGTGATCTGCCGAGAAACACGAGCATGGCGCCGAGCGCCGTGCTCGCACCGGGTGTCCGGTTTTCCGATGAACTCCCGTCGACTCGTTCTTCGTGCTTTCATCTTTGTTCTTCTTTTACAGATAAGATTTACGGGAAAAATCTAATCTAACCACGGATTTTCGTGGTGAAAAAAAAATCGACAAAATAAAGCGAGCCACGATGAGCGACATATTCACAATTAATTAATTGCGCACGTCATAATCAAACGTGAATTAATCCAACAGATTCAAGATACTGATCCCAGGCTCTGATACCAATTGTAGGGAAATCTGATTTTAACCCTCTCCCGAGGATCTATCTTGGATGTTTAATTCACCATACATTGATTATATACCTAGCATGCACCTATATATTAATTGCAACACGTAGGGGTTATCTCGTGTTTACCTGCGAATCTGTCAGGGATGAATGAATCAAAACTCGTGCTTTGATCTTCTGGACTGTATCCCGTTTGCCTAAACTCCAATGTCGAGTGAGGACAATCTATGGAGAGTGCTTTGGAAATTCGTCTTCTTCCTCCTTACTTGATTTTCGAAAATTCTCACTATATCAAGATAGTAATCTCGAAAATATGGTTAAGCATTAACCTTGATTTTCTCTCACCTTATATTTATAATGCAACCCTAAACCCTATCGGGATAGGATTTATGCATATCTAATAAATATAATCTTATCACTTAAGATAGAGAGGATCGTCGAGTCGGTGGGACTCTATAAGGAGGTGGTGAAAATCACTAAGCTCCAGGCTGGATGGGCGGCCAGGAGATCAAATGCGAGGAATAAAGATGGGCCTCAAATAAATTAATTATCTTATGTTCAACCCGAACATAAATTAATTCATAAACATTTATTCATGCCACTAGAGAATAAATACCGACTTACCCCTTTATTACCAAAGTTGAGTCGGGCTTGCACTTAGATTTTCTGAATCCCGTATTTAAGATATCGACGTCCATTAATTATTTCTGATTCGACCGCTTAAAATAATTAATATCTTTAATTCCTTAAGTAGTACCACTCAACCATATTATTGTACTTGAGATAACTCAACTGCGGGGTTTAGTACAATAAACCTTTGAGCTCCTTAAGGGGCGTCATCATCCTAAGCGGATACGGTGACCGACACACGTAACTAGCATGACATACAAGACTTGCCACCACCCAAGATGCATAGAATCTTGGGTTATCTCATGTAACCTCACCCATAGCAAGTCAAAGTGATGGTCGAGAACTCATACTCACCTAACACCTTATCGAGATTTAGATCAACGAAGTCTCCGAGATCTAGGTTCTTCACGACGGTCCGATAGAAGAACTCATCTCATCGTGATCCATCAATACGCCGAGATGTACCGGTATAGATAAGCAACCAAGTCAAGTCACTTCTTATCTACACGCAGCCTATACCCACAACTCGTCCTCAAGTTGTCTCGGTGTGATACTATTTATATCTCATTGCTCGACCAATCATACGGACTCACGTGATCTACAACACAATTGTATGATCTAACTTATATATGAGATAAAAGGACATACATATGCAATCAAGTAAACAATTCGGATAGGAGATTGTAATAGTGGTAACAGGAAACATCAGATACAAGCTCAACCAAAGCCGCCCAAGATACAAATCCATCAGAGCCACACAGTCAAGCTCCTGCCGATGTGAGGATTGAAGAAGTAGAAGCGGGTGGTGGCTACCTGGACCACGCCGAGGTGGTCCGAATGATGGGTAGAGATGTGGCAGGAACGTCATCTCGTGGTCGGTCCCCATTGTCGGGAGCTCGGCGAGGAAGGAGGCAAGGTCGGGGGCGAGGTCGTAGCCCTGGCAGGATGGCGAGGTCAAGAGGCATGAGTTCGACCTCGACCCAAAGGATATCCACCTCAGGTCAGGGCACCTCTGCGCCTGCTCAAAGAGCCTCGGAAGTAGGTCGTGACAACGCCGATCTCGTCGACTGGATGGAAGGCACCGAGTTCATTCCAGGTATTCATCGTCGATCCGGAGATTTTGTTTGAATGGTGTAGTTTTAGCGAGTCTTGGTGAGGTCGCCGCTTTCGAACCCGAGTAATATGTATATAGCTTAGAACTTGGTTTTAGTCATAAATGTATTTAGACTTTGTATAGTCATAAATGTATTTAGACTTTGTAATCAAGTGTATATCTTCCCAATAAAGAGGTATAAATTGTACGAGATCCGATTTGGACGTCGTTTGCGTAGATGTTCAAATTAATGAGTAATCTGTATGTACTTGCCTTGTTTGTCGAGAAATATCGATGGGGTGGTCCCTCAAGCGCTTAGTTTTAGTACCCTACTTTGTAGGTTTGTCATGCTCGCAAGAGGCGCCCTTTGAAGGTAAGTTGTGTTTCACCCGAGGAGAGCGGATATTCACATAGGTATAAGATGGGACAAGTAATCCACCCATAATATAAAAAAAAAACAGATGTTTTATTGATAAGTAAATGACATCGTGCCTTGGAAAAATAGAAAGAGGGCTAACATAATGCCGACGTGAAATAAAAACTATGTAAATACCTCCTCAGGTGAGTAACATGCCGGTTCGGGGATAAGTGCACGGATAGGTAGTGTTTATAGGCCCTTTGCGAGGTCCTCGTGGATGCGGTATGGGCCTTCCCATGTTGGGTCCAATTTATTAAGGCGCTCGGCTTTACTAGCTTCATTGTTAGTAGGACGAGGTCGCCCACGTGGGTGTGGAGGCTTTCACCCTCTGTTGTAGTACTTTGCTACTGGCATTTGTAATTGGCTTCATAGATGAAAACGAGTTCACGTTTTCCTCTAGAGCATCGAGATTGGCTCGTAGATTCTCCCGTTGCCATGCTCGGCAAAGTTAAGAGTTCTTAGGCTCGGGCACCGATCTCGGTGGTATAATGCCTTGGTACCATAGATCAGTCAAGGGTGTTTCACCGTGGGAAGTCCGAGGTGTCGATTACGTATGACCGGAGGACTTGAGGAGATTTTCAACCCAATCCTCTTTAGCTCGATCTAGCCTCTTTTTCAATCCTTGTACGATCGTATGATTTGTCACTTCGGTCTGACCGTTCACCTGTGGGTCTACGACCGAGGTGAACTGTTGCTTAATCTGGAGCTCTTCACACCATTCTTTGAAATTTTTGTCGATGAACTGGGTGCCGTTGTCCGAGATCAAGACATGTGGTATGCCGAAGCGGCAAACTATACTTTTCCAAACAAAGTTCTGAATCCTTTTGATTGTGAGGTTCGAAAGAGGCTCAGCTTTGACCCATTTTGTGAAGTAGTCTATGGCTACAACCAAATACCGAAGTTGTCCCAGTGCTCGATCGAAGGGACCAACGATGTCGATTCCCCACTGCATAAAAGGCCATGGACTTTGTAGGCTACTGAGGTCGGTTTGAGGTAACTTTTTGACTGTGGCGTGAAGTTGGCACTTCGGACACTTCTTGACGAGCTCGGCCGAATCTAGGATGAGGGTGGGCCAATAATATCCTGACCTCAATGTTTTCTTTGAGAGAGCTCGTGACCCGATGTGGCTTCCATAAGATCCCATGTGAATTTCTTTAAGTACATAGTCCGCCTCTTCCGCCCAAGGCATCTCGGGAGGGTTGGAGGTAGGATTTCCTAGAGAGTTCCCTCATGAATAAGGTATTTTGGGACTTGACCATCATTTTTGGCCGAGCCGATCCTGTGATAGCCGCCTTCTTCCGTGTATGCCCTTATAGGAGTCATCCAGTTCGGTTCGGTCTCGTGATGATGCCGATGTGGGGCTCCTCGATACTCGGATTGAACTTCCTTCCTTTGGTGGATTTGTTGATGACGAGGCTAATTTGTTGAGGACGTCACCGCTATTCTCCCTCGTGGGATTCGTGTGGTGTGAAACACCAAGCGGTCAAGATCTCTTTAGCTTTATGAAGGTATTGCTTCATCCTATCCTCTTCGCTTCAGATTTCCCTAAGACACGGTTTACCACCACCGAGAATCTCCAAAGATCCGGATTTTTCCACTTTCAATTCTTTTGCGAGACGAAGTCTCGAGATTAGTCTTCATACTCCACCTCGTTGTTTGTGGTGGAAAGGAGAAAAAGTGCATAGGTTACTTCTTGCTTTTCGGACCGAGAAGCAAGATGCCCGCCCGCCACTGTTTTGCATGAGGCTCCGCCCACGTACATTTGCCAACAGTAGTGAGGTAGGTTGAGGTCGGTTCCTCCATTGTTGGCGGAGGTCTGAGTGACCTCATTGGTAGGATTGATCTCGGTAAACTTGGCTTCTACTAGGAAATCAACCAAAGCTTGCCCTTTATGGCGGTCGGGGAGTATATGATGTCATGCTCACGAGCTCCAAAGTGCCCATTTAGCGATACATCCCGACGATTCAGGTTTCGACAAGACTTATCTCAGGGGTAAGTCAGTTAGTACCTGGATGGAATGGGCTTGAAAATAAGGTCGGAGACGTCGCTTGGCATTCACCAGTGCCAACGCTATTTTTTCAAAGCTGGAGTATCCGGTCTCCGGTCCTTTGAGAGCTCGGCTAATGAAGTAAATAGGAAGTTGTCGTTCGAGCTCATCTCACACAAGTACCGCACTGATTGCCTCATCCGAGGCAGCCAGATATAAGGAAAGGAGTTCGCTCTCCTTTGGGGCAGACATTGTAGGCAGATTGGCGAGGCACTCCTTTAGTTGTGTAAAGGCGGTATGGTGCTCTTCCTCCCAGACGAAGTCCGGGGCTCTCCTAAAGATTTTGAAAAAGGAGTTGTTTCGGCGGCCGGGATAGGAACCCACCGAGGCGGCTAAGCATCCGTGAGTTTGTGGATTTCACGAATTATTTTTGGCACTTGCATGTCAAGTATCGTCTTTACTTTGGTAGGATTAGCCTCCAACCCTTCTTGAGAAACCCAGCATCCCAAGAATTTCCCCGTTTTTACCACGAAACGTGCACTTTTGAGGATCGAGCTTGAGGTTGACCGACCTGAGGAGTTGGAGGATAGTTCTGAGATCCTCGGCACTATTTCCTATTTTTTTGCTTTTGACCACGATGTCGTCGACGTAGACCTCGACGATCTTTCCTATGTGGTCTTTGAATATTCGTCCACCATTCGCTGGTAGGTAGCTCGACGCGTTTTCAATCCAAAGGCATTTTCGATGCGAAGACACCAAGTCGATGATGAATGCCGTTTTGGAGCATCTTCCTCGCTCATCAAGACTTGGTGGTATCCCTTATATAGATCCAGCGAAGATCTCATGGCCACCAATGTCTCCACCTTCTTATCGATATCGGGAGAGGATAACGATATTTGGGCGGTGTTTATTCAGGTCGGTATAGTCGACACACATGCGCCACCCCCCTCCTGGCTTTCGAACTATGACGGGATTAGCCATCCAGGTTGGATACTTGACCTCAAACAGGATCTTGGCTTCCTGGAGTTGGGTCACTTCGTCCCTTATCACCTTGTTGTGCTCTGCCGCGAACACCCTCTTCTTTTGTCGAATTGGTTTGGTAGCCAGATCGATGTTGAGTCGATGAGTGATGAGCTCGGGTGACACTCCTGTCATGTCGAGTGGTGACCATGCGAACACGTCCCTGTATTCCCTCAGAAGTTGCATAACATGTTATCGAACGTCGGTGGGACCCTGGGTGTCGACCTTGACGACCTTGGAGGGATCGTCGTCATATAATTGGAGGTCGTCAGTCAGATCATCCCGGGGTGACAACTTCGAGGTTTCAGAATTCTAGGCACGAGTAAGGCCCATCTTGGGTTGAGATCCTTAGCATTCTTTTCGCGCCGCTGATCACCTTGGATACTTAATACTCCGCGGGGTGGGTATCTTAACGGTGAGGTGATAGACCGAGCAGACGACCTTGGTGGCATAGAGCCAGTCTCTTCCGAGGATGATGTTATACGGAGAGGAGCCTTGACCGGGAAGAAACCGAATGGCTTTGG
Organism: Salvia rosmarinus; assembly: GCA_036937905.1. Classification (NCBI taxonomy): domain Eukaryota; kingdom Viridiplantae; phylum Streptophyta; class Magnoliopsida; order Lamiales; family Lamiaceae; genus Salvia; species Salvia rosmarinus. Next base: position 81,231,320 of record CM072819.1, read on the forward strand.
TGACCGACCGGGAGCACGTCCCACAAATGACCGGAAGGGTGATGATGCCTTCCGTTGTACGCCTCTTGAGTGAAGCTCCGTAGTTTAGATGGTGCTGGATGAATGTGAATCCCTCCTACCTCAAGTTTGTCTAAGCAACTTTGGAAGATGATGCTGACAGAGGCACCGATGTCGATGTAGACCCTGTGGACGTTTTTATTACCCACCACTGCTTGTATGGTAATAGCATCTTGATGGGGCATGATCTTGGGTACCAGGGTCGTTGTTGGAAAACACGACGCTCTCATCATCCCGAAGTCGTTTGTTTTTTGGCTCCTCGGGGATCGGTCTCCGAGCTTCAGTTCTCAATGACGACCTCGTCGCACCCACAGGAAGTCCGGTGATGGCGTAGACTTGTTCCATTGCGTTGGGTGAGCCGTCGTCCTCGTCATCGTTGGGGTGCGTCATCTTCGAGGTCTGTCCACAATTATTGCCACCTCCGTTCTTTCCTTTGCGCTTCTTGCTTCCCGACTCAGTTGTGGTGCGGTCGAGGTATTTCTTAAGCACCCCTCTTTTAATGAGCTCGTCTATCTCCGTGCTCAGAGTTCTGCAGTCGTTGGTATTGTGACCATACCCATGGTGGTAGTCACAATACTTGTCCTTCTACCTTTTCTTGGATCCTTCTTTCATGGGAGGTGGTTTCGGAAGAGCTCGGTGTGGAGTTGAATATCTTCGCCCTTGACTTGAGCAGATGATGCATGTTATTGCCAGGATTTGGCCGAGGTCCCAGCCTAGACTCCATTGGGCCTTTTTTGATTCTGTCAAAGGCACTTCATCGATCGGTGCCTTTTCCTCGATCATCCGGCTTCTTCTTCTCGATTTTCACTCGTCCCTCTCTCTCTTTTACGATCCGACTCGCCCCTTTACATAGTTATCCACCAAGGTCCAAAGGCTACTCACCGCCTTCTTGGTTTCTCCCGTGATTTCTTTGTTTAGTCGCCAGTCGGATCCCATTTTGAATGCATTGATGATGTAGAGGTCGTTGCTCTCATCGATCTTGAGGATTCTTTGATGAACCTTGAGACTAAGTTTGACATCGCCTCGCCTCGTCATGGCGGATGGTGAGTAGGTCGGATGAAGGTTCGAGGTGGCATCTTTGATAGAAGCACCACTTGAATTGATCCATGAGATCTCCGAAGCTATGTATCTTTGTTTTGGTGAAGTGAGGTGAACCAACGTCGGGCGTTGGAGACCAGCACCTCGGGGAAGATCTTGCACATGTGAAAATCTTCCATCCCCTGATTTGCCATATTAGTAGTATAGGCAAAAAGGAAATCTGAGGGATCTCCCAGACCGTCATAGGCGGCGATGTTGGGTGCTCGATATCGCTGTGGCAGGGGTGTATCCAGGATTTCTCTGGAAAAATGGGAGATGATCCGTCCATGTTTGTCGAATCCCGGGAGTTCGTTGCCATCCATCCCAGGATGAGTGGGAGACCGATAGCGACGTCTATCGTCTCTCTGATGAGGGGATCGACTCGTCTTTCCTCTCTTCGGTCCCGTTCGGCCGCGCGGACGTGTCTAGGCGAACGACTTTGGCAGTTGTACCGAGGTGACCGACTTCACGGATGACGCCGGGGTGAATGGTTATGGGAGGCTTGCCGAGGTGATCGACTTCGGACATTATGCCGAGGTGATCGTCCTCGGCTATCTCGCCGAGGTGAACGTTCTTGGCAATTTTGCCGAGGTGAACGTCCTCGGCTATTGCGGAGAGGTGAGCGACTCCGGGCGCCCGTGATTGCCAAACTGGGCGTTCTATTTAGGGGTCTTGAGGTTCACGCTGCATTCGCCCTTTGGCTCAGAAAGGTTTGAAATTGGCTCATATGGGCATTGAGGAATTCAAACACGGCTCTGCCAAGGACCTCATGAGATTGGTGAGTCGCTTGTGCACCGGCGTTGAGGTCAGCTTCTTCTTCGGTAGGGAGACGGTCCTGAGGGTGTATAGTTAGGTCCTCTATGTAACCCTCAGGCGTGTTGTTGTCGGCGGCGATTTTTTTTTCCCAATACTGCATGTGACTGGTTGGGGTCTTCATCCATCCGTTGCCGGACCACCGCGGCGCTAATATTTGCACGAGTCCTTGCCATTGATTTTGCGTGAAAGCGAAGCTTTTGTTCAAGTTTCCACAGACGGCGCCAATGATAAATCTTGTGTGTGAGTTTATGAAGCGATAAAGAACACAAGAGGTTTTACGTGGTTCGATCAAGGTAAAGATCTACGTCCACGGAGGTATGATTCCTCAATACTTTCACTATGTTTGATTACAATGAATATATTTAAAAAATCTAGTATTCGATAGTTGATAACCCTTATACCTTCAATCTAACCTCTATTTATACATGTTTTGGATTCCTCAAGATTACCATGGATCCATTACCTTGTGTGATCCGATCCCTGAATATCTCCTTCAATATCTTTTCTTAGATTTGATCTTGAATAGGGTTTAGATGTTGAGAACTTTGGCCATAACGAACCGCCAGAGGCAAGAAGTTCTTAGGTGAGCCAGTTTGTTTGGACGCCTGCTATTGGGCTTGAGCAGTTGGGCCCCATATCCTATCACCAATCAAATGAGATTTGCAATATCACAATTCACAGACAGAGAGAAGAATTGATTTATTTATGCCCGTCTTTTTTTCACGAAAATTACTTAGATGATTTGCAAAATTCTAGATGACGTGTTATTTAGGCCCAAGAGGGTATTCATAATTTCATTGCAAATTCTTATGATACTTATTTCTTAGTTTAAATATTTTTATTTTGAGCAATTTAATTTTGATATTTTGAGAATGGGTGGTGGAAATTGAATTTACACAATGGAGGTCTCACCGCTTGGACTTAGATGTATTCTTTTGAAATATTAATTTCTGAAAGGTTCCTTATAGCAATAATATCATATCTTTTATTAGGTAGTTTTTGCTTGAAGGATAATTCCATTACAATTTACGAAAAATACTTCAATTATAAATATTTTTCTCAATTTTGTGTGTTTTAGAAAAATTATATTGTACTTTTTTCAATTGAAACATGTATAATAAACAGATGTTAAGTATTTTAATTCTTATAATTATACGCCTAACTAGAAAGATGATAATATATGAAATCATATATATTTATTAATGCAAAAAATCGCTAATATGCAAAGACATTTAAAAAAAAATCTATATTGAGTTGTTGACAATTAATACATATATTACAAATAGACATGGTCTACAATTTTAAAGCAAATTTCAAATTTGTTCAATAGGTTAACTTATATATTTATCTCTCTATCCTATTACAAAAATCAATATACTTGCAACAGACTATAACAACTTTTAATATTAATGTTGTGTCGATTTATTTTTTGGACAAATTAATGTTCATACCGTTCCTTTATGGTGAAGATCATAAATGTTCTTTTATTTTTGAAAAATTTGATGACTATAGATATTTTAAGTTACTATAATTAAATATAGATATTACATTTTGAGACCTTTATAAATATATTAATTCTGATAAAGTATCTTCGGAAAAAAATAAAGTCGTCGGAAACTGCAACTATTATGTGCATTCTGATAAAAAATGTTGATAGTTTTTAAATGATGTGATAACAAATTATTAATTCCAGTATTAATTAAAAATTATCGTTTATAAAATTGATATACTATTACTGAATAGATATTATATGAGCAATCAACAATACGATTTCAATAATGTCAATAGAAAATTATAATAGCCAACATTAAAAGTATGTGTTTATTAATTATAGAAAATTTGTCACCATCTAAACTCTCGAATATTAGTGTTAGTATGTATGCAAGGTAGACAAACTTTTGCTTCATCTTGCAATATACACTTAGTTGGATTATCTAAATTATATTTTATTAGTATAAATAATAATAATATATATATATATATATATATATATTCTACAATATTGATTGTATCAACACATATTTAATTTATATAGAATAAATAACAAAATATTTTCTGTGCATCGCACGGGGCAAACACTAGTCATTATGATAATTTATTATGTAAACGATACAATTACATCATAAATTAGTACTCATTTCGTCCGTCAAAAAGATGCGACTTTGGTTTGGATACAAGTTTTAAGAAAGAAGTTGAGTGTGTTGTGATTGGAATAAAGGTTTAATTCATTATATAGTTTTAAATTGCCTTTGGTGGACCAAACAATGGCAAATGAAAAACATAAGGTTGAATGGAGGGTTTGATTAAAGTAAATAGATGAATCATATTACTAAAAATAGAAAATACATCTTTTTGACGAACGGACCGATAAAGAAATAAATGCATATTTTTTACTGACAAATAGAGTATGTACTATCTAGTGAATCTTTGCAAATGAATTGTTAGCGAAGAATTTGCAAAAAGACGTGCACAAGAATAAATAAAATAAAGAAGTGGTCTCCTGTACGGACGTCGGTATGTACGGATAATGATATTTTTCTTCAATATAAATGATATTTTTGAATTACAGTGTAAAAAATAAATGATACTTTTCTTTAATATAAATGTTATTTTTCTTAAGAATAAATGATACTTTTACCCGTTTGTACCGTACGAACGGATGTACAGGAGTTTTTGTGTACAATAAATTATCTTTCCTTACAAAAAAGGATTGAGGTTTAAAAACATCGCTAACATAACATTTTGACCGACGAATTCAATATTTATTAACATTTTGTTTAGTAGGCAATACATCTTTAATTCAAGGGTGGTATTTGCAACAAAAGAAAGCTTACGGAAAAGTGATTCCTTGGCCTAAAGAATATAGGTGTTTTTTGTTATGAAATGAAAGTATTTATGTAATAAACCCAATTACTCATTTAACCAATTTTATATACTTTAAGATATTAAGCCTAGTTCTTTCAAAAGAAAATATATTAAGCCCAATAATATCTTGTGGGGCTCTTGTTTTCAGACCAACAATTTGTATACTATTTGATCTAAAATAACTGGGCCAAAGCCTTTCCAAAAAAAAAAGGGACTGGGCTACAGTATACTGGAAACTTGGGATAGATACAAAACTGCTCATTAAAAGCCGTAGGAGACTGAAAACAAATTTTCAACTGCCTGGTGGTCTCAACACCAATAAAAGCAATAAACTTTCCTACCTTTACAAAAATTGATGCTTATTATTTTTTTAAGCACGGTATGTCCTTCAAATTTATTCATTTGTCATTTATGAGTATTACTTTACAAAAATTGATGCTTATTATTTTCAATAACACAATTTATTTATATATTTAACACCCACAGGCCACAACTTACTATTGTCTCTATTTATTATTCTCAACTAAATCATTTATTTATACATTTTACCACTCATGATTCATCATTAATTAAATTATTATCACAAAAATATAGGACCTCTTCTTCACTCATAATACACTCCATAATTTTTATTAAGACTTATGACGAAGATTCTCATACATAAAAACAGGGGATGAAGGGATGTAAAGAGGCAAAGTCAAGTTCACAAATCAATTTCATATAAATTTGTTAGTGATTTCAAAGTAACTTGGTGGTAGTTTTGCAATAGTATTAGGGCTAATACGAAGAAATTAAAGGATTAATATTCATTCTTTTTATGTTCGTATTCGTGTTCTCATCGTATCGACAATATAATCTTTTTTCGAATTCGTTTGGATCCTTGTCGTATTTATGTAACCCAATAATATTTATACATTATTATTGTGAATTTATTATTTTATACTTCCCCCGTCCTACTGATGTTGGGTCGTATACCACTTTGGATTGTCCCATTATTGTTGGCTTATACAAAAAAAATGAAATAATTTTACATTAAAAAGTATCTCGAATTTCATGACACACACTACTTTACACATAAAACATAATTCTCCTTAATCTATATGCCAAAAAATAATGAGCCAATATTAGCAGGATGGAGATGATATTCACTTTTTGTAGTTACGGTTTTGACACTCAATTTTGAGATCTTGATTCGTGAGAAATTGAACGTGCACCATGCTCACTCCTCAGTACCCTTAGAAATTACATCCGCCGATCTCACTTCTTCTCTTACACAAAATCGTCGTCAGTCGTCCTTCTCCTAATCGTTGTTGGCCATCCTCACTATTTTAATTTTTTCAAAAATGTTTTAGAATGTACAGTACAAAATTAGACAAAAACTTGTGTGTATTTAAATGTATGATATATTTATCCTAATTAAATTCAATTAAAATGCATCAATTTTTGAATTAAATTTACTAATCTCTACCATACATTATTAATCAAAATTAAAATTTAATTATGAAGAAACTTTATTCAGATATATCATAGTGTTACTCAATTAGTAATAGAAAAAGTGTTAATTGTGTTATATTAGAAGGACCAATAAGATTAGGTATGTTTCAGTTGGGCTGCTCGTTTCTCCACCATATATTAATTGCCTTATTCTATTTAAAATATACATTTATTATAGAAATTGTGCAAGTATTATTTTGGTTGTGGTCCACAACCGACCAGATGTGCCATTTCAACCGATTGATGAATGAAACAAAACAAATAGAATAGAGTAAAATAAAATACAGGATCACATTTCTATATATATCATATAGTGTTAGATACTAATTCCATTTCTTTTTTCACAATCACCAACTGTTCATCTTCTTTATCTTTTTCTAGTTTCCACGTTGAAAGTGCAAGTGTATGAAAACTAATTCTTTTTTCTTACAGTCAAATTATCCGTTCATCATTTTTGATTTTGTCTTTGATTGCTGTTTGTGTGTTCAACTTTGAAGTCAACGTTGGTGTGAGCAAAATTTCACTGCTGCTCTGTGTTTCTAACAACATTTAATTCAGCTGCTGTTTTGACCCTTCTATAACACGCCAAAGCTATTTTGTTTCTTGAAGAAACATATGTTTATACGTATTAAATTTCCAAATATTGTGAAGAATAAATTACCAGCAGTGCAGACAGATCCTTTTTTTTGTTTTGTTTTTTGTTTTTATTTAGGATAATTGGAGTAAAACATAAAGTAGAAGGATCAAAGAAGGTACTTGGGGAAGAAGTGGCTTGCCTTTCTTGAATCTTGACCCCATTGAACTTTCTCTTTTCTAAAATAAAAGTGGAATCTTTCTCTCTCTCTCTCCTCTCTATTTTCCTCTCCTTTAACTAACAAACTGATACAAGGATTGCACTAGTATATCCATGTGAGGATTGAATAGATTGTTTCAGAGATAAGTTCTTGGAAATCTTTTCTGCGTTTTCTTTGAAGAGAAGAAGAAGAAAAAGAAATGGCTCTGGTTACTCAAGAAGTCATCACTCAGCTTGAAGCATTAATGGAGGAAGGTTGATATTTCTTTCATGGCCCCATTTAATTATTTATTTTCGACCTGGTTAATCATTTTTCCTTTGGAATTTTATGCAGTGGACGAATCACTTAAAAAGACTTTCCAGGTTTGTTTCCCTTTTCCATTTGTCGTTTCCATCTTTTTCTGCTTGTTCAAGAATTGAAATTGTCATTCTTGAATTTATTGCATATCTAGTGTTTGGGTTAAAAATTATTTGTGTTAATCTTCTAGTGCTATTATGACAATGGCTTTTTTCTTTTTTTTTCCTAGACAATTATATATTTGCTTTAAGTTATGTAATAGAAAGTTATTCTTACTCTTTTAAGTTGGGAAAATAGGAAATTTGAAAAAAGTCTACCCTTGGTTGTTGTCTTGCATTTGAACTGCTAGTTTGAATCACTGAAACTATGTGATATGAACTTTGTCTTTCTTTTGAAGAAAACACAAGGCCAAATGGATTTTTGCACAAACTTAGACTCAAAACAACTGCTGTTTTATTCTGCTACTTTCTTAAAGGTAGTCTGAATCATTTCATTTGGCAGAATGTGCATCAAGGATATCCTCATGAAACATATACACGTTTTCTGAAGGCGCGAGAAGGGAATGCTCAAAAGGCTCAAAAGATGGTCTGACAAAAACCTTTTCTCTGAAATAAGTTTTGATATATAATAAGCATCCTGCTTACTTGTAGATTAACTCTTTGCTGATTATGTGATATATCAGTTGGTTGACTGCTTGGAGTGGAGAGTCCAAAATGACATCGACAATATGCTAGCGGTGTGTCTCAACATATTCATGCGTTGATAGCAAAATAGCTGATTAAATATTACAATTGAATTATGCTATTACCAAATGTGCGCACATGAACTCTAACTCTGCATATTTCCATTTTCACAACTAAATTGCTGCATTTTACTGTAGAAACCAATTGTTCCTGTGGAACTTTACAGAAAGATACGTGATTCTCAGCTTGTAGGACTGTCAGGTTACTCAAATGAGGTGAGCATTTGATGGAGCAGCAGCACATAACTATACATTAGGAGTCTGGTTAGTACTATCTGTTTCTTCGTAATTTCATACACTCACTAATGGTGAGTTATTTCATCATTAGGGTCTCCCTGTATTTGCTGTCGGAGTAGGCCTCAGCACATCCGACAGAGCATCCGTAAGTATTGTTCTAATCGTTTTCTTCTGCTTTCCATTGCTTTATATATACTTCATTTGTCGACACGGCATGGGATGATAAGGCTTCTCACTCAAAAAGACTTACACAAGACCAAGTTTCTAAGAATCAGAATTATTTGACGTCTACCACCTAATAAGAGGCATGGAAATAGTTATCACCGTGAGAAGTTTTTCTTTGCTTGTTTAGATGATTTGCATGCCATGCTAGATTATGAATTTATGTAAATCTCCCAAGATTAATAACACCTTTTAATATGACTTTGACCTAAACCTAAAGCTAATCTCACATATTTTTCAATGAAAGGGCTTTCTAGGAAATTAAGCTTTTTAAGAGTAACTGCTTTGTTTTCTGAAGTTTCTAAAATAAGTTCTCATGTAATCGAAAGAACTGAAACTAAAGTTTCTGTTTACCAATACTTCACCATTTCTTCATTACCTCTATTTTTGTCATTTTAGGTTCATTATTATGTACAATCCCACATTCAGATTAACGAATATAGGGATCGTGTGATTTTGGTAAGCGGTGCTCGTGCTTCCCCTCTAAGTTTTTCCATTTGTTTACTCTTCTGTATGACTTACCATTCTTATTCCAGCCTGCTGCGACAAAAAAGTATGGGAAGCATATAAGTAAATGCGTAAAGATCCTAGATATGACTGGCTTGAAACTCTCGGCACTAAACCAAATAAAGGTACATTAGCATTCAGCTATAGTTTTTCATTTAGCTCCTTGGCTAGTAGTATTATACTCCCTCCGTCCCCAAATTTTTTCCTGTGAATCTTTGGCATGGATATTAATAAAAGTTGTTGGGTGTATTGTGAATGGAGTAAGGGTCTCACATTAGTATAATATTAATTAGTTAGTGATGGACCATAGGTGGTAATAAAAGGTGTAAATAAATGAGTTGTTGAGAATAAGAAAGAGAAATAGTGTTGGGACATGGGTGCTAAAATATGTAATTAAAGGATCTTGTTGAAGGTAATAAGTAGGAAGAATTGTTATCATAAATGGAATAGGAAAGAAATTGTGGGACGTCCCAAAAAAGAAAATTATGAAGGAAATTGGGAGACAGATGGAGTATTTCTTTTGTATGTTATCACTAACAGTACTTGTATTTGTTCTTTGCAGCTCCTGACTATAATTTCTTCCATTGACGACCTAAACTACCCTGAGAAAACACAAACTTATTACATTGTGAATGCGCCATATGTCTTTTCGGCCTGTTGGAAGGTTCGTCACAACTTTTTCGTCTTTTGAGTAACTGCCTACTTTTCCTTGAAGCAGAAGCTGCAGACTTCTTATAGACATGCAATAGTAGTTTATTAATTGAAGTCTATTCGCAGTAGAAGTCTTATTAGTTAAAGTCTATGCTGATAAAAACAGAAAACGACACACGCACAGAATTAATATAATTGCTCGACGACCTCCGCTCAAACAATTCTCAATAAACTCATAACCCTACTTAGCCCTAATTAAACCCTTAAATACCTCACTAATCTACGAATTAACCTAAAGCCCATTCGCTACTGACCCACTAACTATTCTAATAATTCAACCCATTCTCTATTCTAATAATCCACCCCACGGACGTGGCCTATTCCGTCCCCTCTTGCGACACGAGCAAAGTCGTCGCCCCGCTCGCGCCCGACCCATGCTCGCCCAACTCCCGCTCCGTATCAATTCCATCCTCCTTCAAGCAACCTTGTCCTCGAGGTTGAAACCGAAACCGCCGCGAAGCTAGATACACTTACCCACGACGCATCATCTGTGTTGGTCCACCCACTTCACCAATACCGCCTCGCCCCGCCGCCTTCCAAAGACGCTCCGCCACGCCAACACCTCCTCCGGCTCGAACAACGGACCCACGGCAACGCCAAACCTGTCAGCAACTCAACTTCCACGGATGATCCCTATAACCCGCCGCAATCATGCGACATACATGGAATACTGGGTGGATTCGCTAGAAGTGGGTGGTCAACTCAGACGCTGCTGGTCCCACACGCCCTTCGTGATGGGATATGGCCCAACCGTTCGGGTCCAATGGCAGACCAGTGAACTGGCCACGACCTAGTAGACGACCCTACGCGGCTAAACCTACAAGCCCAACATCTAAACCCTAACCAAATCGGAGAAGAGATATGGAAGGAGATCGGGGTTCGATCGATGACGGAGGATCATCTCCTTTCTCCGTGGAAATCTCGACGCGCCTTACCTCGCCGACATAGGGCACCCAACATCGCCGCCACGATGGTCTTGGGGATCCCTCCGACTTCCTTTTCGCCACACCACCAACACGGCGAATCGAAGAATGAAAGATTTTCATATGTGCAAAATCTTCCCCAGGTGTTGGTCTCCAATGCCCGACGCTGGTTGGTTCGCCCGCCGTGAGCAAAGATACACCGCTTTAAGGATCTCATGGATCGGTTTAAGTGGCGCTTCTACCGTAAGATGCCACCGAGCAACCTTCGTCCGACCGCCACCATCCGCCAGGGACGGACGAGGCGATGTCAAATTTTGTCTCATTGCTCATCGAGGAGTCTCTCAAAATTGATGAGGTAACGATCTCTACATCATCAATGCGCTCAAGAACGAGATCCGACCGCGACCGAATAAAGAGATCACGGGAAAAGTCAAGAAGGCGAGTCGTATACGGACTCGGTCGACATCTACGTCGAATGGGCGAGTCGGATCGCAAAGAGAGAGACACAGGACGAGCGAAGGTCGAGAGGAAGAGGCCGACGACGGCAGGGAGAGGCATCGATCACGAAGTGCCTTGACGGGATCAAGAAAGGCCCGATGGAATCGGTGGGACCTCACCAAACCACGTGGCAACGCTACCATCCGCTCAAATCGAGGGTGGAAATATTTGAGCTCCATCTTGAGCTCTTCCCAAGCCCTCCCATGAAAGCGAGGATCCAAGAAGAGGTCGACGAGAAGTATTGTGATTATCACCAGGGTATGGTCACAATAACGAGGATTGCGAAACTTGAGATCGCGGATCGACGAGCTCTCGTCGGAGGCGCTCAAGAAGTACCTCAACCGGCCGGGCCGGGAATAAGCTTGAGAGGAAATAATGGAGGTGGCAACAAGCGTGGGCCGACCTCGGCGGCGACACCCACTGAAGATGGCGAGGCGATGGTCCCAATGCCATGGAGCAAGTCTACGGCATCACCGGACTGCCATAGTACACGAGGTCGCGTCGTTGAAAATCAAGCTTCGGAGACCGACCCCGAGGAGCCAAAACAAACGACTCGGGACGGTGAGAACATCGTATTCTCCAATGACGACCCAGTGCCCAGATCATGCCCCACCAAGACGCTTATTACTATACAAGCCGTGGTGGGCAACAAGAACGTCCACGAGTCTACATCGACATCGAGCCTCCGTCAAGATCATCTTCCGTAGCCGCTGGACAAACTCGAGGTCGGAGGATCCAAATACATCCCGCACCGTCAAACTCCGGAGCTTCACTCAAGAGCGACCCAACAGGCGTTATCACCCTTCCGGTCGCGGTGGGGCGTCTCCCAAGTCGGTCACCAAGGCCATCCAGCTTCTTGGTCCGAGCTCCTCACCATGCAACATCATCCTCGGGAGAGGCGGCTCTACGCCACCAAGGCCGTATGCTCGGTCTACCACCACCATCAAGATACCCACCTCGATGGAGTCTTTAAGCATCCGGGGTGACCAAGCGGCTGACTAAGGAATGCCTACGAGTCTCAACCTGGGATGTGGCCTTACCTCGTGCCCAGAACTACGAAACCTCGTAAGTCGCCACCGGGATGATCTAACCGACGACCTCCAATTATCGATGACGACCCTTCCAAGGTCGTCAAGGTCCGCACCTGTGGTCCAACCGATATTCGATAGCTCGTCGTGCAGCCACGAGGAATACTGAGGACTTGTTCGCATGGTCCCCACTAGACATGATTGAGTGTCACCCGAGCTCATCACCACGGCTCGACATCGACCCAAGAACCAACCGATTCGGCGAGAAGAAAAGAGGGTTTGTGGCGAGCACACCGGTCGTAAGAGATGAGGTGACCCAACTCAAGAGGCCAAAATCCTGCTCGAGGTCAAGTACCCGACACGGATGGCTAATCGATCGTGGTCCGAAGCGGGAGGAGGTGGCGCGTGTGTCGACTATACCGACCTCAACAAACACCGCCTCAAGGATTGTTACCCTCCCCGATATTGACAAGTGGAGGCTTTGGTGGGCCACGAGATTTTCAATATCACCGTATCATCTGAGGGTACCACCAAGTCTTGATGAGTAAGGAGGATGGTCCAAAACGACGTTCATCGCGACGGTGTCTTGGCGTGCCAAAAATGCCTTTCTACCGAAAAACGCTCGAGCTACCTAACAAAGGATGGTGGGCGCAATATTCAAAGATCATATTGGGAAGATCGTCGAGGTCTCGTCAAGACATCGTGGTCAAAAGCCAAAAATGTAAAGTTGCGCCGACGACCTCAAAACTATCCTCCAACTCCTCGTGTCGGCTAACCTCAAGCTCAACCCACAAAAGTGCACATTCATGGTGAAGACAGAAAATTCTTGGGGTGTTGGGTTTCCCGAAGGCTTGAAGGCCAATCCCACCAAGGTGAAGGCGATACTTGACATGCAAGCACGAAGACAATCCGTGAGATCCACAAACTCACGGATGCTTGGCCATCCCTCAACAGATTCCTATCCCGGCCGCCGAGAAGCAACTTCCTTTCTTGAGATCTTGAGAAGAGCCGGACTTCGCTTGGAAGGAAGAACACCATGTCGCCTTCACCCACCGAAGAGTACTCACCGACCGCCCACACCGTCCGCCCAGAAGAAGGCGAGCTCTTTCTTTATATCGGCGCCTCGGACGAGGCAATCAATCTTGATCTTGATGCGAGATGAGATCGGACGACAACTCCCTATTTACTTCATCACCGAGCTCTCGAAGGACCGGAGACTAGGTAAACCGACGAAAAACTAGCGTTGGTGGTGAACACCAAGCGACGCCTCGACCTTATTTCCAAGCCCATTCAATCCAGTAATCGATCGACTTACCCACGAGACAAGTCTTGTCAAACGAGAATCATCAGGCGTATAGCAGTGGGCATTGAGACTCGTGAGCACGACATCTTATACTCACGCACCGGCCATAAAGGGCAAGCTCTAGCCGATTTCTTGGTAGAGGTCAATTTACCGAGGTCGACCCCGCTGAGAGATGTCACTCCGACCCGCTCTCACAGCGGAGGAACCTATCCTCGACCACACGAGGTTGGCGGATGTCGTGGATGGAGCTTCGTGCAAAGCAGTAATGAGAGGGGCATCTTGCTCCTCGGCCGGAAAAACAAAGTGACCTATGCCTCCGGTTTACCTTCCGACCACAAATAACGAGGTGGAGTATGAAGCCCTTATCTCGGGACTCCGCCTCGCAAAGAAATTAAGTGGAAAGATCCAAATCTTTGGAGATTCCTGTGTCGTGGTAAACTGGGTCTTAGGCAAATCTGAGGCCGAAGAGGATCGAATGAAGCAATACCTGAGAAGGCTAAGGAGATCTTGACCTCGTTCGGTATTCCACAATTCATCGTATTCCACGAGGAGAAAAATTAACCGACATCCTCGATGAAATTGGCTTTGTCGTCAACAAATCCACCGGTGGAGAATTTCATTCCGAAGCATTGCGAGCCCCACATCGGCATCATCACCGAGATAGAACCGAATCGAATGTCTCCCATAAAGGCATATACGGAAGAAGGTGTACTACCCCAAGATGGCTCGAGACCAAGAAGATGATGGTCGAGTCCCAAAAGTACCTCGTGCGTGAAGGCACTCTCACAGAAATCCTACCTTGACCACTCACGAGATGCCTTGGGCTAGAAGAGGCGGACTACGTATTAAACGAGATTCACATGGGATCTTGTGGAAGCCATATCGGATCACGAGCTCTCTAAAAGAAGACGCTGAGGTCAGGGTATTCTTGTGGCCAACCCTCATCCAAGATTCGGCCTAGCTCGTCAAAAAGTGCCCGAAGTGTCAGCTTCACGCCACAGTTTAGAAGCTACCACGGACCGACCTCGGTGAGCCTTGAGTCCTTGGCCTTTCATGCAACGGGAATCACATCGTTGGTCCCTTCGACCGAGCACCGTGTCACTCGATACTTGGTCGTAGCCATGACTATTTCACAAAATGGGTCGGCGGAGCCTCTTTCAAGCCTCACGGCGGAAGGATTGAGACATTCGTGTGGAAAAACATAGTTTGCCGCTTCGCATACCACATGTCTTGATCTCGGATAGCGGCACCTGGTTAGGTCGGCGAAACTTCAAAGAATGGTGTGAAGAGCTCCGGATCAAACAACAGTTCACCTCGGTTGCATACCCACGTTTAACGGTCGGGATCAAGTGACAAACCGTACGATTGTACAAGGATTGAAAAAGAGGCTAGACCGAGCTATAGGTGATTGGGTCGAAAATCTTCCTCAGGTCCTCTGGTCGTACAGAATGACACCTCGGACTTCACACGAAGAAACACCCTTCAGCCTAGTCTACGGTGCCGGGCTGTCATACCGATTGAGATCGGCGTCGAGCCCACGTACTCTTCACTTCGACCAAGATGACAACGAGGAGAACCTACGGGTCGACCTTGATGCTCTAGAGGAAAACGTGAGCCGCCTTCATCAATGAAGCCAAGCAAGTGTCGGTCGCAAGGTACTACAACAAGAGGGTAAAGCCTCCACACTCCAAGTAGGCGACCTCGTCTGCGAAACAACGAGGCCAAGAGGGCGGCGTCTTAACAAGTTAGACCCGACATGGGAAGGCCCATACCGGCGTCCACGAGGACCTCGGCAAGGGGCTATAAGCTTGCTCACCTATCCAGGTGCACTTATTCTAACACAGCATATCACTCATTTGACGAGGTATTTTACATAGCTTTGATTTCGTGATCGGCATCATGTTAGCCCTCTTTTCGCTTTTCAAGTGAGATGTTATCTACTTATCAATAAAACATTTGTTTTTCTAATGAGTATTTCACTGTCTCATCTTATATTTATGTGAACATCCATTTGGATAAAACATAATTAACCTTCAAAAGGGGCATACAGCGAAGATGGCACATCTGAGATAACTCATTAACTTGAACATCTACGTGCGAGGCATACAGATTACTTATTAATTTGAACATCTACATGCGAGGCATCTGATTACTCATTAATTTGAACATTTACATGCAATGCATCAGATGACTCATTAAATTGAACATCTACATGCAAACGGCGCCCGGATCGGAACTCGTACAATTCATACCCCTTTATTGGGAAGATATACACTTGATGATCTGCCTAAATACATTATGACTAAAACCAAGTTCTAAGCTATATTTGTACCTCTCAGGGAAAATATACACTTGCACAAAGTCTAAATATATTTATGGCTACAAACCAAGTCTAAGCTATATACAACTCATTCGGGCTTCCGAGCTCCACTCGCCAAGTCTAGTCAAGCTACACCGATTCGTAACAAAGTCCCCGGTCGGTGATGAACACCGGGATGAACTCGGTGCCTTCCACCCAATCGATGAGGTCGGCACACCACGGCCTACTCCAGCGCTCTTTGATCGGTAGCGTGTCGCCCGACCAAGTAGACGCTCACGGGCCGAGGTCGAACCCTGCCTCTTGATCTCGCGACCCCACCGAGAATCGACCTCGACCCGACTTAATATCCTCCCGCCGACACGAGGCCCTCGCCGATCAACTCCCGATGATGGAACCGACATCTCCATAATGTCCGCCTCCCATCACCAAGACCTCAAGCATGATCCATATAACCGCCACCCGCCCGACTTCTTCAATTCTCACGTCGGCGTGGTCGGTGGAGTCCCGACTACGGGGCTCGGGCATACGCCTTTTCCCGACGAGCTCAGACAACAAGACATTTGACCGAGCATCAAGCGGTCTTTATAATTCTTCTTTGTTGGACCCCTCCTCGTCCCTCAAAGACCATTCCCCAAGCAGCGAAGTTGAGCTCTACCATCGACCCTGATATAGTAATGCCACCGGATCGGTGGATCACCGCTTCATATTCAAAGATGCTCCTCCGAGATCGCGTCGACTTTCTCTGCGCTAGCTCGAGCTGCTCCTCACCGCGCATCGCGGTCTTGAGCGGCGTCGGCAGAGACATCCGCACTTTGGACTTCCAGATAGATGATTCTTAGCTTCGAGCTTCGTTCTCGCGGAAGACGGGCCACCTCGCGTTTGGCCCCTGCGGTGCTTTGCCCCGGCCGACGACGCCGAGCCACCGACCCCAACGACCAGGCTATCCATGCTACGAAAGTGCGGGTCGGCTCGGCCGATCGGCTCCTCCAACAACACCTCCTCATCCTACCGCCTAAGGCACCGGACTTCTTTCACTGGTCGATAACTCATGATCGAGCCCCAATATATTGCGAAGAAGTGCTAAAACAAGGAAAACATATTCATTTCAAAAGTGTATTTATTATTCACAAGAGTGGAAATTTACAAAGCTCGGGATCCTAATGACCCCAAGAATTGAACCTATTACACGGGGTCACGACCACCTCTTTGCGGACTCGCCGGCCTCTTGCCGCTTCTTCCTCCTGCTGCGCCGGCCTCCGTCGGAAGGAGACTTGAGCTCGGCCCCGCGCCCGAGCCTGCACGCACTCGGCGAGGAGTTCTCAAGCTCTGCGTCTTCGTCCTCCTTGCACTCGGTCGCGACCTCGGTAGTCGGAAGAGAGGTGGAGGCCGCCAAAGTCTCGAAGGGGAAGGACCCACCTCGGCGATCACTCGAGCATAGTCCCTCTCCATCGTCGAGGAATGACCTCGACCCGGCCATGCTTGACCTTGTCGGTCGGGCATGGCGGCCGCCAACCTCCGGTGGTCCGACACCACCCGAGTCTGAGTACGGCGGCGGTCGAAATAAAGAGGCTCTCCGACTCGATGAGTTTCTTTGGTGAAGGCCCTCAAGATCGGCCCACGACCCGCCGGTGAGGCGCCTCTCCTCTCGGCGTTCTTCTTGCCCGCCGCCGCCCTCTCGCGCGCTCTCAAGCTCGGCCCGATCTATCTCCAATGCCGCGCCTTCTTCTCGAGGCGATCTCGGTGATGCTCTCGCCTCGGCAGTGGCCTTCGTGGCTTTAGCATCCGCCTGCAGATGTAGCTTGGCCTCCGCGATGCCCGCTCCCTCCGACGCCTCATACCGGAGAGGCGCCTCGGCAATGTACCCGGCTATGTGTTGCAGCCCCCATCACCGAACTCACTTCACGAACACAAAGCGATCAAGAACGATCACAGAGGAGATACAAATGAATATGGAAGAAACTTGTACATTGGGGAAGGATACAGGGGAGCTGGAGGCCGGCACCTCGTACATGATACGGGTACGAGTCTCCCTCTCCAAGGCCGGACTTTACATCGGCTGATGCGCCGTCACCAGCTGGTTCAGGTCATCCACCACCACGAGCGCCTGGGCAAGTTCGGTCCGTCTCGCCTTCTTTTTCGGTGGCGCCTGGCTCGGTGATTGTGCAGGGGGTGACGAAGCCGTCGCCTTGGCCTTACGTGGATCGAGCTTCACTGCACAACAAACAAAGTACACTAGTACAATGTCATCAGACATATAAGCAATAAGGAATAAGAGGGTTCCCTCACCCAGATCCGACCTCGATCCTGAAGGCTTCGACCTATATATGCTCAATCCGGCATCATTCAGATCGTCCTCGGTGAAATTGACGGAAATTTCACCAAGTGTGTTGAGCTGATCCTCTACGTAACCCAGGGGCTTCACCTTCATATCCTTTATTGTACCCAGCCCCCACTCGTAGCTCGGATGCCCATCCGCCCTCAAAAAGAAAAACTTATTTTGCCATTGCGACACCTTCGAGGGCGCAGTCACCCTAAACGACTGCCGAGGTGAAAGATAGTATACACCTCCTGAGTCCTTGACGCTAAAAAAACGCATCAAGACCTCGAAGGAGAACTCCTCAGCAAGGCTATAACAGACGAGCCTCATCCCAACCACCGATCTAATGGAATTCGGGGTAAACTGGCATATAGGAATTTGAAAATATTCCTGAATATTCAAAAAGATAGGGGCTAACGGAAACCTAAGTCCGGCCTTCATGGCGTCTACATACATCGTTACAAACTGTTAGGATCGGTCGAAAACGCAATGAAATTAAAATTTTCGAACTAATAAATGAAACAACGATTATTTCATTCCAACGATTTTGACGACTTCACGCTAATATGATGTAAGGTATCGAACGATCGAATCATATGATACCTTTTCGCGCTCCGATTGATGAAGGGACGAGAAGAATCGATTGCTCGCCCTCCAAACTCGCAGGATCCAAATGTCTCCTCTATCAGTCCACACTGGTAGAACGTGATCAAGTGAATTGTTTTCGCTAGCAAAACAAAACACTCCTTTTCTTATGAAAATCGAAATGAAAATGGACTTCAAAATCGAACTAGAAAAGGACGCCCGCTTCTTTTTTGAAAGAATGATCAATCTAAATCATTAAAGAAAATGTTTTCCTTATTTAACGCTAATAATATTCATTATTAACATTAACATGATTATAATGATTCGCACGATTACAAACGCTTTCTTTTCCTTTTTTTTTTAATCCAACAATTATATATATCTCATATATATATACAATCGATTTTCTAGATTTTAAAATTAATCAAATTAATTTTATATCTAATTAAATTAATCTAATTAATTTAATATAGAATCAAACTTATTAATCCAATTATATTCAACTAAATAAATTTAATTCAATATCTAATTTAACATATTAAATTAGAACAAGTCTCAATTATTTAATCATCATTAATTAATCTGATTCAACTATCAATCAATTCAATCGACATCGCTCTAGCTTTTTGTGTGTGACCCTTCAGTTCACAACTAGTACTAGTAATAGGTTTGTAACAAATTACAACTTAAACAAATAACATTTATTCAATTAATTCATCCAATAATTAATTTACTTGAAATTAACTCTTTAATTTCAAGAACCTATAAACCATGGGAACATCTAGCAAGAGTACGGCCACCTAGTACTAGGTGAAATAATGAGTAAACCTATTTTAAATATGAATCATCATACATGTACGATCCTTCTATTATCTAATCTCCAAATTCGATATCGAGTATGGAATTAAATCGAAAACTCAAAACAATCCAATAGTTACATTTTCATTCAAATTCAATAACTTTAATGAATCATTATTCATCGTGCTCGCCAAGGTCTTCGAGTTATGAACAATGAAAACATGTAGGAGATTCTCTCGCCTTAAACAAGTAATAGATTCTTTATCGACCGCATTAATCTCCATATTTATTCATATCGCATCCAACATAAAATCTTTAACGATTGTCTCAGCAATCGACAATATATCAAAATGAAATAGAACTCATACAAGATTACTATGGTGTCTCAAGTCAAAGGACTAATCATGTACTATCTATATGAAGCATGGGTACGCTGGGAAGAAGGCGATGCTAGTCCCGGGCTGCGAATACGCTTAAATACGCCCGGGGACGTTTGACTAAAATACGATTTTGACTTTTTTAAAAAATACGCCAAATAATACGCTCAATTGAAAAATACGCTAACCCTAATTTTCGAGTTGCACAAACGCGCAGACCTCCTCTGCCTCACAAAGCGTCGCAGCCTCCTCCTCCGCTCGACCGCCGCCTCGGGTTCGCCGCCGGGTCGCCGCCGCCGGAGGTCCTCGTTCAAGGTTCGCGTCGCCGCCGCTGAGTCGCTCGCCGCCGCCTTCCCTTCGCCGCTCGAATCGCCGCCGTCGCTCGGGTCGCCGCCGCCGCCGCCTCGCTGGTCTGCGCCGCCGATCGCGTCGCTTAGGCTTTCAATCTTCGCTTGATTTGAAATTTGGTCACTTTGAAATTCATTATTGAAACAAGTATGAATACTTCTCAATCTTCATCTCGCATCAAATTCAATTTCATCCAATACATCAATGATTCTAAAAACCCTTATGGAGATACGTGAAGAGGTTTGAAAATATAGGTGGTGGTGGTGGTGGAGTTGATTGGCGATGTAATTTTGTGGAATTAGAAGAAAACTAGTTACACTAGGTTACATATCATTTGTTGAAATTGCAAAGGAATTGCAAGATGTGATAAAGTAACTCCTCAAGATATAGTTGAAATGCACAAATTGTTGGATGAAGGTTATGAGCACGCTCGGCTAATGCACCTAGATCATCCGTTGCCACCCCAAACCATTTCAACTCAACTATATTCTAGTGGACCTAGCTTTGAGGGAAGAAAAGAAAGGAGATTGGTGGTAGCTCGTCACTCTTTCTAATGCTTTTGGAATTCAAGGCCGTAGCCATTTAGATGCATTGATAGCAAGGTTCTTTTATGCATCGGGCTTGCCATTTCATTCGGCAAGAAGCCCTTACTATGCGAGTAGCTACACTTATGTCGCCACAAATAATTTGGCGGGTTATGTGCCACCGGTACAATGCCTCGAGGACGACTCTACTTCAACAAGAAAAGGCAAATGTTGAGCGTTTGTTGCGCCGATCAAGAACACATGGCCGAGAAAGCGAGTAAGCATTGTGAGTGATGGTGAGTGACTCACAAAGAAGACCACCGATCAATTTCATGGCCGCATCTTGAGTGGACCTATGTTTTAAAAGCGGTTGATTGTTAGGAAACTAAAGATAAACATTTTATCTTTGGTTTGTGAAGCAAGTGATTCAAGAGGTTGGACCTCGTAACGTGGTTCAAGTAATCATGCATAACGCAAAGAATTGTCAAGTGCGAGGCACTCATCAAACAATGTTTTTTACAATCGTGTGGACACCATGTGTTGTCCACACACACAATTTGGCATTACAAAACATATGTCTTTGCAAAGAACATAGAAGCACGGGAAACATATGAGTTATGTTCTTGGATCACCGATGTTGCGACGGATGCTTCTATGATCAAGAACTTCATAATGAATCACGGAACGAGGTTAGCCATGTTTAACAAGTTTGTTCCTTCGTTGCTTTACATTGTCGCTACCGTCTTTTTATTATTGTGATGTGAAGCGCATGAAGCTTATCAAGAGATCTCTTCTCGAAATGGTGATAAGTGAAGAATGGGATTCAGATCGAGACGATGACTCGAAAAGGCAAACATGGTGAAAATGAAAGTATGGATGACACTTGGTGGGATAAAGTTGATTATATACTTTCATTTACTGCCCTTTATATGATATGCTTCGAGTGTGCGACACAGATAAGCCGTGTCTTCATTTAGTCTATGACATGTGGGATTCGATGATTGAGAAGGTGAAACACGCAATATACAAGCATGAAAGGCTTCAACCCGATGATTCGAGTAGCTTCTATGAAGTGGTTCACACAATCTTAGTAAGCCGTTGGAACAAGAACAATACTCCTCTTCATTGCTCGCTCACCCCTCAATCCAAAATACTATACTGGAATGGCTTCAAGAAGACACTTACAGAGTTGCTCCACATCGGGATGTTGAAGTTTCTAGAAAGAATCAAGTGTATGAAGAAATATTTTCCGACATAGCTACTCAAGGATTTCATGAATGAGTTTGCTAACTTTTCAAGCATGGCGGAGATTTCTCGATTCGCACTGATGCTTCAACGTTATGAAATGGATCCTAAGAGTTGGTGGGTTGTATTTGGAACAAGTGCACCAATGCTTCAAGGTTTAGCATTGAAGCTACTTGTTCAACCTTCGCCCTCATCATGTGCAGAGAGGAATTGGAGCACATACTCTTTCATCCATTCAATGAGAAGGAATAAGATGACCCCTAAACGTGCCAAGATTTGGTATTCATTCATCGCAACCTTAGATTGTTATCTAGAAGAACCCCGATTACTTGAAAGCGAGCTTCAAAGTTGTGGGATATTGGAGGAGACAACTTCGCACATTTGAGGATGTTGTAGCTAGAGTTTGCGTAATTATCACTTGATGAGCGGAGTCGAGAAAGTTTTATTTGAAGATGATGAAGATGAAGACAATATGGAAGGCGAGGATGAAGAATGAAGAATGTTTTACTTGTTTTAGTCTTTAGTTGGTGTGTTTTATGTTTTATTAATGTATTAAGACATCTTTTATTTGTTAAGTGCTTAGTTTTATTATGGATTACGACGTTTTGTTATGGATTACGTGGTATTTGCATATTTTTGATAAATTATCGATATTTATTATATATAAAATATATATTAAATATAAAATATAAACGATTTTTAACGTATCGTATCTTCATTTTGGAAAATCGACGATTTTCGTCCCCGTGATCGTATCGTCCCTCAGACACGTCCCCGCCCCGTGCTTCCTAGTGTACTATCATATATTAGAAATTTTATTTCGATAAAAATAAATCCCATATAAGAATTTCTAGCGGTCCATTCGGTGTACTTGTTCTCTATCAAGACCCACGATATACACTTACGTCAACCACGCTAATATTGACGAAACGCAATATTCTCATCTTATGAGCGTGTATCATACGCGAGTTATTTCCAACAATTCAACGTCCCGCCTCGAATAGTCATATCACTGAACTAATTTTAAGACCAAAGCTTCAAAGATATATTTCATAATCACCATCATATGCGTGATCATATCTTATAACTTTTCATGGTCTCAGGACTTTATCTAAAGTACATAATTTATTAAATAACAAATACTTTAGATAAATAAATGCCTTTATTAATATAATTTCCAATAAGATTAAATTTACAATTTAAATAAAAGAGTAAAACGACCAATCTAATCATGCGCCGTGTAACTCTTTCAATCTCCCACTCGCCCCAAGACCAATCACCGTGTATCTTAGACCCATCTTATCAAGACGTCCCTCGAATACTTTTTGTGACAAGGGTTTAGTTAGCGGATCTCGCTACATTTTCTGTGAAGCAACTCGCCCACCACGACTTCGCCTCTACCAATGATTTCGAATCAAGTGATATCTTCACATAATGTGTTTCGATCTTTGATGAGATCTCGTTCTTTAGTCATAGTAATAGCTCCATTGTTATCACAAAGATATAGGCATCGGATCAACAAATGATGGAATTACGCCCAACTCTCGAATGAAATTTCTTATCCAAACAAATTTTTTATGCATCGATGCAAAGAATATATTCACCAAAGTGGTCAATCAAGAATTGTTTTTGCTTGAACTTTTCCAACAAATTGCTCCACCATTCAAAGTGAATATAAACCCGACATAGATTTGGAGTCATCTTTATCACACTTCGTAGTCGGTGAAACCTCTAGTTTTAGTTCTCCATTTCGTAGATCAAAAATAAATCCTTAGTTCTTCTCAAGTACTTAAGAATTGATTTTACGACCTTCTAATGCTCTTCGCTGGATTAAACCGATATCCGCCGCGACACTCGTGAGCATGTGCGACATCGTGTCGTACATAACATGGCGACATTATACTTCCTATCGCGGGAAGATAAGGTACCCGAGTCATTTTCTCTCTCCTTCGTGTGTTTGATGGCACATAGATTTAGAGAGAAATGCCACGACTCATTGGCAAGAACCCAGCTGATTCTTCCATACTAAACCTTTTAACACTTTGTCAATGTACATGGATCGAGATAATCCAATCATCCTTCTCGATCTATCTCTATAGATTTTAATTACAAGGATGAAGGATGCATCTCCCAAGTCCTTCATGGAGAATTATTTTGACAACCAAACTCTTGTTGATTGCATCATTCCAACATCATTCCCAATGATTAGGATGTCATCAACATAAAGCACAACAAACACTCAGGCCCCACTAACTTTCTTATACACACATGGCTCTTCGGATTCTTTTGAAAACCAAACGCTTTGATTGTTTCATCGAATCGGATGTTCCACTCCTTGAAGCTTGTTTAAGTCCATATATTGATCTTTGGAGTTTACAAACCTTTTGTTCATTCCCTTAGATACAAAGCCTTGTGTCGCACCATATAAATATCCTCCTTAATGTTTCCATTAAGAAATGCGATTTACATCCATTTGCCATATCTCATAATCATAATATGTAGCTATGGCAAGCGAGTTCGAATGGACTTAAGCATCGAATCTGGTGAGAAAGTTTCCTCATAGTCAATTCCTTCCTTTGAGTATAACCTTCGCAACCGTGCGTGCTTTATATGTAGCCACATTTCCATCTACTCCAAGTCATTGAAAATCCACTTACATCCAATAGAACAATTCCATTGGTAGATCCACTAAAATCCATACTTTGTTAAAGTACATAGAATCCATTTCGGATTGCATAGTTTAGCCACTTATCTCGGTCAATGTCATAAATTGCCCTGCATAAGTTCTCGATCATTATCCATGGGAGGTTTTTCTTATTGCTTTCCATCAATAAGTTCAACCTATCGGTGACTTAGAAACTACCGTGGACTTTTGACGGGTTTGTGCATAAGAAGTTTCACCTTTGTTGATTGAGTATTTTCACCACAACTGGGACACTTTGTGGTTCTTGAGTTTCGTCAAGTTCTACAATCTTGTTACACATTGATGTAAACTCTTCCTCAAGAAAAGTAGCATTCCTCAAACAAACACCTTTTGTTCTCGAGGATCATAGAAATAATATCCATAGACTCTTTTCGATATCCCACAAAATTACATAAGATGGATCTCATATCCAACTTATCTCGCCATTAATCGCTTCACATAAAAGACACCCCATATCCTTAGATATTTGTAAGAAGGTGTTTTGCCAAACCATAATTCATATGGTGTTTTAGATACGCCTTTAGACGACACTCTATTTAACAAATGTGTTGGGTTTAAAGCATATCCCCAAAACGAAAGAGGTAATGAGTGAAGCCCATCATAGATCGCACCATGTCTAACAACGTCACGATTCCCGCCCTCCAAACTCCATTGAGTCGAGGAGTGCCTGAGGCGCCCACCGTGATAGAATCCCATTCTCTTTAGATAATCAAGAAACACACCACTTAAGTATTCACCTCCCGATCGGATCGAATAATTTTAATACTTGAGCCGGTTTGTTTTTCCACTTTGTCTCAATTCTTTGAACTTTTCAAATACTTCGATTTGTGTCTTATCAGTACACATAACCATACCTAGAGTAATCGTCGGTAAGGTTACAAAATAGTGATAGTTCCCGCGGCACTAACACTTAGTGGTCCACAAACATCCGTATGGATCAAATCCAATAAATGTTGAGCTCTGCTCCACTTGTCCAACAATGGTGATTTGGTCATCTTCCTTCGAGACAAGATTCACAAGTTGTCAACTTTTGCTCGCTCGAAAGACCAAGCAATCGAGACAATTGATTCATTCTTTTTCGTAAATATGACCTAGTCCGGAGCACAAAGCTCTATGGAACTATGATTATCTAATTTTCTTTACTTTGTCAATATGCAAAATAGGGTTTTGTGGTATAATAGTATAAAGACCATTAACCAATACACTAGAATAAATTAAGGAAGCATCTTCAAGACGGAACATATTCCACCCTTTATTGAAAATTCATAATTTTCTATCCAAAACTGGAATAGAGATGATGTTCTTAATCAAACTAGGTAACGAAAACAATTGTTCAAAACAAGTTTAAAACCACTATCAAGAGCTAGGTAAATGTTCCTACATTAAAGCAAAGAACTCTCGCTCCATTGCCCATACGTAGAACCTGCCTCTCCTTTGCTCAACTTCTTAGTTCCCACCATCACCGTAATTCATTACAAAGATGTGAGGAACAACCGTATCCAATACCCACGAAGCATCGTTAGAGATAAGTTAACTTCAACATAGTAAATACGAACCCTTCAGGGCTTGCAAGATATGCCTTGCAATTCCTCTTCCAATGTCCCCTGTTTGTTGCAAAATGGCAAATGTCATTGGATCGAGCATTCTTCTTTTCTTCCATACTCCACCGTGCCTTCAACTTGTCGGGTTTAGACGAACCTTCATCTTTCTTTCCCTTCCACTGTTAGTCTTAGCCTTTGGAGCTTTCGGCGAGGAGGAGGAACCAACAAGAAAAACAGCTTGTCTTTTCATAGTGGACTCACCAGTCACTAGCATATCGACAAGTTCGGGAAGACTAGTTGTCATGCTATGCATAGTGAAGTTGACGACAAAAGTGTCAAATGATGGTGGCAAAGATTGCAACATGAGGTGGGTTGCAATTCACTTCAATCTCTACTCCAGAGATCCCAACCTTTCCATAAGAGCTATCATCTTGACCCGTGAGTTTGGATCAAGAGCCCTCGATCATACGACATTGGAAAAGCTCCTTAGATATCATATATCTTTGTTGTCTAATACTTTCTCCGCACAACCTTTGTAAACGGATAAGGATCTCATGTTTAATTTGTCTTTGAAGTTCATTTGACATCGATGCTAGCATATAGCAACGAACTCGCAAATCGTCATCAACATGACTTTGGTACTTATTAAGTACATCATTTGCGTCGTGCAGTTTTCTGCATGGGGCATCCAAAACATAAGCCCTCTTTTCGAATTTAGAACAATTCTTAAATTCGAACCCAATCAACATAGTTTGTACCGAGAAGTTTGTTTTGGTCAAGAATTGATGATAATGGATTTTTGACATTTTGCGCATAATCTACAAATAAGATGCGAAAATTAGCGAGACTATGGAAAATATATTCAATTAATATAAGGTCTTTAATAATTAATTGTCTCCCACTATTTTATTCAAATTCCATAACCCCAAATGGAATTGGAAATCGAATTTCCTAGTAGGAATTAGGTCCAATAAAAATATTCCATAACTCAATATTATGAAGACATGAAATATTTTTATCGGTAGTCAAATCTTTGACGATTATATCTCTATATAACCCTTAATTTTATTTTGTCTCACTCTTCCTATATACCTCAATTTTATGAGCCCATATAGTACAAAATGTCGAGTTATACCCATCAAACATTCATGTAAATAGAGCACCAATATATTCCACGACTCATGGACAACACATTGATAAATCTATTCCATGAGTATCTCTATACTTAGTGAAGATCACAGTTTTCCATCACTAAATCACCCACCACTCGTGATAAGTGATATAGTGTGGTAGCATCTCATGTCTTTACTTTTGATGGTAGACTTGGAACGATGAATCCAATTCAACTTGTCAATTTAACTTGAAATCGAATTTTAAAATTCTTTATAAAAGTTTCAAAACTTAGGTTTTATTTTCAAAACCTCATGAAAACTATTATTTAGGTGAGTTTAATTAATGCAAACATCATCACATGATTTGCGCAAATAAGCATTAAATAAATACTAATATGCATCCTATACATAAAGCGATGGGATGATCATGGTCGTTTTATGCGACCCGTTTTGAGCCAAAACGGTCAAGGTCAATCTAAGGATTTTAAAATGAAAGACATATCTATTACATCATATGTAACCCATACATATATGGGTCTTTAGCGTCTTTTATTTTCTTGCGATTTAACGCCCTCCAATAAAAAAATTACAATGAAAATAGAAAACCTCACTTTCTATTCTACACTCATCGATAAATGAAAACGATTACATCGAATGAAATAAGAGGCTCGCAGTCCCATTTTAAAACCCAAAGCATATAAAATAATAGACCATCACATCGGTATTGGTCCATGATCATCCCTAAATAAATCATGCTAACATTCATCACATGAATAAAAACATAATAAATTTACCAAGTGGAATTAATAATTTATTTCATTATTAAAAGCATAAAATTTAATTTTGATAGAAGCAATTTTTATCACACATTTAGAATTAACAATTAATTCTAAAATACCAAAATCAATTTAAATCGAAGATATCGATTTATATGACGACATTCTGTCATAAAAGCGATATCACATTTACTAACACTCATTTAGACAAAACTTGAGATAAATATCAATCCCACGTGGCGACTCGAGTGAATGGAACACATTGAGGTAGTCCTAAACACCCATGGTGGCCTCTACACACACCTCGATCTCACCATGGTCGTTTCCTACCACAACACGTCCATTTACTTGACGCTCACAAAATGTTTGATGAAATGCGGCAAGACAATATTCATAAACACTCATGCGATTTTCGTTTTGCTCATGCTATCAATAACAAAATAAATTCTAGCATAATTAACAATTTAGCCATGCCAACACATAACGATAAACATCATGTTAACGTGAACCGGGCTCGATACCATCGTTAGGATCGGGTCGAAAACGCAATGAAATTAAAAATTTTGAACTAATAAATGAAACAACGATTATTTCATTCCAACGATTTTGACGACTTCACGCTAATACGATGTAAGGTATCGAACGATCGAATCATAGGATACCTTTTCGCACTCCGATTGACGAAGCGGATGAGAAGCAATCGATTGCTCGCCCTCCAAACTCGCAGGATCCAAATGTCTCCTCTATCAAGTCCACACTGGTAGAATGTATCAGTGAATTGTTTCGCTAGCAAAACAAAACACTCCTTTTCTTATGAAAATCGAAATAAAAATGGACTTCAAAATCGAACTAGAAAAGGACGTGCTTTCTTTTTAAAAGAATGATTCAATCTAAATCATTAAAGAAAACGTTTTCCTTATTTAACGCTAATAATATTCATTATTAACATTAACATGATTATAATGATTCGCATACGATTACAAACGCTTTCTTTTTTTTTTTTTAATCCAACAATTATATATATCTCTATATATATATATATACAATCGATTTTCTAGATTTTAAAATTAATCAAATTAATTTTATATCTAATTAAATTAATCTAATTAATTTAATATAGAAACAGACTTATTAATCCAATTATATTCAACTAAATAAATTTAATTGAATATCTAATTTAACATATTAAATTAGAACAAGTCTCAATTATTTAATCATCATTAATTAATCGATTCAACTATTGAATCAATTCAATCGACACATTCTAGTTTTTTGTGTGTGACCTCTTCAGTTCACAACTAGTACTAGTAATAGCTTGTAACAAATTACAACTTAAACAAATAACATTTATTCAATTAATTCATCCCATAAATTAATTTACTTGAAATTAACTCTTTAATTTCAAGAACCTATAAACCATGGAACATCTAGCAAGAGTATGGCCACCTAGTACTAGGTGAAATAGCGAGTAAACCTATATTAAATATGAATCGTCATACATGTACGATCCTTCTATTATCTAATCTCCAAATTCGATATTGGTATGGAATTAAATCGAAAACTCAAAACAATCCAATAGTTACATTTTCATTCAAATTCAATAACTCTTTAATGAATCATTATTCATCGTGCTCGCCAAGGTCTTCGAGTTATGAACAATGAAAAGCGAGGAGATTCTCTCGCCTTAAACAAGTAATAGATTCTTTATCGACACGCATTAATCTCCATATTTATTCATATCGCATCCAACATAAAATCTTTAACGATTGTCTAGCAATCGACAATATATCAAAACGAAATAGAACTCATACAAGATTACTATGGTGTCTCAAGTCAAAGGACTAATCATGTATTATCATATATTAGAAATTTTATTTCGATAAAATAAATCCCATATAAGAATTTCTAGCGGAGTGCATTCGGTGTACTTGTTCTCTAACAAGCACCCACGATATACACTTACGTCAACTACGTTAATATTGATGAAACGTAATATTCTCATCTTATGAGTGTGTATCATACGTGTGAGTTATTTCCAACAATTCAATGTCCTGTCTTGAATAGTCATATCACTCGGAACTAATTTTAAGACCAAAGCTTCAAAGATATATTTCATAATCACCATCATATGCGTGATCATATCTTATAACTTTTCATGGTCTAAGGACTTTATCTAAAGTACATAATTTATTAAATAACAAATACTTTAGATAAATAAATGCCTTTATTAATATAATTTCCAATAAGATTAAATTTACAATTTAAATAAAAGAGTAAAAACGACCAATCTAATTTGTGCTACGGTGTAACTCTTTCATAAACCCTCCCGAGAGGCCAACGCCTTCATCACGGATTGCGGAAGGCACCACCAGCCTCCGTAGGAATGTGGCATTCTTCCCTATTCTACACACATCGGCGATGGTCGAGAGGCGATCTAGAGTCCACGACCTTATACTCACCCCAAGCGGAAGATATCTCGGCGTCTAACGCTAATACCCCTGACCTACCCTCCAAGGTATGGCACATGTAATCCTTAATCTCGATAACATTATCGGGAGGGAGATGAGCAGGCGGAACCAGGCAAAGAAGAAGATGAAGAAGTGAAGTCATACTTACTTTTCGGTGAAGGATTTTGCTTCTTGATGAAGTTGGGAAGGAATTTAAAGCTACGAATATATTTTCTCTAAAACAAATGAGGAAGAAGAAAGTGAGCAGTTTCCTCATTCGAGATTATTTATAGTATAAAGAGCGCCCAAACCCGCCGTTTCAACTTCCCACGTGGCTGTCGCGATTTGATGTGAAGTAGAGCGTTCGCGCACGTTTGACGCCCACCAACCGTCGCGCGCATATGGCGTGTTCTAGGGCCGCGACACGTCGGTCTAATCGTGCAATCATCACTCGACTCGGGACCTCGGCATCGTCGCTTCCAGCGGACGCCGCCGTCAACGTCGACGACTCGGTCGGACCTCGGCATCAACGGCGACGTGTCGCCCGTCGGTCGGACCTCGGCCCGCCCAGCGGATATCTCATCAGCGTCGAGCGACTCGGTCGATCCTCGACAAAGCTGTCCCGGCCGGGAAGGCAGATCGCTAACTTTCGGCTCGACCCGGCGAACCAATCAAACCACGACATCATAAAGATTGAAAACCTTCGACATCAACCTCACCGAGCAACAACCGGCCTCGATAAAATCGCTCTTCCCCCGCCTCGGCTTAGTTGTTACTCGACTAATTGGGGGATATGATGGGATATGGCCCAACCGGCGAGGCCCGATGGCGGACCCAGTGAGCGGGCACGACCTAGTAGACGACCTACGCGGCTAAGCTACAAGCCCAACGTCTAAACCCCAACCAAATCGGAGAAGAGATATTCGAGGAGATAATCAAGGATCAAGATATGGAAGGAGATCGGATCCCACAAATCGAGGATCGAGACATCTTTAGAGATCCACAAACATGTATAAATAGAGGTTAGGTCGACGGTAGAAGTGTTAGCAACTATTAGAATACTAGAGAGCTTTTCAATACATTCATTGTAATCCTACATAGTGAAAGTGTTGAGGAATAGAGGTTAGGTCGACGGTAGAAGGGTTAGCAACTATTAGAATACTAGAGAGCTTTTCAATACATTCATTGTAATCCTACACAGTTCACTTGGGTCTGCCATTGGGCCTGAGCGGTTGGGCCATAGAACTTGGCCGACAACTTGTGATGAGGTTGCCGTGATATGGAGGTCTGTCTGTGCAGTCGAACCTTCAAAAAGACTCTATCTCCCACCTGATACTCAACCTCCCGGCGATGCTTATTAGCTTGCCTGATCATGCGCTGTTGTGCCTTCTCCAAATTCTCCTTTAGACGACTCATCATCGCATCTCTGTTTCCCAATACATCTGCCACCGCCGCCACGCGGCACTCTCCCGGCAAGAACCTCTGAATAGAAGGGGGTTTCTTGCCGTACACCACCTCGAAGGGCGAAATCCGGGCAGCCGTTTGGAATGCCGTATTATACCAATACTCCGCCCAGGGCAGCCAACACAGCCATTGTTGCGGCTGCTCACAAGTGAAACAACGCAGATATGTCTCGACAACGCGATTCAGGACCTCTGTCTGGCCATCCGTCTCCGGGTGGTATGCCGAACTAAATTTTAATTTAGTTCCAGATAACTTGAACAATTCCTTCCAGAAAGCGCTAACAAAAATGGAATCTCGATCACTTACAATAGAACTCGGAATGCCATGTAACCTCACAACTTCCCGAACGAACACCTCTGCCACGGAACGGGTGGTAATTGGCGGTTTCAATGCCCGTATTTAGACAATCTATCTACGACTACCATTATTACCGTATGACCTCGCGACTTTGGCAAACAAGTGATGAAATCCATCGAAATGTCCTCCCAGACGAGCTCAGGTATCGGCAATGGTTGCAGCAGCCCGGCTGGCGACATAACTTCATACTTGGCTTTCTGGCAAACCAGACATTGGGAAACATAACTCTGTACCCTCCTGAACATCCTCTTCCAATATACATTCAGGGCCAACCTCGTGAACGCCTGCATGACCCCGAGGGTGTCGTGGAACTCGCAACGCAATCGAGAATCCATCGTGAACATAACTCGCACCTCCGAACATCCTCTTCCAATATACATTCGGGGTACAAGGGATATGTCGTGGAACCGGTGTCGTGGAACTCGTGCGATCGAGGAATCCATTGT
Source organism: Salvia rosmarinus (assembly GCA_036937905.1). NCBI lineage: Eukaryota > Viridiplantae > Streptophyta > Magnoliopsida > Lamiales > Lamiaceae > Salvia > Salvia rosmarinus. Next base: position 81,264,252 of record CM072819.1, read on the forward strand.
GAATTCGAGGCCGGAGTGGCGATCCTTAAAATACTGTTGACCATTCGCAATTCAAATCCGGCTTGCTACCCGGCCGCTCATTGATCGCGCCGTAATTTCGCGTACATAGTCGTCCCGTTGTTGCTCGGCTCCGACATCGTCGATCCTAGCCACCGGATTCACTAATCGCGACTAGGGACGAGACTCTCTCTATCGGGATAAAGCATCCGCCGCAAACATTTGAAACTCACATCTTATACTCAATCACGAAATCATATCGATAACTCGCCACCGGACTTGCTGCGTTGGATTCGCGATTTTACGTGTTAAGAGGTGTTTGAGGTGCGATGATCCGTCCGTACAACAAACCTCCGACCAGCTAAGTAGGGTCGCCAATCTTCAATCGCCAAAGCTAGCCCGTCGTTTTCGTTCATAGGCCGACTTAGTAAAGGTACAATCGCCGACGACTTGTTGAAATAGGCGATAGGCGGCGTTCTCGCATTAAAGCTGCGCCCCCGTGCAGGGTGTCGTGACTCGACCACCTAACTGCCGGTCAAATTGAGGCATCGCGAGCACTGGGGCCTCGGTTAAGGCTCGTTTGAGCCTTTCAAATGCTGCCTCGGCTTCTAGGGACCACTCGAAAGGTGCTGGGGCTATTTTCTTCAATAGTGCCGTCAGAGGCCTGGCAATAAGGCCATACTCCCAAACAAACCGCCGATAATATCCGGTTAACCCCAAGAATCCACGCAGCTCCCGGGATGATCTCGGCCGTGGCCATTCCACCACAGCGCTGACTTTCGCCGGATCCATTGCCACACCGGCGGCTGAAATGATGTGCCCCATGTACTCCACCTTAAGGCATCCGAAGGAACACTTTCTTCGATTAGCTTTGAATTGGTTCTCCTTCAAGATCCGTAAGACCTGCACTAAGTGTTGCCGATGCTCCTCCCAGGTATGGCTATAAATCAAAATATCATCGAAGAAAACCAATACGAACCTTCTCAAATAGGGTCGAAATAAGTCGTTCATGATCGATTGGAAAGTGGCGGGAGCGTATGTCAGTCCGAAGGGCATCACCAGGAATTCGTAATGGCCACTATGGGTTCGAAACGCCGTCTTGTGCACGTCGGAACTGGCCACTCGGATCTGGTGGTATCCCGAACGCAAGTCAATCTTCGAGAAGACCACCGCCCCAGCTAACTCATCCAGCATCTCTTGTATCACCGGAATGGGGTATTTATCCGGAACCGTTACTTTATTCAACTCCCGATAGTCCACGCAAAAACGCCAACTCCCATCCTTTTTCCTTACCAATAAGACCGGACTAGAAAAAGGGCTTGAGTTCGGTCGTTTATTCCTGCTAACAACATATCATCCACCAATTTCTCAATTTCATCTTTCTTCGTGACCATACAAATAGGGGCGTACGGACACCGGCTTCACTCCCGGGGCAAGCTCAATGCGATGATCGATCGCACGTCGTGGGGGAAGGTCGTGCGGCTCCCCAAAAATTTCCCCGAACTGCTCTAGTATTTCCGCCAAACGACTGTCGTTGGGCTCTGATAACCTTGCCGGCTCATGTTCCAACAGCACCGCCCAAAACTCCGCATCGCGGGTCCGTGTCAGGGCTCGGAGTCCTACGGGGCTGCGGCAGAGGGAGGGATCTCCTCGGAGTGTTACCTTGCTCCCCTTTCACTCAAAGTTCATGGTTAGCGTCTCCCAGTTCGTACTAACTTCGCCCAAAGTTGCTAACCACGCAATTCCCAATATGATATCGACCCCCCCAGGGAGAAGACGAAATAATCTGCCACCACGATACACTCTGAAAGTGACAGTGCGACTTCCCGGCAAACGCCTTCTGACTCATGTTGCCTCCCGTCACCTAACTGAACTCCGAATTTCCCGGTCATGTCCGACGTGAGTCGAGGTCTTGACCAATGATGAAGAAATAAAATTGTGGCTAGCGCCACTGTCAATGAGCACCGTCACTGTACGCCCTCTCATCACCCCATGCAATCTCATCGTACGGGGGCTTGAAATGCCCGCCATAGAATAAATTGGAAGTGCCCCTTCCTCCTCCGATGATTCCTCATGCTCGCCCGTCATTACCGTTCGGCGGTTCGTCGTACTACGTATTACGAGGTCGAGGCTCGTCCTCTTACGCTAACATAACCCGTAGGCTGCCAAGGGGCACTCGTGTCCGCGTGTAAAGCTTTGCGGTGAAAACAAAGCCCCTTTGCTCTCAAATCCACGAAATCTTGAGGCGAGATGCGAGTGAACCGTGACCGAGCAGTAGACACACCCGATGCCCCCGGCTGCATAGCGGAAGGTTGGTCGGACGGCCGAGGAAAACTGCCGCCTGATCTTCCATGGCTACTGCTGCTGCCTGATCGTCCATGGCCACTGTTGGCTGCTGCCCTGAGTTAGTGTAATTCTGCCGTGAAAAAGTGTTCATCCGCGGTGGAGGGTGATTGCCGAAGCTCCTGAACTGACGCCCTCCTGTCGGCATGGATAAATTATCCTTGTTATATATGTAAATATATTATATATGGTAGATACATATTAGAATCCTATTAGGATTAGGGTTATTCACATGTATATATAGGAGCTCTTTTCATTGAATAAGTGGAACTTTCATTCCCCATCTCATATCTATACACACTTATAACATGGTATCGAGCTACGTTCGGATCTAGGGTTTGGAATTTGAATTTTTGAAATTAGGGTTTCAAATTTGAAAATTAGGGTTTTGGGTGAAAAGGGAAAAGCCACCCATTTGAGTTCGGAGCTTCACGGTTGACACCTCCGGCACAGGGAGGTGCGCCACCGTCCGAGCGAACCTTCGCCGAAAGTCCGGTCGCTGGAGCCGCGCGTGTGGGGCCCGCGTGTGAATAGTGTGAATAGTGCACGTGTGAGCAGTGTTTACATGCGGATGCAGTTTTTCGCACGTCTGGTCGCGTCCGTGGCGAATTCACTCCGGCGATCCCGTTTAGTTCGCGTCGTCGTCCCTTTCAGTTAGTACTTGTTTGGATTAGTACCGGTGCGGTGTGGGATCCGTTCATTTTGATTTGGTTTCGGTGCCCGTGAGCACATTTCTTTGCGGAATTGAGTTCCGTTTGTTGTGGTTTGCTCGTCTCAGCGTTTGTGAGTTGTCCGGATACTGTTTGGGTCGACATCGATTGGTGTGGGATTCGGTTTGGGTCGACCGTTCGTGAGTTGTCGGATACTGTTTGGATTGCATCTAATTGGTGTTGGATTAAGTTTGGATCGATTTGAATTATGTTTGAGATTTCTATTGAAATTTAAGGTTTTCGTTCGGTTTATTTTGGGTTATGATTGATTATCTTTGTAACAAAGTGGGCATGATTAACATCTATACTCCGACGAGGGGAGTGTTATATATGTAAATATATTATATATGGTAGATGCGTATTAGAATCTATTATGATTAGTGTTAGAATCCTATTAGGATTATGGTTATTCACATGTATATATAGGAGCTCTTTTCATTGAATAAGTGGGACTTTCATTCCCCATCTCATATGTTATACACACTTATAACAATCCTCAATGTCCCTTGCTAACTCCATCGCTGTTTCCAAGTCCCGGGGTCGTAGGAGGCACAACGAACCCCGTATCGAATCCTTCAACCCCTTCATGAAGTAGCCTAAGTAATGGTCTTCAGTTAATCCGGGAACCTGACTCGCTAGTTGCACGAAAAGATTGACATAATCTTCCATTGATCCTGATTGTTTCACATCGGCTAATCGCTCGAAGGGGCTACCCTTGTACCGCGTATCAAAACGCGCGACTAAAGCCTGTGAGAATGCCTCCCACGTCAACCCCGGCTTACGAGAACGCAGCCACGTCGCCCAATATAGAGCCGATTCCTCCATCGCAACTATTGCTGCAGCCACTTTCAATTCCGGCTTCAAATCGTGGAGTTCAAACTGTTGGTTGGCACGAGCCAACCATCCGATGGGATCGGATCCGTCGAAGTTTGGAAGCCGCACGGAATTGATCGCATCATGGTTGTTTACTCCTGTGGTTGCCTCCGGAAAAACTGTCTCGGACGACTCCCCTCCCTCAGCGCGCTGCCCGGTCACCGACTCCGGCGATCCTGACCCCTTATGATCGCGCGCGACAGTTCAGCCAAAGCAACCTTAATCTCCTTCAGTTGCAGGTTCGTCGCCTGCATTTCACCCTTCAATTCCATCTGCTCATTCTCAATCTTCTCAAATTGCTCGCTGTTTGATCGGGTATTCGTCATGGTAACGGGACGGGATCCGGCAGGTCGGACAAATTGATAAAAACAGAAAACGACACACGCACAGAATTAATATAATTCTGATCGACAGCCTCTGGCTCAAACAATTCTCAATAAACTCATAACCCTACTTAGCCCTAATTAAACCCTTAAATACTCTCACTAATCTTTGAATTAACCTAAAGCCCATTTGGCACAGCCCACTAACTATTCTAATAATTCAGCTCATTCTCTATTCTAATAATCCAGCCCACGGACGTGGGCCTATTCCCGTCCCCTTCTTCGGTACACGAGCAGTGGTCGCGGCCCCTCGCTCGCGCCTGGCCCATGCTCGTCCAACTCCTGCTCCTTATCAATGCACAGTAGAAGTCTTCTTAGTTTTCATAGTTGTCTTTATGCTTGTCTTATTAATATAAATACAGAGCTTGTCTTGTTAATATAAATAGGAAGTCAGTAGAATAGGATTGGGCATTCATTATTTCCGGGAATTATAACAGCTTTGCTGTTGGCCTCGTTTGAGGAGTTTCTTTCTCTTTTTATATATTGAATTTTGTTTCAATCACCTTTAACTCTATCTACTTCAGTGATTGTACATGTCATTAGAAGACCAGTAGTGAACTTTCGTCATTTTTTTTACCAATATTCTCTCCCAGAGTGTAATCTTTGAGATGTCAACAGGTAGTAAAGCCACTTCTCCAGGAAAGGACACGGAGTAAAATTGACGTACTATCCGGTTGTGGACAGGATGATCTACTAAAGGTAAGTTCTTCATCATATTAATATATTTAGGGGTGTTTACTTTGCATGATTAGCATTTTGAATGATTGATTATTTGATGAATTAAATATGTGATAAGATAATTTTTATCTATCAATCCTTTGTTTACTACAAAGGATTAGTGAATGATTAAAATTGGGATAAGTAATTCTCCATTTATTTGTAGGATTATTTCAATCCTACCTATATTGGTTGGATTATAATTAATAGAGAACAATTCAAAGGATTAAAATAATCCCGGGCTTTGGGATATCCTCAAATGTTAATCCTTCAATGTAAACACTTGATTAGGTTGGATTAATTTTATCTATCCAACCTAATCATGGCAAGTAAACACCCCCTTACTGTCACTTATATGGTATAACTGAATTTGGCATAACATGGCATTGATGCATAGACCATATTGTTTTTGTGAAATCTGGTTTCAAATTCTGGACTGGATCCTAAAGGTTGTCTTCATTTTTCTTTCCTTTTTCTTTTTTAATTTCTTGTTCTTTTAAATCTTTTTTCCTGTGGGTAAGCTAGCGGTACAGCTCTATGCTTGTTTTTATTCTTGCCGAATGTTCCGAAAATCCTCTCTTGACGATTACGGTATTTTTTCTTTAGTAAGTTAGCTAAAATAAAACCTACTAATATTTGGTGCAGATAATGGATTACTCGTCTCTTCCCCATTTCTGCCGTAAGATATCTTCCAACTCTTCAAAGTACTCAGAAGGTAGCTCCGGAAATTGCTTTCCTTGGACCATCCATTCCACCAACAGCTCTACAATTACGTTAAGCAGCAGTTTTTGCTTTGTCAACCCGCGCAACCAATAAAGCAAGGGTCCGTTCACGTAACTTTACCTGATGATGCTGATAAAGAAGTCATCGCGGAGACTCTGGAATCTGAGTTAAAGAAATTCAAAGATCTCAATATTGCTCAAGGACCTAAGATTGAGTGATTACAAATTCTAGATGACCTAAATCACATCTTGCACAAATATCTTGTTTAGAATTCTAGCTAGTCATCCTATAAGCTAAAGATTGTTATGTAATTTCATGTAGCTCGCCAAAATACCTAACTGAAGCTGTCTCACCATGCGTAGATGAAATCATTTGCAGATGCCGGCTTTATATCATCATGTATGTCCTAATCTTGCATCTGTTTACATGAGTTGTAAAGAAAATATAGGAAATTATATATTTATGTACTGTTTCCACCCTACAAGGGTGAATCTTTATATCATATATGTATCACTTATTTTTGGTCTCTTTGAGGTTAATCCTGTGATTCTGTTGTTGGAAATATCTATTGGATAAACAATTCTAATGAAAATTCTGTTTGAAATCAGATAATAGTTGATTTAAGTGTACAAGGCTCTTTGATGAATGCTACATACACTTAATCAAACAGCTATGCTACTTTTACAAGAATGGGGATATATATTCTTGTGTTTCTTGATATGCTCTCTTGGGTTTTCTATCATTTACAATATTCCAGATGGCTCTCCGACTACGATCCGACATTTCTGGAGTTCGCCTTCAATTACCTTCCTCCCGGCCTCCGCCACCTCGGCCCTCTTCAGTGTGTCTTCGATCTCCAACTGTAAGTCCTCACTCTGCTTCAAAATCATATCTGCCTTTTGCAACGTTTCATTCTGGCTCACCTTTATCTTCTGTATGTCGACCATGAGCGACTGCACTTTGGAGTCGGCATTAGTTCTGACTCTCTTCGATCTTGTGGTTCATCGTCTTAAACTCCTCGACAGACAGTCTGATCTTCCTTGTGGAAGAAGGTCCCGGTCCCTTTAAGTTGGCTGCACCGTCTGCTTTGGGAGAGTCTCGTATCTGTTCGTCTGCGAGCTTCTGTGCAGCCTTCGCCTCCTCAGCCTCCTTCAACGCGAGCTGCAGCTTCTCGTCGGTTTCCTTGGCTGCTATGTTTGCTGCTTCGACTTCTAACCTCAGTAACTCGATGTCCTTCTGCATCTTCTCCGCTTCCACCCGATCCGTATCAGCTTCAGCTAGCAGCTTGTCGAGAGCCGACTGCATTTCCTCGTGGATATTCCTCGACTGGGCCGTCTCTAGCTCGGCTGTCCTCTCGGCTAGCTCGGCCCTCATCTCCTCGATTCTTGATTCTGCCTCCAACGCCTTCTTCTCACACTCGGTACGCTCTTTCTTCGCTTGGTCTAGTTCATGCTCGAGCGACTCCACGGAAGCGTGCAGCAAGACTTCCTCGGCAACAAGCTGCTGAAGTTCCTTTCTTGCACAGTCGAGTTCCGTAACCGCAGTCTGCAGCGAGTTGAGATCGGAGGCTCGCACATCGTTGAGTTGCTCCTGCAGGACCTTGATGGCCTCGGTGCCTTCCTCGAGCTTACGTGCCAGATTCTCCTCGGGGCCGTACACTTCTCGGAGGCTCTTGATCTCCATCTCGGCCACATCCTTCGCCGACTTGTGCACGAGCAAGTGAACCTCCTTCTCCGCGATGAGCTTGAGGTGCTCCTCCTGTGCTTGGAGGGAGTCGAACTTGACTTGATCGAGGGCACGACGAAGCATCGAGACTTCTTTTGAGAGCATGTTCTGCCGCTCCCCGCTGGCTTTGGTGGCTTGCCGTGCGTCCTCTATCCTCTGGAACGCAGCCAGTTTGGCCTCGAGTGCTGCATCGAAGTCTTGCCGTAAGTTGGCGAGCTCTTGCTTGGCGACTATGAGCTCGCCCGAGGAGGCCTTGTAGCGTTCCCTCTCGAGGTCGAGGTCGAGCTTCCATGCATCGCTGCCCATTTGAGCTTGGGTTTGTTGCACCTCAAGCTCTGCGGCTCTTCGCTTTGCGGCCTCCGTGGCCTTGATCGCTGCTTGCTTCGATTCGCTGAGATTTTCGAGTTTCCCAGTTAGGTCCTGCAGAGCTCTGTTGGCCTTCTGCAGATCTTTATGAGCTTGTGCCTTGGCACTTTCTGCATTTTTCAGCTGCTCTTTGTAGTATTCCAGCTCCTTGATCACCATGTGATGTTGGGTCTCTCTCTCGAGCAGTTTTTGCTGCGTATAATTAATTGAATATGTATCATTTCAATTTTATTAGACTTTGGTATAATTATGTTAAGGGTTAAGTATAGTCTGTGGTCTGTACTTTGGCCCTATCCAAAAATAACCTGAAACCTTGTTTCTTTTATAGAAAACTTCAAACGCTGCAAAATGTTTCAATTATTATAGCTCGCGATTGAGAATCTGGCATAGAAAAGTCGAATCAGTTGGTTGCATTGTTGAATGGAATATCCAATAAATGAGGTGGGAATTTTTCTATACCACCTCACTCTAAAAAGAGATGGAATAAATTCATTTATTGTATATTCTACACGAGAATTTGTCGCGTGGCTTATTGGTCGCAGGATAAACTTGAAATTTTTGGCAAAGGTCGCGGTTTTCAAAAAGTAAATGAATGTTTATGTCATTTTAAATAGTGCTTCAGAGTTCGGTCATAAATTATAGTTAACTCTTATATGAATTACCTCTTCGGCTTTAGTCTTCTTGGTGACTGGCCTCGCTCTGGGCGAGATAACTTCGCCAAATAAACTAACGGCAGCCTTGACGGATTCGAAGGGTGCGCGGGTGTCAATTTCTCCGACGTCGGTTTTCGGAGAAGAAGACACCTTGGGAGATTCCACTCGTGCAACTGCGCTCGGAGACCTCGGTGATCCAAACCCATTTTGCAATGTTCTTACGGTGAATCCGAACATTATTATTCTTCGCCTTCTACAAACTGCATTAAATCATCACAACCATAAATAAGTTCATTCATGCATGCAAACACCATATACATGCATATTCAAAACGTTTTCTTGAATTATGACAACTATTTATTCTTCCATTATCTTCCCATCAACATTTTCAGGTTCAAGAATGGATACCTCGAAGCACTTTTTAAATAATGGAGTGCAGTTTTACACATTTCCCTTTAGAATTCCACAGCAATTCACCCAAATCTGGAGAGACAATAAGAAGAAAATCATGAACAAAACAAATTAACGCAAACTCACATACTGCATAAAATCAAAAGTTAACTTACTATAATCGTTTAGAAGAATGTGGAGAAGAATTGAAAGCTCCAAACAGTTCCCCAGCATATGATGATGATGATGGTGATCAATCTTGACACAAATAACTACTCCTGTATTTATTAATAAATTATATACGCCAGGGGGAGGTTTCTTGATTCAAAATCGAAAGCACAAATTTTCTTTTCCCTCCTAAAAGAAAAACTATGAAAAGGGAAAATAATATGGAGTTAAAATGATGAATAATAATAATAAGACATGGGATAATGGGGGTGTTAGGTTTTTCTTGGTTGATAAGATGTGGTGTGTGGAAGAGCAACTTCTCCGCTCTCATTTGAGTTCTCTCCGAATTTTCGGGTGCTTCATCAAATTTATTAGCGTCTCAACTCCTAAAAACCGGATTCATGTCACCTGCTCTATGTTCTATCTTATCTTTTATTTGAATACCACTTATATTAGTTACTAGATTATCTCTAATGTGATGATGCATGAGAATTATATTATATATTACAATATTCAATAAATAAAATTGTCTTATAAAAATATAATTATATTGAAATTATGAGTTTGATTATTCTATATTTTATAGTGTTTAATAAATTTAAAAATATCTTTTATAAATCTAAATTGTGGTAAAATTTATGAGTGTGATTTTATGAAAAAAACTTTATATAGTAATAAAATAACACACACACACACACACACACATATATATATATATATATATATATGTGTATGGAGTGGATCAAATGAAAACTTTAACTTTTTTTAGAACTAAGAACAAATATGGTTCATTCAATTTTATAATCTAACGATCAATATTAATTATTAATCGTTTATTATCCTCAAATTTTAGCGTAATCGTTTAACCCTATAATTAAGGGATTATATATATTTATTTACGGTAATTGTTCATATATGCACAATCACTATGATTACATGCAAAACAACATGAATTACTTAAACATAATAATTAATTCAAATGTGATAGTATGCACAAGAACTACAATTACATGACCAACGACATGAATTACTCGAACAACGAAAAATAGAACATGAAAGATCCAAATAGCAAACATTTAAGAATTTGACTATTTTTATCATTAAATAATTATTAGTTATCTGATCTTATTCCATCTAATAGGTAGTTCTCTCTAACCAAACCATATATATATATGATGGATCTGGTATGAATGAAATTATTTGTAAGAAATAAAAATAAATCTAAGTCATTGATTTTATTAATTAATGGACAATACTAATTTATGTTATGCTACAATACATTACTATATATGCTATAGTTTAATTTCGCAAGATTTATTTAAAAGTTATATTAGTAATTTTATTTCATATTAAAAATGGTTGTTTCCTTAATTTTAAGGATTTTTTGTAATCTATCATGTAACTTATTATTTTAGATATATTATATTTTTTTATTACACGGGTAAAACAAATTCGTAGCATTTATTGTACAACAATAATAATGTATAATGTATGCCATATATTTATTAAATATATACATCTTTTGTATTATATATATGCCACAAAAAATGTAGATAGTGCAACAATTAGTTATGTTGCGTGATGTGTAATGTATACTATTTATTAAATATGTGCTATAGAATGTCTAGTTTATGCAACGTTGTACTAAGCATATTATAAAATCCCTACTTTTTCGGTAAGTGGCGAAATTATCGAAAAGTGATGAGATTTACGTCCGGTGTGATAGAGAAAATAATTTTTTTAAACAAATTTACCCTTATTCGATTTATTTAATAAAATAAAATCTTAAATCATTAATTAATTTTTCTTCAATTTGGACCGTTGATATGAGCTAGATATGTGGATGCGATATATTCTTATTTCTTACACTTACACTATATATATATATATATATATATATATATATATATATATATATATATAGGATTGGGTTGAATAAAACACATTCAAAAATAAGAAATGAGAACAAATTTGAACCATTGATTTTGAAGATGTGTGGTTGTGATTAAATCAAATTAGGGTATAATGGTAAATCTGAATATTACGAAAATAACAGTCCCTTAATTATAGGGAATGTGATAACAATCTTGAACCATTGATTAATGGCAAATGGATGATCAAGATGAATTCTTATTTCTTATTTTAAGGGGTTTGTATTATAACCCATATATATATATATATATATATATATATATATATATATATATATATATATATATATATATATAATTAGAATCTAGTTCAACAATTTCTCAAGGTTGAGGCTATTTCGTATAATGTATTGACGAAAGTGCTTGTATTTTATGTACAACAATTATAGACTTATTGAGAAAATTCTATCTTAACTTAATATTTTATTAGATCTCAAAATTCTACTGATGATTGCGTTGCTGATGTAACACGGTATTGCTCACATGTTAGGGAGTTAGCCTTTCTGTTTACATGTTTCAGCAAAAAAACTATCAGTTTGGACATGCTCAATACTGAAGGAGTTCAGCGATCTTGAAGCGGTAGTACTCGGTCTGAATCAAAGAAGCACTCGAAGATCGCAGACTGAAGACTAAAGTCAATCGAACAGAAGACTGAAGTACAGCGATGGATGAACAGTGCTACTAGAGAGTGAACTCGAAGACTGAAGATTAGAGACTAAAGACTCAGCGCTGCTAAAAACAAAGAAGTTGAGAATATGACTTAGTGTCATACCAGCAACTGAGAAGTCGAAGCCGTGAGAACTACGTCAAGCTAAAGCATCAAACTGACGCAGGGTCACAAAACTGATAAATGAGGGAGTCCATCATGTTGATAAAACACGGAGCAGATTCTACTGATATAACTTGAAGTCAATGTATTGAAAAGACATAGAGTCAACACAACTGAAGAAACACATAGTTATTTAAACCTTGAGTGTTTGACTTGCCACATCGTAGCGTATCTGCAAAAGATCCCGATATGCCAGAACCACTATTCAGAGTTGCAGAGCTATAGTGTATGATGATGCAGACGTCGAAAGCGATGTATGAGGATTCAAACGGGTAGATTTCAAATGACAAATGGAATAAATATGATTGGCGTTCCCTCCAACGGTATTATTTATCGTCTGCTCTATAAATATGTGCAGAATCTAAATATTTTATTATCGAAACACTGGCATTCAAATATTCTAAAGCACTCTGAGCTTGTATCTCAAGAACAATTATCCAGCATTTCTAAAAGGTGAGTTCCAAAGTGTATATCAGAAAATCTTCAGAGCTTAAATATACTTATCATTTCAAGATTTCAGTAGACACTCTCTTACATCCTAGGATACCTTCTTATAATATTCTAAAGCAAGATATATTAAGTTATCGTCTATGATAGCTCAAACCCTAGTTGGAATACCCTCTACCAAACCCCCATAAAGATTAAGTAGAAGTTAGGCAAGTAAACGACGAACTGTTAGTTGTTGAAAGCTTGGTTGTCTTGCACCTGTAAGCAAGAAGTTAGGTCGTGTCACGCCCAATTCCCGAGGGAAGGCACAGATGCCGGGGTGTGATTAGGGATGGGGGTTATTAAGAGGGGAAGAAGGGGGATACATAAAGTATACATAATAAGAAGATATGACAAGAAAATCGGGCAGCATCTCCTCTATCACTAGGACATATCCTGAAGGAGACGGGTGAGCAAACAATCCACCAACAGAATTATATCGACAACATAACTTCAATGAACGTGATCTTGATTAAATACTAGTAATGCAAAGAAACAAAACATCATTACAACTTGTTAACTAGACCGATCAGCCACATAGCATGCTCTTCTCGAGACTCGCAGCATAATAACATAATAGCGAACCTTGTTCCCAATCAGAGAGCAAAACAAAGGGACAAGAATACATCAACAATAGAATACATATATGTAATACAACATCGCGGAAGCAGAAAGCATGAAAGAAACCGCAACTCAACCCATCAGTGTCGCCCGTCCAGCCCTCTTCCATCCGTGAAAACATTTGAAAAGATTTTGGGGTGAGTACTAGTGCACTCAGTTGGGGTTTTTTAACGTAAAAAAAAAAAATCCATGATAGCGTGTTCGGAGCACTTACCTTAGAAGGTTTTAAAACGTAAACCCACTTCTAAGTAAGCAAAAGAGATTTTCCTTTTGATACGACCGTTATTCTTTATTCTCCCATCATAGAACCACGGCTCGGAACATATCCCGTCAGCCCATCACATCTCAGCCCGGAACATATCCAGCCAGCCCAAAATATCTCGGTCCGAAACATATCCAGTCAAGCCCACGCCCGGAACGTATCCAACCAGCTAAATCAGTGTGGACTTCAGGGGTCTATCCCCGTCAGAACCATAACCACTTCATTATCATTTCCGTGTGGACTTCCGGGGTCTATCCCCTTCAGAACCATAACCACGAGTTCGGGGTCTATCCCCTTACGATCAATACTCAAGATGGTGATCAACCCACCGAATAGAGATCCGTGCACAATCACAATAGAACCACATCTCGGATAAGAGAATAGTAATAAAATCGTTAAAACATTTTCACGGCACACATGTTTTATTTTTGAAATATCAGGGTAAATAACTCAAAATAGCATATATAACCCAACACGAGCGATAAAAGCGTCGGTGGGAGATATCCACAGATCCAACGACCTCATCGATCGCACTGGTAGGTACCTGGTAATGAGATGGAACAACTTTTGGAGTCACATTGCACAAAGCAATGCAAAAATGTGATCCGAACAAGGATCGAAGCGAAACGAGGGTTTTCGACTTTCTGAACCCACATTGGCACTCTCCGGGTTTTCAAATCAACTCGATGCAGAAGGAAAATATATTTAAGGCATCAAGACCTATAATAGGGTACCTTCAAAATATGCATGCATGCAAGTTAACACAAATCTTAGCGTGAAGAAGCTTGAAAATCGATGCTATCCCGAATCGGGATAAACCATCCAAAACCGATGCATGAAAATGGAAACATGAGAAATATGCATAACGAGGAACATGGAATGACAAACTATGTTGAAAATGGATAACCGGGCATGTACTTCCTTGAGAAACTTGAAACGATGGAAAACATCCCGACATGCAAAAATGCGAAAAACGAAAAAAACGAAATCGGTACTTTAGTAGAACACATAGCCCGGAACTCAAAACCTAAAAGGCCCATAGCCAAAAAGTAGCCCGTCGGCCACCAAATCGGTGGCCAACTTGGTGCACGGCGGCGGTAATGGCGGTGGCGGTCGCGGCGGTTTTCGCTGACCTCCGGCCATTTCTCGCCTCGTCCCTTTAGAAACCCGAGTTCTATGCTATGCTATCTACTAAAAGGCAGAATCAAAACAAGAAAAGGAAAAAAATAGCAAAACGGGACTGCCAGGGAGGGACTGATCGGCGGTGGTGGCTGCGGCGGTCTGATGCGGCACCGCCGAGCCTCCGACTCGATCCCACTCCTCGTGACTTGCAGTGCACTGAAGCTGCTCGGCTCGTCCGTAAACACATAGAGACGAAGAAAATGAACGTTGAAAATGAAGGCCCTAGCCCTCTATTTATAAGAATAAGCAGGGGGTTGCGCAGCTGCTTGCGCAAGCTATCATTTTTCGAAAAAGAAAAAAGCGATGCATCTTTTGCAAACGGACTCCAAATTCAGCAAACTTGGTACCCATGGACTCGAAATAAAATACCGGACACAACGACTATAAACAAGATATGCTTTTAAAAGACCCGTGAAAAGTTCGATTTTTCGATAATTTTCCCGGAGTGCCAAACCTTCGTGGGTGGTCGAAAACCTGCATACTTAGTGTCTATGAATTCTTCATAAGACACTCTTCACAACGCCTGAGGTTTCGTGACGGTCACATCACCAAAACAAAAAGTTAACCTTTGACCTTTCTCAAAAAACGTGCCAAATAAACATGAAGCTTAGGAAGGATGGCGTATTACATCCATCCCTCCTGAGAAAAATTTTGTCCCCGAAATTTCAAGCACGTGGCGGAAACAACTCGAGTCGAGTAAACTTGTCATCAAACTCCCCGAGCTTCCTCCTTGCCATGGTGATTCCACAACACTTTTGTCGCTTGTTCCTCAACTCCTTGACTTCCGTTCGGGATACGTAGCTCAAATCATGAGCAAGGACTTCCTGATCATGCTTGATCACGTGTTTTGGGTCGAACACGTACTTTCTCAACTGAGAAACGTGAAACACATCGTGCATATCTCCGATGCTAGGCGGCAACGCTAGCCTATAGGCAACAAGGCCTATCCTTTCGAGAACTTCAAAAAGGTCAGCGAACCTCGATCGCAACTTACCTCATTTCCCAAAATGAATGACTCATCTCGTCGGGGAAACCTTAAAGAAGACGCGATCTCCGATCACGAACTGAAGATCCGTACGACGTTTATCCGCATAGGACTTCTGCCTGTCCTAAGCTTTCTTCATCCTCCGCTTGATCTGATCTATAACCTCGACCGTCTGCTGAACCATCTCTGGTCCTAACATCTTTCTCTCGCCCACTTCGTCCTAATAAAGTGGCGATCGATACTTCTTCCGTACAACACTTCATAGGGAGCCCTTCCTATGGTGGCCTGATAACTGTTGTCATAGGCAAACTCCACCAAAGGTAGTATCTCTTCCCAATTTCCTCCTCTGTCGGCCATGACTACTCGTAACATATCCTCTAAGACCTGAATCGTCCTTTCCGATTGACCGTGCATGCGAGGATGGAAGGTTATCTTGAGATTGACTTGGTCCCCATGGCTCATGCAGACTCTTCCAAAACTTTGACGTGAACCTCGGGTCACGATCCGACGTAATCGATACCAGCACACCATGCAACCGTACGATCTCTCTAACATAAAGCTGAGCAAGCTTATCTAACTGTCGTCATCGGATCGATGAAATGAGCTAACTTTGTCGATGCATCGATGAAAACCCATATAGCGATGTTTCCTCGCGCTGACTTTAGAAAACTCACCTCAAAATCCATACCGATATGCTCTCATTTCCACTCTGGGATTGGTAGCGGTTGCAACAAACCTGACGGACGTTCATTCACAACTTTCACTTGCTGACAAGCTAAACAATGTTCCACAAACGCGGCTACATCCTTTTTCATCCCTTCCCACCAAAAGTTCATTTTAAGGTTTCTGTATATTTTGGTGCTTACTGGATGAGCTGTATATGGTGCCTCATGAGCTTCACTCATGATTTTATCTCTCAATTCCCTATTGAGTGGCACACATAACCTGCCTCAGAATAATAACTCGTTGTCCTTCGCTTCCGTGAAACCCTTGCTATCTTCTAGCCTTGCTTTCAAACGCATTCTTTCCAGGAACTCGTCTCCTCGCTGCGTGCTCACGATCGCTTCTCTCAGGTTCGGTTCAGCTGTCAGAGCTGCAACGAAACCTTGCACTGATTCCAGCTGACGAATCACTTCCAGGCTGAGATTCTCGAAATCTCGAATAAGCTCATTCTCTTGCGTAAGAATATAGCCCAACTTCGCTCTCGACTTGCGACTAAGGGCATTTGCCACGACATTGGCTTTCCCTGGGTGATAGCTGATAGAGCAATCATAATCCTTCACTAACTCCAACCATCTCCTTTGCCTCATGTTCAACTCCTTTTGTTCAAAGAAGTACTTTAGGCTCTTGTGATCCGTGAAGATTTCACACTTAACTCCGTAGAGATAGTGCCTCTAGATCTTCAACGCATGAACTACTGCTGCTAACTCCAGGTCGTGAGTTGGGTAGTTCAACTCGTGCGGCTTCAACTGACGAGACGCGTAGGCTATAACCTTCCCGTTTTGCATAAGAATACAACCTAATCCAAGCTTAGATGCATCGGTGTAGACCACAAAACCATCGTTCCATTCCGCGCGGCTAACCTTTGGGCGGTTGTTGGTTTCTTCTTCAACTCTTGAAACTTGCTTCACAAGCTTGACCATGAGAACTTGATTCATTTCACGGTACATTGCGTCATCGGCCTCGCCAACTTCAAAAACCCTTCGATGAACCGTCTATAATACTTGCCAAGCCTAGAAAACTTCGAACCTCATTGGCATTAGTCGGAACCTTCCAGTTACTTACTGCTTCAACCTTCACTAGGTTGACTTTAATTCCTTCTGCAGACACGATATGTCCAATGAACATCACTTCTTTGAGCCAAAACTCGCACTTACTATACTTGGCATACAATCTCTCTGCTCGTAACATTTCCAAAACGGTACGGAGGTGTTCTCCATATAACTCTGCATTCTTGGAATAGACGAGAATATCATCGATAAAAATCAAGACGAAGCTATCTAGATACTGATGAAAAGCTCGATTCATCAGATCCATGAAGACTCTGGCGCATTAGTCAAACCAAACGGCATCACGATGAACTCGTGGTGCCCATACCTCATCTGACGCGGTCTTCTCAGCGTCCTCCTTCACGATCTTTAGGCGATGGTAGCGACCTTCGTCGATCTTAGAAGACACTCGCTCCTTTGGTGGTCAAGCAGATCGTCGATCCTTGGAAGAGGTATCATTCTTGATCGTCGACTTATTCGACTCTCTGTAGTCAATTCACATCTGCATTGACCTATCATTCTTCTTGACGAACAGAACTGGGACTCCCCATGGCGACACGCTAGGTTGGATAAAACTTAGATCCAACAACTCCTGCAACTGTGCTTTAAGTTCTTGCAATTCTTTAGGTGCCATTCTGTATGGTGCCTTTGATACTGGTGTTGCTCCTAGTTCCAGATCAATAGTGAATTCCACTTGTCTATCAGGTGGCAAGCCTGGCAAGTCCTCGGGAAACACGTCCGGATATTTACACACCACTGGCTCCTCTTGCAACTATTTGCGTTCTTGACGTGCCTGTCGAACATACCGAAAGTTTGTGACTTCCCTCTGATCATCCTCACGCCTTTAGTCTTTGAGATCATCGACGCGAAACACCCATCCTTATGCCATGAAAGCAAACTTCCACTCATTTGGTTGTTCGAAAAGCAACTTCTCTCTCAAAATAACGTATAGTTGCCCTGTGCTTTTCCAACCAATCCATGCCAAAGATGACATCGAAATCTTCCATTCCGATGACATGCAAATTGACAAAGACCTTCTGCTCACAGATTTCTACCTCCTGGTTTAGGCAAATCTCTTTTGCCTTTAGCACTTCCCCTGATGGGATGCTAATTTCCTAGGTACTCTGTGATTCTTTGGGTACCAAACCCAACCTCTCACATGCAACTCTCGAACGAAAGAATGTGAGGCTCCTGTATCAAACAAAGCGAAAATAGGTATATCACTCATATGGATTATACCTGCAAGATTTCCAGGAGCTTGTGTTGCCTGCTGCTGACTCAAGGTATACACCCTGGCTTGTTGTGGTGGCCTTTAGTTTGCTAGTCTCGGATAACCTCCTACTCCGTGGTTCATCCTCGTGAACTGGTTCTTCTCTGCGAACTGATGTTATCTCATCGGTGGCTGCACGTTGGTGCTCTATCGATGGGTAATCTCGGCGTAATGTCGGACTTCCTAGCGGTAACATTCGACATTACACTGCGCTAGCCAGTGATTCCTCGGCATTTACGGCACCAAGGCTTTTTCGCACCTTGTCCCCACTGCCGCATGGGTTGGAAATTCCTTCCCCAAGGTAGCCTTTCTCTTTCCTGAATACCATATTCCTTGGAATCACTGGGCCGCTCTGGTTCCCTTGGAATACCTGATTGCCTCTCCCTCGATCTTTCCATTTCCTCTTGTCTCTTCTTCCGTCGGTGGCTGTCCGGGTGGCATTGTTCTTTCACGGGCAACATTGACTCAATGTTTAATGCCGGTTCAAGGGCGTGCATACATCGGATCTCACGGCGGCGGCGAAATTCCGATCTCGGTGGTCCTTTTCGAACACATGCGCCTGGCGACCTCGGTGTTGACGGTGCGTGGCGTAACGCGACGATCGATTGAGCGGCGATCGTGCTCGGTGACCGTCCTTCTTTCTTGGCGAAGATTCGAACTCATTTGCCTTCTCTCGCGTAAGCGCCGAGCACGTATTTTTCCATGAGTTCTTGGCGAAATCGCTTGCGTATACATTCTCCATTACGGTGTTAGGGTCCTTCTAACGGATTCCCACAACAAATAAGCCTCATCGGTTAGCTGAAAGATCGTGCAATTCAGCTTTTCTGCTTCTTCGTAGCCGATGTATTCGAAGATCCTTTTGGTGTATCGTATCGATTCTCGGCGTCGATCGATGCGAGGGGCGCCGAATGTGGGGATTACGCTGCGAAAACTCTTGATCGCATGCCGTTGAACCAAGGATGGTTCTCAGATTTCTTCCACGTTATTGTTTCTCTGGTTCCTTGTTCTCGGCATTCTATACCGACGTTGAAACATCATAATCACGTTCTCATGGATAACCATGTACCATCGTATATCATATATCATCACCCATAATCACATATCATCACATATGTCACATATCACGATCACATATAATCATGTAACCCTGTCAACACATCATCGTTATGTATTTCACATAACATCATCACATAGATCACATATCATCACAACATAGCTCACATCACATATAAGCATAAAAACATAATATCTTGTCATAGACAACGTTAGTATCAGAATTATCCAAGTGTCCATGAAGGACTGTCAAAATACATGATCATAGGTATGTCAGTCAAAAAGATCAGATATGAGCAAAAGAATCTGACTCCGGTTACTGCCAAAAGATATCGCTCTATCTTGTGCGAAAGCAGACTCTGCGACTGTTACTGTACACACTGACCACATAGATCTCTGTCATCCATGCCCACCTACTGTTCCCCGTTCACATCATCCGTCTCATTCTGTCTTTCCTCATCCTCTCTCTCCCTTCCTATCAGTGCTCAGACTCGGGCTGCTGCCTCGATAAAGTGATCCCGCATGGTAGCAAGCCTCTCATGAGTATGATCCCACCTAAGATGTGCTCTCTCTTATCCTGGGCCTCTTCTCTTTCCATAGATGGATGGATCATCTCCTTCACCTGGGAGGGTCCTGCCTCAAAATCATTCCGGGTCCTTCGGAGGGTGAAGGTCGTAGATGAAGGGGTAGTGATCGGCGTTTCCTGAAGCACTGGCGATCGTCTGAGCGATGGCTTCTCTCCCAATGGTTCCTCAGGAATATCATCCATGTCATCGATTTGGATCGGCCCTCGAGGGTGCCTCGCGATCACATCTGCCTCAGAAGGTATGCCCCGATGATCGGTCAACTGCCTCCAAACTCGAGCAGCGAACTCAGTGAAGTCCAGAGTAAGATGCCCGGTAATAGGATTCCTATGGAACATCACGTACCCTTGCCTTCTTCCCATGACTGCCAACCCGTTGGTAGCCTCTTTATCATCCGATAATAAGCCTTGTACTTAGACACTTTCCCACTGTCTCGAATCTTTCTCCACAATCCAACAAACCTTCCCAAAAACACTCCCAATGACTCGTGGACATTCCCGGTACATTATCTGAATTTACGGATCTGCTCATCCATCATGTGAGATCTTAACCAGCGTTGTCTAGGCCACTGAATATCCATAAACCTACATGTTAGTTCATCATAAAATAACAAAAAATATTCATATCTCATTTCTCTGCCCCAGTCATCTGGGTAACCATGTCTTAGACAAATGTTCACTTTCAACACATATCAATATCAATATCGATATTCATAACAATAATCACGCAAGCAAAAACAGGATTCACTTACAAGCACTCGTTTATCAAAATAAACAAGATTTCAACCAACAACATATCTCTATGTAGACACATAGATTCATATCATCCATCCGTGATCATATCAATCACATCATATCACATCAATGATTTTCATATCACAATCGCATAGGCTCTTCCGTCCCATCGACAAATCACTTCTACATCCACATCATCATCTAACCATACCACATCCATATCCACATCATCTCAACATCCACATCACGTTTACATCATGTAAACTCTTACCATGCCAAGGCACATGAAACCAAGATCACATCACGCTAACATAATCACATAAAATGTCAACAAATAAACACATACCTCATCCCCTTTTTAAAGAAGGCGGCCTGACGGTGAGCTAATGGTCGATGTACCTGATAAACAGTTTAGAAGAACAAGTTCTAAACACTCAATTTCAAGAACGTACAAGATATAAAGCAAATGAACTGCCTTGATATCAGACAACTATAGATTGATACCCAAAGCCACGAAAACTACTCTGATACCATGCTTGGTATCAGATAACAAAGCTTTATGTCAGAGCTAAGATCATTGCTCTGATACCATGCTATCATGCCCCAATTCCCGAGGGAAGGCACGGATGCCGGGGTGTGATTAGGGATGAGGGTTAAGAAGCGGGGAAGAAGGGGGGAAATACATAGAGCATAAATAATAAGAAGATATGACCAGAAAATTGGGCAGCATCTCCTCTATAACTACGACATATCCTGAAGGGGAGGGGTGAGCAAACAATCCACCAACAGAATTATATCGACAACATAACTTCAATGAACGTGATCTTGATTAAATACTAGTAATGCAAAAAAACAAACGACATTACATCACATTGACTAGACCGGTCAACCACATAGCATGCTCTTATCAAGACTCACAACATAATAACATAATAGCGAACCTTGTTGCCAATCAGAGAGCAAAATAAAGGAACAAGAATACATCAACAACAGAATACATATATGTAATCTGACATCGCGAGCGGCGTGAAAGAAACCGTAGCTCAACCCCTCAGCGTCGCCTGTCCAGCCCCCCTCCATCTGTGAAAACATTTTAAAAGATTTTGGGGTGAGTACTAGTCCACTCGGTTGAGGTTTTTAACATAAAACAAAATCCATGATACCGTATTCAGAGCACTTGCCTTAGAAGGTTTTAAAACGTAAATCGACTTCTAAGTAAGCAAAAAGAGACTTTCATTTTGATACGATCCATTATTCTTATTACTCCATCATAGAACCATGGCTCGAGCGTATCCCTTGACCCATCACATCTCGGCCGGAACATATCCGGCCGACCCACAATATCTCGGCCGAAACATATCCGGTTAGCCACGCGGAGCGTATCTAGCCGGCTAAATCGGTGTGGACTTGAGGGTCTATCACTGTCGAACCATAACCACTTCATTATCATTTCGTGTGGACTTAGGGGTCTATCCCTTCGAACCATAACCACGAGTTTGGGGTCTATCCCTTCGATCAATACTCAAGATGGTGATCAACCCACGAATAGAGATCCGTGCACAATCATAATAGAACCACGTCTCGGATCGAGAAGCGATAATAACCGTTAAAATATTTTCATGGCACACATCTTTTATTTTTGAAATATCAGAGTAAATAACACAAAATAACATATATAACGCAACCTGAACAGTCGAAAACATCAACTGAGAGATATCCACAGATCCAACGACCGATCGCACTGGTGGGTATCTGGTAACGAGATGGAACAAATTTTTGATTCACATTCCACAAAGCAAAGCAACACCATGATCCAAACGAAGATCGAAGCGAAACAGGGGTTTTCGATTTTCTAAACCCACATTTGGCACTCTCCGGGTTTTCAAATCAACTCGATGCAGAAGGGAAATATATTCAGGCATCAAGACCTATAATAGGGTACCTTCAAAATATGTATGCATGCTAGTTGACACAAATCTTAGTAGCGAAGAAGCTTCAAAAATCGATGCATATCCTCAAATGCAGGATAAACCATTCAAAACCGATGCATGAAAATGGAAACATAAGCAATATGCATAACGAGGAACATGGAATGACAAACTATGTTGAAAATGGATAACCCGGGCATGTACTTCCTTTAGAAACTCGAAACGACGGAAAACATCCCGACATGCAAAAATGCGAAAAACAAAAAAACAGAATCGATACTTTAGTAGAACACATAGCCCGGAACTCAAAAAAGTGGCCCTTTGGCAACCAAATCGGCGGCCAACTTGGCGCAAGGCGGTGGTAATGGCGATGGCGGTCGTGGCGGTTTCGCCGGCCTCGGCGTTTTCTCGCCTCGTCCTTTAAAACACGAGTTCTATGCTATGCTATCTACTAAAAGCGGAAAAAAAAAAGAAAAGGATAAAAACGGAAAAATGGGGCTGCCAGGGAGGGGCTGATTGGCGGTGGTGGCCGGCAGCAGCGCAATGTCATCGATGCCGAGCCTCCCCGGCTCGATCCCATACCCTAGGCGGCTTGACATACACGAAGCTGCTTGGCTCATCCGTAAACACAGAGGGATGAAGAAAATGAACGTTGAAAATGAAGGCTCTAGCCCTCTATTTATAGGAAGCGAGGGGCTGCGTGGCTGCTTATAATGACCTTTTCGATAGCATAGCGATGCACTTTTGCAAACGGACTCCAAATTCAGCAAACTTGGTACCCATGGACTCGAAATAAAATACCGAACACAACGACTATAAACAAGATATGCTTTTAAAAGACCCATGAAAAGTTCGGTTTTCGATAACTTCCACGGAGTGCCAAACCTTCGTGGGTGGTCGAAAACCTGCATACTTAGTGTCTATGAATTCGTCATAAGACACTCTTCACAACGCCTGAGGTTTCATGATGATCGCATCACGAAATAAAAAGTCAACCTTTGATCTTTCTCGAAAAACGTACCGAATAAACCTGAAGCTTAGGAAGGATGGGGTATTACAGGTCGACTGCACCCGTAAGCAGTTAGATATTTCCTAGCACCTGCAAGCGTATGAGGAATACCAAGTTAGGCGGGATACAGGAAAGGTTAAAGTCTGTATCTAGGTTTACTCTTTACCCATAAACAAGACCAAATCCCAAGTAGTGGATTTACTGTTATCATTCCGTGGATATAGGAGTTGATCTCTCCTAATCACGTTAAAAACTAAGTGTTCTTTACACTAGTATACTAGTACGTATCCCTAGTGAGCATACTTCGTATCAGATGCAGCCCGTGCAGCCCAAGGTTCGTTGATTCCAGACCCGGTGCATGTCCTTGTTGGGCCGGTTACAAGAGCATGAGCTAAGAAGTTCAAGGAGAGTTTGGTGGGCTTAATCCAAGAAGTGTGGAAGCAAGAGCTGTCCAAGAAGCCCATTGGAGAGATTGGACAGAGCAGCCCAAGAGTAATCAATTTAATTATGACGAATGGGCTTGATTTTTGAAGACTTTTAGTATCTTAGTTTGTGGCATATATGGGCCACGTTTTCATGTATTTTTGTAGCCCATTTAAATGTTAGATTAACTAGTGTCCTAGTTTATTTAGGTCTCTTCTTTTAATCAGTTTCCTACTTTGATTAGAAGTCCTTCTTTGATAAGGATTAGAGTTTAATTTTCAGCCTATATATAGGCTTGTAAAGGGGGATGAAAGATTCAGCTTTTGATTTCCAATATATGTGAGTTTTATTCTCTCTTCATTAGCTCTTCGAATTTCTTAAGATTTGCCAAGTAATTCATTTATCGATGTATCAACGAGACATTCATCTCTCGTTTGTGTGTCATTCATCCTCCCCGAGTTGCTGCATCAATTTCACGTTGGGGTATAGGCAACATACTGACCTATATCACTTCTTAGGTATTCAGAGGTTTGGGGATATTCCATCTTCTTCGTTCTTTCGTTCGTGTGTTATTAGATCCTTCATACCAGCGAGGATCGTATAAATTGGTATCAGAGCCATCCGTTTGTCATCCATCTGTTTGTTTGTCCATCCATTCGTCATCCATCCGTTCGTCGTCTATCCGTTCGTCATCTATCCATTCGTCGTCTATCCATTCATTCGTCCATCCGTTTATCGTCTAGGTTTCGTTTCTTCTTTCGTTACATGTCAAGGGTAGTATGTAGGGTTTCTTTCTTTCGTTTTGATTGTTGTGACGTGGGTAGCGGCTAGGGTTTGTTCATCCGTGTTTTAAATCAGCGTTTACCATATCGTGAGTGATTATACATTATCCATATTGTGATTATACATTATCCATATCATTATCCATATCATAATTATACATTATCCATATCGTGAGTGATTTGGTATCATTATCCATATCATTTGGTCTATCATTATCCACATCATTATCTGGTCGCCAAAATTGCTTACATTATTTTTTTTCGTTCTTGAGATTTTTCGAATCCACGTTCTGTGAGGATTCGAAAAAAAAAGAGTTTATGCACAACACATTTTCGAGTCTTTGTTCTTGATTTTTTTTCGTGTCTTTCCTATCGTGTCCTGTTGATTTGTTGGTATTGAATTCATTGGTGGATTGAGAGAATTTGAGACTTTTGAAGGAGAATTTTAGTGGTAAAAAAGGCAAGAGTGTGAGATTATTAGAGTGTTAAAAAGCTAATTTTTGAGTGATACACGAGTGCTGAGTGATTCATTTTGAGTGATACACGAGCGTTTGTGAGTTGGTGAGGTTCCTGTTATTTTTTTTCTTTTCTAACGTTTTCTACAACAATGTCTAAAAAGGTGGAGTCAGATGGGTCATGTCATAAGGACGACGAGGATTCTATCAATCGTCAAACAAAATTCATGATGGAGGCCTTGCATTCTGAATTGGGAAAGATAATCACAAAAGAGATGAAGGAGCTGCATGATCGAATTAATGCACTTGAAGAGAGACCTCGTAGAGAGGAGCGACGTCTGCAAGATCTTATTGTGTATCAACAAAGTGGAGGACGAAGAGGAGGCAGAGGTGGCAGAAATTTTCATCGAGATAATAGGTACGAAGAGGCTGAAATTGACAATGAGGAAGATGAGTTTTCAGATTTTGATGAAAGGCGGCCTAGAGGAAGGGATCGAGAAGATAACAATCTGAGCAACATCAATATGAACATCCCTTCTTTTCAAGGAAAAAATGATCCTGAATTATACTTGGAGTGAGAAAGAAAGGTGGAGCTCATGTTTGATTGTCATAACTATTCTGAGCTAAAGAAGGTGAAGTTAACAACAATAGAGTTCTCTGATTATGCACTTGTTTGGTGGGATCAGTTGGTGATAAACAGGAGGAGGAGTAGAGGACCACCGATTGAGACATGGGACGAGATGAAGGTAGTGATGTAGTAACCCGAAAATCTTTTAGTCTTAATTAGAGCCCAATTAAGTATTAATTAGGGACTTAAAGACATTGCATCCTTAAAGTTTTTTAAAGAAGTGCCTAATAAATTAGTAAGTGATAGAAATTCGATTAATTGCTAATCGAAGGAATAAAATTTAGAAGAAGTAGAGATTAAGTAGAAACAAGTTTTATTATGAAAAAATAGAAAAAATATGGTTAGTATTATATGTTTGGATGAAAATTTTATTAAATAGAAAATGTTCTAAAGAAATGCATTAATTATTATTTATGTGAAATTTATATATTAATCGACGATTAAGATTAAACAGGGCATTGCATCCTTAATAAGAAAGAGATTATACATGCTTAAGATCCAAATTATTTAATTTCATTTAGCAAAGTAAAATGTGATCGACAAACGAATTCTAAAAGTTCGAATAAAAGATTTTGTTTAGAAATTTAAAATATTATGTAGATTGATTATTTGATCTTAATGATCAAATAAAGGCTATAACTATAGAAAAGTTTAAATTATGCTATTATATGTGCAATATTCTCATGTTATATAGTAAATATAATTTTATGAATATGAGATCATAATGTGATTAGTTTTACTTCCTAAAGTAATGAAAACAAGGAAATAAGTAATATATATAAAGTTATTATCCTTAAATAAAATACATATGCATATCATATTATTAATATAAAAATGGATAAATATGAATTTAAAGAGCATTTAATAAGAATGCTCTAGAAAATGATGAATAAGCATACATTAAATTAAAACTTGGTGAATAAGCATATATTAAACTAAATCAAAAATAAAATAAAATTTGATATATAAATATAACACCTCCTTACTATTTAATACTTTCTAAAATCCTCCCTTTTGCTCCCAAAAATCTTGAAAACACACACACACACTTGAAGAAAAACTTTGATCAAGCCTTTTAATTTCAAATTTTCATCCTTAAGCTTGATATTAAGTTGGAAACAAAGGTATGTTTCTATCTTTCTTCAATTCTTAAGCTTAATTATTGATGATAAATATGTGATGATATTGATGGTATGAAGTTGAAGGATTAAGTGATAATTGATGATTATTGATGATATATAGTGATAATTGATGAATTAGTGGTAAAATAATTGAAAATTTATGGTTTAATTGTAAGAATTTAGTTGGAACTAAAAACCCTAGTTCTTGAGCTTTGAATTAAAGTGATGATATGTTGATGTTATGTTGGAAATTAGTTTGTAAATATGTGATTAAGCATGTTTAGGTAAGTAATTTGAAAGAAAATCTAACAAAAATAAATTTAGAATATATAAGTATATTTTTGAAAATTTCAAAAAATTGGAGAAGTGATATGTTGATTTTATTTTCTTCAATTAACTTGATATATAAGTTTAATATGACGATTTAAGCATTATGTGAATTAATTAGAATTTTCTAAGCTAATATGCTGAAAGTGAAAAATTTTAGTTTACATGTTTAGTTGACATGTTGTAACAGCCCGCCAACCCAAAGTACGGATTAGCAGGGACTGTTATTTGAAACGGGATTAAGTAACGAATAATAACAGTGAACACTGAATGGTGTGACATATATCGGGAATATTTCTAGAACTTCATGAGTTTAGGGTTTAACAAAACATAACATACATATGACTTCATAATCTAGCAGCGGAAAACATGTGGAGTACACATGTGACGATGTGTATTCAAGGTTCTACTATCGACAACAAATGACTGTTGCTCAACTTTGCTCCATCAATCAATCGGCTCAACTGCACATTTAAAACAAACATGCGGTGAGTACAAATAATGCACTCAGTGGGTTCATTGCCAAAATCATTTTCTTTACTTTAAATTACACTGCCCCTTCTGGGTAAGACACAAGGGTTTTATTGAAAAGGCCTTGTGCTTACTAAAACATTTTCTCATTTTCTCAAACATCGCCTGGCCAGGCATTTTTCTGGTATGTATGATCCGTATCCTCTGTAATAAATTCATCTCGCGCCGTAGAAGGAGACCTCCTTCCACGGACGCTGCGACCGACCGAAGATGTTCCTTTCGGCACACAGTCACCTCTAAACTCACGCCGTAGAAGGAGGCCTCCTTCTACGGACGCTATGACCGGCCGAAGATGTTGCTTTCGGCACCCAGTCACTTATGGTGTACACGTTAATCCAGGCTAGGAATTAGACCAGGAATTCATCCCTCTAGCACAGGATCTAATATCGATTTTCTATAAAGTTGGGAGCGACCCAACAACTTTCTCTTTTATAGTTGGCTTGCCCAACTGCTCTATAGGATTCATACATAAAAACATAAACACTTTGGGCATGTAATCATCTCATCATCATTTCTCAGCAATGCGTAAATAAATACTTTTCATTTCGAAGAAAGCAAAATAAATAAAAGGGTTTTCGAGTAAAGCCCACCTGGCACGTAGCTTTTCAACACAGTTCCTTTCTAACGTCAACGATCACGTCGCGTTTCCTCTCTGGAAGAAATTATTTTAATACGTCGGTCACGCTTTTCTAAAGCGTCCAGTCTAATAAGATTCGAGAATCTTTCTAACCAATTCAAAATGTCTTACACCTCTCGTGTCTAAACATCATAAATCGTATTCCTACTAGGCGTATCACATCACTTTGATCACGTATTAACGTATTTCATACGTTTGACTTTAACCAACGTTTTACTTATATATATATGTTTGAATTATATATATATGTCACACCTATAAATCCTAAGTGCGGATTAACGAGGACTATAACTCTAGCAGGACAAAATCTGAGGAGACTCTTTTAACAATAAACGTAATACATATGTCATTTATATTCTTGGACTATATTACATAATTTAAGGTTCTTGCAGCGGAAGACATGTGATATGTACATATGACGATGTACAATCAAGGTATAAAACATTTCAGCGACAACATTCCTATTGCTCAACACTGCTCCATCCATCATACGCTCGACTGCACATTTAAAACAAACATGCGGTGAGTACAAGAATGCACTCAGTGGACTCATGCCAAAAACATTTTATTTTCTTTGAATTACACTGCCAACATCATGGTAAGACACAAGGGTTTTAGTTGAAAATGCCTTGTGCTTACTAAAATATTTTCATCATTTCATAAAATCATCGCTGGCCAGGCATTTTTCTGGTGTGTATGATCCATATCCATAACATCCTTTCGTCGTATCATCATAGTCGAGCGTCGTGAAGGAGGCCTCCTCACGACGCCGTGACGAGCCGTGAATTATCCTTACGACATACGGTCACCTTAGGTGTACACGTTAATCTAGCCGGTGTTGTCCTTCCGGCATAGGATCCGATATCGATTTCATTCATAAGTTGGGGCGACCCAACACGTTCGTATCATTCATATCATTCATATCATTCATTCGGATAGGATACATACACAAAACATAAATATTTTGGCGGTAATCATGTAAACATTTTATCAGCAGTTGAAATAAGCATCGTAAATAAATATTTGAAGCATTTTATTCTTGAGTGAGTAAAGCCCACGGACTATCGATTGTCTAAATCGATTTCTTGGGTATAAGTCCCGGACTTAACCTATCTATTCACGGCCTTGAAGTTTTGGAGTAGAAACTATCCATCGAGTCTTAGAATCCATATTTCTACTATAGTGTATATCAGGTATGATATACACTCGATTGAGCATGTAGGAAGCACCTATTCAAATGGTTCACGTTAGGGCGTGCTCGTAAAAATATCATGTTGTGTTGTTTTATTATAACCGTACATCTTATTTATGCTCTATCGTACCTTGCGATATGACATAATGAATGCATCGGTTAATAGCATATTAGTCACATAAGGCATACTTCATAGGGGTTTCCAACACTTAGCAAAATTTCAGTGTTGAATTTCAGCAAAACAACTTGAAATAACCCAGTGGCAAACTTTGACGATTCATAACTCTCGAGTTAGAATACGTATGGCCGCACAAAGATACATTCTGAAACTTCTAAACATGTACTACAAGTTCTAAGAAGAATTAAATCCAAAAGTCGTGGTTCTGAAGATATAGGGTCTCAAAGTGGGCAACTCAAACTGACTTCTATACTTAGAAAATTTTCAGAATTTTCAGTTTTAGCTTAACGACGAGGGGTTTTTTGAGGCTCGTAACTTTGACTCACCATGCCAAAATGGCTGCAGGCTACCAATTTAGAAACCTTGTAACAAGTAATACATATTTCATGAAGACCATACTGGAAAAATCTAACGCATCGAGAAATACATAAGTCCAAAGTTGACTAGTTGAAATGGACGGTTTCAGTAGGTGACTTTAGGTCGATGAAAGGTATACCTATAAAACTTGGTTTGGGATCAAACTTTCCAGATCACAACTAGACATGGTAAGAAACATTTCTTATGAAGAAACCCAAGTCCAAATCGGACTACAAATGGCTTGAAAATCTCACGTAAAAGTCATACTCGAACAGCCTATTACATGAAAAATTTCACTAAGGCAGTTTGTCCAAAAAGCTTACTGTAATGTATCAACTTTAAAAAAATTCACCGTGAGTTCATTATAAAGAATATGGGAATGAAACCAATTATATTGAAAAGCCACTTAAGTCTAGTTTAATCCACAAAAAGCCTAACTTAATGATTCACAATAGATTGGGAGCTAAAAATATTTTACCACTAGCTATCACTCCCGTGACAGTTTTGTGCAGTTAACTTGTAAAATCTTGAATAAATAGTAAAAATTTTTAGAAAATTCTGAAAATTTACATACATCTTCTAGACATGCTGAATTATGTTTCTGCCAAATTTCATTGTTTTATAATTATCCAAACTTAAAACGAAAGCCACGGACTATGGGTGATGAACACGGCGATTTCACAGATTTGCGCGATGCTTTCGAAAAATACGATTAAAATAGAAAATCATGTTGGATGGACTTGAAATTTTACAGAGGCATATTAGAAAAATATATTTTCAACATATTAAAAATTCACAATCATCAGACCACTGTAACTTAGTCTAATAATTTCGTGAAGTTGCTGTTCGTCCAGGTAAATCAACATGCAATCACCTATACTTATAAATCTAGCACATTCAAGCATATATGTGTACATGCATGTATGTAGCTCAACACTATTGAGTCAAGGTTTAGATTCTTCACCTTGGACAGGATGTATCAAGCTATAAAATCCAAGTGGAGTGGATTGAATTTGGTGGCCATCGGCCATCTTGATTGGCCGTGAATTTGGCGATGAGCATCCGTCGGGAGAGGTGGCTTGAGCTATCCTTGGAGCTGTTCTTGGAGCTGTTCTTGGAGGAAGGAGAGAAGTGGAGGGGCGGCTAAGTGTGGGAGAGGAATGGCTGAAGGGGGGTGGTGGTAGAGAGGTGGGGTGGTTGCATGGGGTGGACAAGTGTTGCCTCAAGTGACAATTGTCAAACATAACTCATGCACAAACAACACCACACACCTCATGCACGATTTTACATATATATCTATGTATATATCTGATTTTAATTGATTAGTTAGGTTATAATTAATCACATTGTCATATAGTAGATACATGCAATAGGAAAAATCAACAAGATAAACTTGTATACATAGGTGTATAGTTTTCGACTTTACACTATGCCAATGGGTCTAATTTTTATTTTCCATGCCAAACATTGATATATGTTATAACATATAGTTTAGATGATAAATAATATCATAGGATAAATTAAAATGGCATCATTTTATGCGATAAAAATCGAGTTCGAAAATTAGGGTTTTTAAACGTTTGAAAAATTGGTCACTACCAAATCTTGATGATCTAGCATTGATTTAATGCTAAATAATATTGTAATTACATATACTAATCATAGGAAATTAATTCCTATAATTTTTGATCGATTAAAGCGCTTTTCGTTTCATCTCAAGCGTTAACGTTTGAAAAGCGTTACCAAAGCGTTCATTATCGACTCATCTCGAAATGGTCGTCATCGCTTTATTAAATTATTCCATTAATAATGGAATTTAATTCTAAACTTATTTTCTTAGAAAATATCATGAATTTTAACTATCGATACGAAATCAACGTTAAAGAAAAATACGGCTATACACTTCATATACTCTTATTCCTTAATTCACAATTCTCGGTGAATATAAAATAGAATTCATTCCTTAAGTAAATAATCGAAATCATTATTCGATATCTTATGAATTGAATCATCTCGTAATTTCTAATTTACGGGTTTTAAATACCGTAATTAGGCGTCTAATCTGCGGGGTATTACATCCTACCCTTAAAAGAAATTTAGTCCCGAAATTTGCATTCCTCATAAAGTATGAGTATCTTAACGTCATAACATCATAACTTTCCACGTGCTTTCTTTTTGTCCATGGTTCCTTCGTTGGATTTTCATTAAAAGACCCAAACTTGTTTCTTTAATCGTTACATCGCATAATCAAATCAAATTAGTCGTAGATTTTCATCATAACTCATCTCGAGTCAAAGGTCATGTCATCATGTTGGTTTACGAGAATTGGGTCATTTTCGTATTTCCTTAACTACGACACGTGGAAAAATATTTCGTCTTTCCCCAAATGTGGTGGAAGTACCAAGCTATAAACTACTAGGCCTATCATTGCTAGGAGCTCGTGGGTCCTATAAAGCGTGATCTCAACATTCTTGTATCTAAACTTATAATTTCTCTAGATGGAGAAATCTTAAGAAACTTTAATTCGCATTTAAAATGCGGTTCGAAGTGCAGCGTGTCGGTAAGACTTTTGTTTGTCCTTAGCTTTTCTTATTCTTTGCCTTATTGGCGAGATATCTTTATCATTTCATTTACAACGTCGGGACTTTATACTTTCTCTCTCACCTACTTTATTACAATAAAGTGGTGATCGATAACTCTTTTACGCATAATGCCGCCTAAGGCTATATTGATCGTTGTTTGACACTACGGTCTATGTAAACTTAACGGTGGTCTATCGTTCCCACTTTCATCTTGGTTTAACACTTATGTTCTATCATATCCTTTAGCGTTCATCTGTTCTTTTGATCGTCATACGCACGTGAGTGGACATCAATGTTAAGGTTCGATCTCGTGTCAACTTCTTTTGTGAGTTAGTTCAAAATCTAGGGGTACTCTTGGTGTCTCTTATTTGCAACGATAGGTTTTGGTATTCCACAGTGAATATCGTTTTCCCATATGTATGACCGAGCTAACTTATCGGATCTCTGAGTCATCGAATAGGCGAGATAAAACATAATTGGCGAGTCGATCCACTACTTCTTTATGAGTTTGGTAAAATGTCATAAGATCTATTTCTATATCATTCTATTTTCATTCGTGTAGTTCTAGAGACTATATTCTCTTATAAGGCCTTTGATACAATGCCTTTACTTATTGGTAACCGAGACCTTTGCTCGACAATATGGTTATATCTTATCTCGTTCCTTCCTATCTAACCTTTCTCATAATTCACAATGTCACTTAATAATGCTGGTTGGGCGGTATGAGAAGGATCATGAACTTTATTCACGATTTCATTTCTAAGCTTATTGTTGCTTGAAATATATGTATATCTCTTTCTTAGACAATATAACAACGTCGGTAGCTCCTTAGAATCCTTGACTCTTCGTTCCTTATCTTAATTAGTATTCTATTCCCATCTTCATTTCTCTTTTTAGTCATATTTCACCTTGGTTGTGGGAATACTACTTACATTAGTCACGATTGCCCGACTATTCTTGTTCTCGTTTTCTTAATCTTTCGATGAGTTTTCCTTTTATATAAGGACATACCATAATTTAGACCGAATTTTATAACTTAGGCATTAGATTCTACATTAACCTTCCTTAGGTGATTATTTATCACAATTATAATCTTTCTTGATTAGTACCATCTTTCTATCACTGTATCCAAGTTTCTTTGCTCGACGAATAACTTCAACTTTTGTGAATTGTGAAGGGTTCTTAACTTATTGTTATAGGAGTGATGTTCTCGCGACTTTGGTATTTATACTCTTGTCACTATCGGAGGTAATAGATTTTGGCACTCAGTGAAGTCGTATAATCTCCTTTACATACTGGTGGGCTAACTTGTCGGATCCATAAGTAGTTTGGATTGGTAGGAAGTGAGCACTCTTGGTGATCTATCAACAATTACCAATATAGCGGTGTTCCTCTTTTTGATTTGGGTAAGTTAATATGAAGTCCATCGTTATTTCATCCCATTTCCACTCGGGTATTTATAGCGGTGTAACTTTCCGTATGGACGTTGGTGTAACGCTTTCATCTGTTGGCAAACAAGATAGTGTTCTCTGAAAGAAGCTATGTCTCGTTTCATGCCTTCCACCAAAACTTTTCTTTCGGTCTTGGTACGTCTTAGTACTATACGGGTGGCGGTGTAGGGTGTATCGTGAGCCTCGCTCATTATTTCATTTTGAAGTTTTGCGTAAATGCGAAGCATATTCTTCCTTCGAGACAATAAGGCGTTGTCCGAGCGCCTCACGGAAGTTCTTAAATCCTCCAGCCTTACCCTTTCTCGGATCTTTTCTAACTTTTCCTCCATCCTTTGTCTCGGCGATCCTTTTCTTAAATCAGATTCATCACTATTTCAAGTCATGAGTTGGAAATTTTGTTCATGTGGCCTAAGTCATCGTGACACATAAGTTATTATTTATCTCATATGTCTGAGCCTTACTTTTATTAATCCGTGAGAATTGTGACTCTATTTTGGGTAACTATCTTATTGGTCTTGTTACCTTAGAAAGTTCTTAATGGATCTCTAATAGTAGTTAATCAATCTATAAAATTCACGATCTTATTTTAGGTCATTGGCGTCTTTCATCTTTAATTGTTTTGTCCTTTGTCGATTTACATTGTTTTCTTCTAAAGACACTATGTGCACGAGGAATATTTCTCCTTTAAGCGAAATTTACAAAGCGTACTTGGCAAAATTTTGCCGACTCTTAAAAGTTGTAAAACGACCTTGATTTTCTTTATGTTCTTTCTCGTCCTTTGAATAGATAAGAACATCATCTATGAGATTGAGATAAAATTATCTAGGTATGTGTGAAACACTTTCGATTTTTGAGGTTCATAAGCAGTATTGGTGCATTGGTTAGTCAGAATAGCGTAACTATTATCTCATAGTAACCATATTTTATTGAGAACAATTCATTTCCGTATTTGGATATCATTCTTCAAGACCACATAATATTACATCATAATGCCTCGGTGAGGACTTTTCATACATTACTTACGGTCGGTCTCACCGAAAGTGATCGATTCTGGCGTCTAGTTTTTTTTTTTTTTACACTCAAAACTTTGACACTTCTTCACTATATTCATAAACTCTTCCAAACTACGTTTATTTTACATATTATAATCACATCATTTTCATCATAAACCATTATTTACATATAAGTCTTATAGGATCCTAGGATTACAGGTCTCGAGTGACCTTCGTCGAGTCGCTCTCTCCTTGGAAACTTGTCTTTCTCCAATGCGTTTTGTTTCATATTTGATGATTATTCTCTTTCGAGAGGGGTCCAAGCTGCTCCCGTTTCTTCTTCAATACCATAAGTTGGTGTTACTTTTATCGAAAGTATGGTTGGGTTGGTAGCGGTAATTCTCCTAATTCGCGAGGGCGATAAGATTTTATCTTTTTGCCCTTCTCGTCTCTTTCTGGTACCATTGATGGCACAGGACGTGGGGTGGCGTTTGGAACATCAGGGTACAACCACTCCTTTATGCCGTGTTGTGTAACTTGCCGAGGTCCGGGACAAGTACTCGTAGGTGTCGTTTCCTACGCATTATATGTATACTTGAGTCTATTGACAAATCTGGTAAGTCTGCGCGGACTTTGGAATTTTCTCATGGAGAAATTATTCTTTTGATACTTCTTTTGCAAAATTCGCCGATCATTAGTAAATGGTGATAAGTGGTTGGATATCATCCTCACTTAACACTCTATAGTTACAAGTATACATCTAGAGGTGCAAAATTTCTTCAAGATGTTCTAAATTCATTCTAGTTCATATTAAAAAAGCCGATCGCTCGTGTGAGTTATAATCTTGTAGGCCTTGGGGTTAACTCCTTCTTTTCTTTTCTTTTTACTCGTCGAGACCCTTTTATTGCCATCGTAACCATATAGTTCTAGATGAGTCCGATTTAAATTAAGCGATGGAGGAATTTTTAATAAGAAGGATCTTTTAATGAATTATACACTTTAAAGCGTATATAACACATGTAGACTACTTGTGACACGACTCATGACACTCGTCTTAATACTCATTTTCGTTTACCTTTCGATCGTATGTTGCCTTAAAGATATTCGCATAGCGAGCGGTGGGTCTTGATATTACGTCGTGTAAAACCTCTAGCGAAAAGGCTAGGCCCGGTCACTAATCACACGAATAGCGGTCATTTCGAAACTTCTTGTCTCTAAAATTATATCTCGTTCACATAGATATAATGATCCAAATCATTGGATAGCACTTTAGGCGATTCTAGGTTTAATTCTAAGCTTGAGCAACATTTGCGATGGTCAAAATTCTCGTATAGGTAAGGGATTTTCATTTCTTGATTTGCTTACCACGAGTTGGGTTCTATCGCTTCTCGCATACTTGTGCGATGTCGAAAAGTGAAGCACCTAAATTGAACAAAATCTTATGGCTATTAGAAATTTTCCTCATACATATTTTGCCTTTTGGTTACTGTTTGTTACATTTTCGATGCAAGGTATAGGCTTTGGTCTACGGTGTTCCCGTTTATTCAAGTAAATGTCTATTTCATATGTCGTTGTCCTTTCCATTGGGACATTATGTTCCTTGCTATGGTCTTACATTTGCCTCATTCACCCTATACTTCTCGGTATTAGTATCGTTATGCTTTTACTAATAGCATTCATGGTTGAGTTTACATCAACCTATTCTTTGATATTGATATATTTCAATAATGAAATCTTATCGTAGAGATCGTCATATCTCTATCACTATCATTCATTTCTAATCGGTATGAATGATTTAATTCCCTTTTCACTTTATCGATCTTAGGAATATATTTCTCATATATCCTTACTTTAAACTCCTCTCTAGAAATCCTTGTCTTGGCCTTTAGCGCCATCGTTTGTAATATCCCTTTTGGATATAGTCATTTTTCTTAATCTTTTATTGATTCATCATGCAATTTCGCATAAGATAAAATCCTTTGTCCTTTGGGGATGTATTATACTTTTACCTTGAAGTCGAATATCTTTACCATTTTCTCGACATTCAATGATTTCTTCATTTCCATGTCGAGATACTTAATACCTCACTTTATTGATCGTCACAAAATATGGGAGTAAGATTTACAATTAGGTCCACCTTAAGATCCTTCCATGTGAATCTTTTCTGTTTTTCTCTTTAATGTATTTCCTTTGCAAGATCTATAGAAACTATCTTGCTTGTTAACTATTAAGTTACAAGACAAGCGTTTTGTGTCATTATAACTTAGGGTATTAAGATTCATTTCAAAATAATGAATCTATTTCTTAATCCGTTTCCTTACTTGAGGAATTACCTTACTTATCAAGTCATAACATTTAAAACTTATGTCATATCGGGAACTATCTAATTGTATAGCTCGTAATTTCTTACGCTATTTTTGACTTTTATGCATTTTCATGAGCATGGTATTTGAAAGAAATCTTACTTTCGTTATACTTGATTTCCACTTTCGGGACTAGAACCGTTATCATTGTCGTATGGCTTGGTAGGGTAGTACATTCGTACACCATAACTTAATTCTAAGCATCTCATTACCATGTCTTGACTTGAGTTATTTCCTCCATACTTGGTTCACATACTAGGGATATCCTAGCTATTCACACATCAATGATTATGATCTCTAAATCTCATTATCATTCGTCCAACCAAGTTTCAATTACTCGGAATCGATTATGCTCAAGCATAATCTCATTGATTAATTATAAGGCGAAAGATTTATTGTCTGAGACGCTATCATTTCCTTATATATATATATATTCTTTGATAAGAATATTTTTTTTACATGCATCTTTATTCTTTTAAACATGTCCAACCTACTAACGAGGTTTCAAGGACATCCAACTATCTTAAAGATAAGTTGTAATCGCTCTCGTCATGACATAATAAGGGAAATTAATATCCCACAGATATCATATACTTTTCTTTACTTTTACTCTTTGCATTCAATGCTAAAGAGTATCTTATTCATAACTTTGTTATCATAACGATCGTATGATGGTATAACTTCATTGTTATCATTCTTTGTTAACCCATCAAGGGTCATCACATCATGTGTGCCATAGGAAAAATATCTCGTCTCTCGAGATTTTCTTTATCATAATTTCTTGATGTCATCACTTTACTAGTCGAAACTTTTGGGTGACTAAAATAAGTCGACCTATTTCATGTCTAATATTGATCGCTTTACTAATTAGCACTTAGGTGACAGGTAAGTCAACCTTCATCATACTTGATGATTTCAAGAGTCGAGAAGAGATTATGACGACTACTTACGAGTCTTGTCTCACAAATCGAATAACATCTTTTAATGTTTGAATCAATATGCTCTTTGAATGAAGAAATGGGGATCTAGGGTCCGAAGACCGAATGGCGACTCTTGAGATTTCTTTGGTCATATGGGCTGGCGGACCGTCACAATCATATTCTCGATCACACAGGCTTTGGGTTCAAAAGGACACTTTGTAAATTTTGAGTTGGAAGTTTTCTTGAGAAGAAGTGAGAAACTCGAATGATTTCTCAATTGGAACTAGGTCGTAGAGTTAAATTCAATGGCGAAATTGGGTAATGGATATAATTTGAAAGCTTATATACCGTAATAGGTCATCAACAAAGTTCTCATGTATGTCGAGGTTCTACTTGTATTCGAAGATCTTACTTTCTTAGTAACATTCTAGGATTAGTATCATACTATAATGATCTTACTCTTTTCAAATCGTAGAACTAACTTCAACTGATTCTCATGAATTCTGGAGTAGGAATCAAAATTTGGTCCTTCATAAGAACTGAAGTACAGTGCATTAGGAGCACGTAGGTGAAAACCATCGTAAATCGGAGTTCACACGATCAAGAACTAGTCAAAACAAAATCACTGCGCGGTGCGGGGAAATTTACACGCGTTCGCGCCGAGGTCATAAGCGATGCGACACCAGGTCGTGCGCCGTTATCAATGCCGGTAGTACAGAGTCATACCGATGCCGAGGTCATACAGGCTACCTAAGTCGACATGTCAAATTCGATGTTACAAATTCACGAAGTCAAAGTCGGTCGTCATGCGGCCGAGGTCGAACAATTTCGTATAGATCTTTGCTTTTCTACACTCAAGATGGAATGAAGGTCTTAAATCCATCACTAAACTTGTTCTTGTAATTGAAGGAAATTCTTACTTCTATGTTCTTTCGTAGAAAGGGATCATGCGTCTATAAAGTCTATGTTACATTGAACTAGCATGCTCATCATCATAATCAACTTTGAGATTGAATTAAAACTTGAATATTCCTACGTAGCTCATTTGTACACACGTATTTCGTTGAATTTCAAGAATCAACATATCATATTTGACAAATCAATGTCAATCTTAATCATTTTAAAACATGAATAACATAACTTTGTTCATAATAATGAACCTTTATTACAATCCGAAATTGAACATTTCATCTTTGGCACATCATACCAAAACTTTCTCATATCATTGTCATCATCTTTCTTATATCCTCCTTCTTTTCATAACTTTCTTGACAAATCATTTGTCACAACATTCATTCTCAACCTTTCTCATAGCTTTCGTTTCTTTTGAAAGATTATTTCAATTATCATTCACTTCACAACATAATATTTCATTTGCAGCTTTTGCAATAAATTTCACTTTAAATAAATTCACATAACATTCATTTCACTTAAAAATTTATTTCACTTTCAACTTTTCGTTTCAAAACCGAGAAAAATAATTTCATAAACATTCGTCTTGGCCAGGCTAATTTTCAAAACTTTAAAAAAAAAAAAAAGTCATTTACCTCATTTCGGTTGAGCTTGATGTGATGGAGTGTTGAGCATTGTCGGTGATCTCTAGAAGTCTAATGACTCAATCTAGACTTAACCACAAGGAGATTTTAGGTTCAAGCGAACAGCGCACGATACCACTCTGTCTGACCCTTAAATCCTAAGTGCGGATTAACAAGGACTATAACTCTAGCAGGACAAAAATACTGAGGAGACTCTTTTTAACAATAAGCGTAATACATATGTCATTTATATTCTTGGACTATATTACATAATTTAGGGTTCTTGCGGCGGAAGACATGTGATATGTACATATGACGATGTACAACAATCAAGGTATAAAACATTTCAATGACAACATTCTGTTGCTCAACACTACTCCATCCATCATACGCTCAACTGCGCGTTTAAAACAAACATGCGGTGAGTACAAGAATACACTCGGTGGACTCATGCAAAAATATTTTATTTTCTTTGAATTACCTTGCCAACATCATGGTAAGACACAAGAGTTTTAGTTGAAAATGCCTTGTGCTTACTAAAATATTTTCATCATTTCATAAAATCATCGCTTTGGCGGGCATTTTTACAGTGTGTATGATCCGTATCCCTTAACATCCTTTCGTCGTATCATCATAGTCGAATGTCGTGAAGGAGGCCTCCCTCACTGACGCCGTGACCGCCGTGAATTGTCCTTACAAAGACACGGTCACCTTAGGTGCACGTTAATCTAGCGGTATTGTCCTTCCGGCATAGGATCGATATCGATTTCATTCATAAGTTGGGAGCGACCCAACACATTCATATCATTCATATCATTCATATCATTCATTCCGGATAGGATACATACATAAAACATAAACATTTTTGGCAGGTAATCATGTTAACATTTTATCAACAGTTGAAATAAGCATCGTAAATAAATATTTCAGAAGCATTTTATTCTTGAGTAGAGTAAAGCCCACCTGGACTATCGATTGTCTAAATCGATTTCTTGGACTGTAAGTCCCAGACTTAGCCTATCTATTCCTGGTCTTGAAGTTTTGGAGTAGAAACTATCCATCGAGTCTTAGAATCCATATTTCTACTATAGTGTATATCAAGGTATGATATACACTCAATTGAGCATGTAGGAAGCACCTATTCAAATGGTTCACTTTAGAGCATGCTCCCGTAAAAATATCATGTTGTGTTGTTTTATTATAACCGTACATCTTATTTATGCTCTATCGTACCTTGCGACATGACATAATGAATGCATCGGTTAATAGCATGTTGGTCACATAAGGCATACTTCACATGGGGTTTCCAACACTTAGCAAAATTTCAGTGTTGAATTTCAGCAAAACGACTTGAAATAACCCAGTGGCAAACTTTGACGATTCATAACTCTCGAGTTAGAATCGTATGGCCGCACAAAGATACATTCTGGAAACTTCTAAGCATGTACTACAAGTTCTAAGAAGAATTAAATCCAAAAGAGTCGTGGTTCTGAAGATATAGGGTCTCAAAGTGGGCAACTCAAACTGACTTCTATACTTAGAAAATTTTCAGAATTTTCAGTTTTAGCTTAACGACGAGGGGTTTTGCGAGGCTCGTAACTTTGACTCACAATGCCAAAATGGATGCAGGCTACCAATTTAGAAACCTTGTAACAATTACTACATATGTCATGAAGACCATACTGGAAAATATCTAACGCATCGAAATACATAAGTCCAAAGTTGACTAGTTGGAAATGGACGGTTTCAGTGGGTGACTTTGATTCGATGAAAGGTATACCTATAAAACTTGGTTTGGGATCAAACTTTCCATATCACAACTAGACATGGTAAGAAACATTTCTTATGAAGAAACCCAAGTCCAAATCGGACTACAAATGGCTTGAAAATCTCACGTAAAAGTCATACTCGAACAGCCTATTACATGAAAAATTTCACTAAGGCAGTTTGTCCAAAAAGCTTACTGTAATGTATCAACTTTAAAAAATTCACCGTGAGTTCATTATAAAGAATCTGGGAATGAAACCAATTATATTGAAAAGCCACTTAAGTCTAGTTTAATCCACAAAAAGCCTAACTTAATGATTCACAATAGATTGGGAGCTAAAAATATTTTACCACTAGCTATCACTCCCGTGACAGTTTTGTGTAGTTAACTTGTAAAATCTGGAATAAATAGTAAAAATTTTTATAAAATTCTGAAAATTTACATACATCTTCTAGACATGCTGAATTATGTTTCTGCCAATTTTCAGAGTTTTATCATTAGCCAAACTTAAAACGAAAGCCACGGACTATGGGTGATGAACACGGTGATTTCAAAGATTTTCGCGATGCTTTCGAAAAATACTATTAAAATAGAAAATCATGTTGGATGGAATTGAAATTTTACAGAGGCATATTAGACACATATATTTTCAACATATTAAAAATTCACAATCATCGGACCACTGTAACTTAGTCTAATAATTTCGTGAAATTGCTGTTCGTCCAGGTAAATCAACATGCAATCACCTATACTTATAAATCTAGCACATTCAAGCATATATGTGTACATGCATGTATGTAGCTCCAACACTATTGAGTCAAGGTTTAGATTCTTCACCTTGGATAGGATGTATGAAACTATAAAATCCAAGTGGAGTGGATTGAATTTGGTGGCCATCGGCCACCTTGATTTAACCGTGAATTTGGCGATGAGCATCCCGTCGGAGAGGTGGCGAGCTATCCTTGGAGCTGTTCTTGGAGCTGTTCTTGGAGGAAGGAGAGAAGTGGAGGGGCGGCTGAGTGTAGGGAGAGGAATGGCTGAAGGGGGTGTGGTGGTAGAGAGGTGGGGTGGTTGCATGGGGTGCACAAGTGTTGCCTCAGTGACAATTGTCAAACATAACTCATGCACAAACAACACCACACACCTCATGCACGATTTTACATATATATCTATGTATATATCTGATTTTAATTGATTAGTTAGGTTATAATTAATCACATTGTCATATAGTAGATACATGCAATAGGAAAAATCAACAAGATAAACTTGTATACATAGGTGTATAGTTTTCGGCTTTACACTATGCCAATGGGTCTAATTTTTATTTTCCATGCCAAACATTGATATATGTTATAACATATAGTTTAGATGATAAATAATATCATAGGATAAATTAATGGCATCATTTTATGCGATAAAAATTGAGTTCGAAAATTAGGGTTTTTAAACGTTTGAAAAATTTGTCACTACCAAATCTTGATGATCTAGCATTGATTTAATACTAAATAATATTGTAATTACATATACTAATCATAGGAAATTAATTCCTATAATTTCTTGATCGATTAAAAGCGCTTTTCGTTTCATCTCAAAAGCGTTAACGTTTGAAAGCGTTGCAAAGCGTTCATTATCGACTCATCTCGAAATGGTCGTCATCGCTTTATTAAATTATTCCATTAATAATGGAATTTAATTCTAAACTTATTTTCTTAGAAAATATCATGAATTTTAACTATCGATACGAAATTAACGTTAAAGAAAAATACGGCTATACACTTCATATACTCTTATTCCTTAATTCACAATTCTCGGTAAATATAAAATAGAATTCATTCCTTAGTAAATAATCGAAATCATTATTCGATATCTTATGGATTGAATCATCTCGTGAATTTCTAATTTACGGGTTTTAAATACGTAATTAGGCATCTAATTCGCGGGTATTATAATATATATATATATATATATATATATATATATTAATAAGCTTTCATATAAATCGATTTTCAATCGATTTCTAATTATTTTATCATAAGTCTCGATTTTTCACGTTATTCAACAATCATGCTCAATAATACGCATAAGTATTATTCATTTCACACATAGCACTTTATTTTTGACCTTACGTCACTTAATAAAATATTTTGACGTAAACATAATGTTTCTTATTCTAAAAATCACATAAAATCATAGTATGTCTAAAACATCATTTTAGAACATATTATGTGATTATATCTTATAAAATAAATTTATAACATTAATACTTATAACCTATAGTTTTCGGTCATCATGGAATATTATTCTATACTTGTGCATAAATTCTCATAAATTCACATAACACACTATTCTAACATAGGATCAATAATATGTAATTATATTGATCATAGAAAAATTGTACACCATTAAATTTCAATATATCATTCTCGGTTATTTTGAAAAATATAACAAATATTTTTCAAAAATTCTAATTAAATCACATAACACATAATCACCACCATATATCATCACTATAACATAATTTTCATCAATTATGAAT
This sequence comes from Salvia rosmarinus, assembly GCA_036937905.1. Classification (NCBI taxonomy): domain Eukaryota; kingdom Viridiplantae; phylum Streptophyta; class Magnoliopsida; order Lamiales; family Lamiaceae; genus Salvia; species Salvia rosmarinus. The sequence goes on from CM072819.1 coordinate 81,308,721, forward strand.
TTCTTATTAAAATATCCTAGGGTCATATTTTCGAAAATGTGACTTAGGTTCAATTAATTTTTAAAAACTCCAATAAATTCATACAACACTATATTATGAATCTACATCATTAATATGCTATAATATCATTAAATCATGAATCATATCTCAACATAATATTTTTCTATAATTTTCGGTATTTTTGTAAATATATAATAATGTTTTTCAAAAATTCTACATAAAATCATATAAGCTTATTTAATACCATAGATCATTAATTCATGCTCAAATCAACAATTAAAAATCATTCTCATCAACATATGTTAATCAACATATTTCGGTTCTCACACATAAGTTCATAGCATGCTTAACTTTGCATTAATTTCATAACATATGCTTAGAAATATCATATAAACATAATTCCTAAACATCTTAGCATATGAACATACTTTCCTAAAATTTTATCATAAATACTATAAGCTCATAACATATGATCTTATGGGTGGAATTTAAAAATTTTAACATGTAAACAAAGCTCGTAACGTTCCTAACCTTTTAATCGGAGTTGATTATCGGCGGCAACGTTTTTCTATCTAAGATTTGGGAACAAAGTGTGATGAACTCTTGATCGCTCCCTTTTCACACGTAAAGGTGTAAGTATATAGGTAGCGTAGTATCGTATCCACGAGTTGTATCACAAAAACATAGAAGCTAGCTCAGCGATAATTCATCATTATTGACACGAGAAAAAGGGTGAAAGGTTTACGGGCTTGAATTTAATCAGCGAGATGTAACCAAGCGAGAAAATAAAATAACGCAAACAAACACTCGATGGTAAAAGCAGATAAGACGACTAACCACAGGGATGCATTAATCCTATCCACAACGTATGTTTATCCTGTTCCTATTAACCAATTTTAATCCGAGACAGATGGAAGATCACAAATATAACCGACAACACATTACGACAATTGCGGTGTAGATTACTAGTTTTCCTATTCTTTACGTCTCTAGGTGAAAACAAGCAACTCCAAACAGATCACAGAGAATAAGCTTCCTACGAATATCCTATCTCACCACGACTCGCGCTTATTCAGTATCATGCATTGAGATCGATTGACAATTAATCTGATTACGTAATTAACCGACAACTAGATATGCATAAAGATTGATCGAAATTAACACATATAAATAAGCACCAAGAATCATGAATCAATGCGGAAGGTAAATAGCGATAACAGGAATCACAACATATAGGATCGAATCATACAAACCACAAGATTAGAGCGAAAATCTGGCGAGACATAATAAGCGGAATAAAATACGATTTAATCATGAAAATGGAAAATAAATATATAAAACCCGTGATGAGCGTTGGATGAACAATGGTTGGTCTTGAATCAATCCCAAGCGAAAGAGCGGAAAACAACAACGATCGGTCAAAAGCGTTTCGATCGATAACAAAGCGAAGAACTAAACTAGAACAATGCAAGAATTAAATCTAGAATTTAACGGAAGCTAAAGGAAAGCAAAAACAGAGGAAAAACTGAATAAATCTGTTCTGGGCGTGTCTGGGGTCTAGGGAGGCGCAAGAGGGTTGATCCCCTATTTATAGATAGGGATGGAAACCCTAATTTCTCTTCTGCCGCACCGTCTCGCGATCGCTCCTCACGGTCGCTAGCTCGACCGTGAGGCATCTCCCGTGCGCGCTCTTCTTCGCTCGTGGTCGCCTCTTGCGCTCGCATGGATGGCTCACGGCCTGGCTAGCGATCGCTAGCCATGGTCGCGAGAAATCGTACAGTAGCTTCTCGACGCTGGGCGTGTTTGCTCGCGTGCGCGACTTGCGACCGCGTTCTCCCTCGGTGCTCGCTGGGTATACCTCGCGACCAGCCTAGCGACCGCTAGGTTGGTCGCTGGGAACTAGGCAGAACGTGGTTTTGGCTCGTGCTTCGTTCCTTGCTTCGATTATCAACATATAAACCTACAAAACGTCAAAGGAGCACCCAAGAGCAATATCTTCTAGAAATAGATAAAACATTAAGAATCGATATGTAAACGCACATTAAATGATCTAAACTCATCTTTAATTATCAACAATAAACGTGTACAATGCGCGTTTATCAAACCCCAAACTTAAAGCATTGTTTGTCCTCAAACAAAAGCGAGCAGAAGACAAACGAAAGATCAGCGGCGTAGCAAGAGGATAATCATTATAAGCCTCGAAACATATTAGCGCTCAAAAACATTGGCGCACATGGCGGCGTTAGCCAACTCAACACAAACAACCATCGAGGCAAAACTCATTTAATTCAACCTCACGGCATGTGTGTAAAATATAGGATACACTCGACTCATAAAGAAATGCGAGCGTGTATACACTCGGCGATCAATGCAATGCAACATCTTACCATAGGCTTGCGTTTCTCTAATATCTCCACCGCGTCAAATGTGTTCAAATAAGGATCAAAAAGTCTTTTCATAGGTTATATTGTAGGCACATTGGTTAAGGTAGGATAATATATGGCTAAGTGACTCAAAATATTCCAAGCACCCCATTTATACTTTTCGACACATATGGACTTTGTCCATTTTCCTCTTCTTTCCCAGCGTGCTAAATCGGCGTTTATGCCTCATAAGGTACCTATACTTTGATTAACGACCCTTTATGCTCAAAACACATAGTGAACTTATCATTGCTTTTCTTTTCTTTTCTAGAGCTTATAGGGCTTATTATTTTTCAAACGGGTACCCTTTTTCCACCACAGATGTATTTCTCTAAAACTAATGTTTCTCGCCATAACTACATCAAAATTTCAACCCCTTTTGGTTCCCATATCCATCCTCACCTCCTATCATCCAGTTAATCGAATGAATAAGTCTAATAAAAGCTCAAAGAAGGCGACAAATGGTATACATCATCGGGTTAGTGTTTGGGTGAAAATGTGGTTAACAAAGATGGCCTTTTATCCTTTCCAAATTGAAACACATATTGCGGTCTCGACACGAAAAAGCGGCAAGTTCTGAAGATAATCACATGCGATATCACACAATGTAAAGCGTATCAAGATATGTATACGGTGAAGCTCAAGTCTCACGGGATAAGCAAATGGTGAAAACAACAAGCTAAACACTCTCACGTCATTCGTGCGTCATTTTCTAACATATCATGTGCACTATCATTAAATTTCACAAAAAATTCTATCGTCATTGGCCACATGGATTAACAACTTCACTTAACTCGTTGATCGACAGACACAACACAAAAAGAAAGACAAAAGATCAGACAAAAGCCCCAACATATAATAACATAACAAAACAACGCAAAACATAACTCGATCACATCACACTCGACCACTCCCCCAAACTTATTGTCGGCGATTGTGCAATGGAGGCAATAATGTTTGCGAGAAGAAGTGATTGGGAGAGACCGTACCTCATATGTTGCGCTATTCCGCGATCGATAGAATCCTCACCATTGATGATATACATTGGGACTTAAAAACAAACAAGCAAGACACAAGAAAACAACGAAAACAAGAAAAACAAAACAAAAGATATAAAGCACGTAAAATGTTGGGTTACCTCCCAACCGGTCTTTGGTTATCGTCGCTAGCTCGGCGTTACCTCTTATTAATCGAGCGATTTGGCAGCTGTGGTCTTTCAAACATCAATTTGCCCTTGTACTTGGCGTGACAAAGACCACCAATTTGCACAACAATTGCTTCCACAAAGCTTGAGCGAATCACTCGGTTTTTATGCGAGTCCACTTCTTCCTTGCCTCATGCCCGTCGCTTGGGCAGTACTCTCTAAGCGCACGGCGTGTGCGGCGGCGATGGTCGTGATCGGTAGCGATCTTAGGCTTTTCAGCGTCGTGTTGCTTGATGGCGTCATATGGAAATCTTGAGCTCCCATCGTTAACACGAAGCGTGAGATTACCTTCTGCACATCAATCAAAGCACGACCGGTTGCTAGAAAAGGTCGCCGAGATTAGCGGTTGTTGTTTGAATTCGGGATATCTAAAATCACAAAATCGGCGGGAAAAACAAAGTCCCTAATTCTTACCAACACATCTTGACGATACCTTTAGGATATGTGGTGACACATCGTCACCATCATCGATGATATCTTCGTTGGCTTCATCTTTCCTAGGTGCAGCCGGTTGAATACGTTCAAAGGCATCAGTTAATGCTGCGCCCCAAGTCGCACAACACATTTGGAAAAGTATGCTCGGCGATCTCGCATTCTAACGTAAAACAGCGGGATCATACGCTTTGAGGAGCTTCCTACGCAAGGCGACCTTGCATTCTTGAATAGGGTAATTTTTCAAATTTCCCAATTTCTTCTTGCTTGCAAGTCGTCTTTAAAAATTTCATGTATCCGGCATGTTTCGCGCTCAAAGAGAGTCAAATTGATTTCAACTTTTGAAAATCTCTTTGAACCGAGCAAACTCCTCGTCATATTCGATTTGGCTAATCGACTCGGAAGCGGGATCGGAGGTGTACTTGCGGTGGATTACAGAGGCCGCTTCCGGTTGACCTCGCGACCGCTGGGTGGGTCGCGAGGCGTCTGCTCTGCGCTGCAATCCTTCTTCGCGTTCGCGCTTGCGGGCGCTTGGTCGCTCGCGAACACATCTGGGGCGCGCACAATCTGATGGCTCGCGGTCAGGCTCGCGGGCGCGTGCTCGGTCGCGAGCTTCTGTGGGGAAAACTCGGAACTCTTCGCGATCGGGCTCGCGGTCGCGAGCTCGGTCGCGAGTTTCTGCTCCAGTTTACTTTCAGCCTCTTCTTCTTCGGTAGGGCTCGGGTAAGCTTGTCCACTCCTCGTCTGGATGGCGAAACATTGATTTTTCGGGTTCACTTCCGTATTACTCGGAAATTGGCCCATCTTTTGTAGTGCATTCAACTGTACGGCTACTTGACCAATATGATTTTCTAAAATCTTCATATGCTTTCCCATAGCCGTCTTAGTCGACTCCAGATGAGTTATTTTCGCGCGATGCGCTTATAAATGCACTCTGGTTCGTTGCCAATTGTTGGTTGCTTACAACCAACTGCTGCATCATGTCTTCTAAACTTGGCTTCTTGGTTCTTGGATCATACTATTACATCTTGTGAAGCTTCTTTGGAGGTTCTTGAAAATTATTCGGGTTGGCATACTACGAGTTCGGATGATTTCTATTGTTTGGAGTGTATGCCGGATTCTCCCCCTGACGGTTCCTTTGATTTATAGATTGTACGTCCTCCGTCTCAATCTGGCGCTTCAACAGAGTGAATTGCTTCATCAGCTCGTCGTATCTCGAATCAGTCTCGACAGTTGCTGCTTTAACCACTGGCGTTCTCTCCGTTGGCCATTGATAGCTGTTGGCAGCCATCTCCTCTAAAATACGGCTCGCCTCGTCTACTCGTCGGTTGATAAACGACCCCTGCCGACGCATCCACAATGCTCCTAAATGCGAAATGTCGGTCCTTTGTAGAAGCTGCGTAATTTGTTACTCCTTGGAGAATCCATGCTGTGGACATCGCCTCAATAGACCTATGAATCTCTCCATGCCTCGAATAGTGATTACGTCGTGGTTTTGGCAAAATGGGAGATTTCGCGATGATCTTCAGCGCTTTCGCCCGGCGGAAAGTATTCGAGAGAAACTTCTCAAAGTTTCTCCCAAGTGTCAATTCGATTCGGTCCAAACTCTTGAACCAATCCTTCGCTTTGGTGCTGACTAGAAACCGAACATGCGCATCCGGATCGTGTCTTGTGGCACCCCATTACATTTGATGGTGTCACAAATATCGAAAGGTCTCGAGATGCGCATTGGGTCTTGATGACTCTCCACTGGCGATCTCCTTGGACCATCTTGATCGGGGCGGCTTGACTCAAAATTGTTTGCATCGGCGTGCGGGCCCCATCCGCCTCCTTGGGCTGATTCGGTGGGAGGTCGGTACATAAAATTCGATGGTCGCGTCTGCGGGGTAGGGACAAGAGTCACATATTCGCCATCTGGCGCTGCATCTCTCTGAAATCAGCCGACATGCGTGCGGCTTGCTCGGGGGAATGCCCCGATTACGTTGATTAGCGCCATTGCAGCCCGTCTCTCTCTCGTCCTCTTCTCCTTTGAGAACTTTCGATCTCGAGATCTAATAATATTTCGGAGGTCCACGAGATCTTGTGCGCATAAACTACACGAGAAAAAGAGAATTGACTCGGTAACAATAAATAATTAATATAATATATAACTTGAATTAATAAATCCAAATCGTCAAATTATTCCTATGCAATCTTAACAATCCCGACAGCGCCAAAATTTGATCGCTCCCTTTTCACACGTAAAGGTGTAAGTATATAGGTAGCGAGTATCATATCCACGGGGATTGTATCACGAAAACATAGAAGCTAGCTCAGCGATAATTCATCATTATTGAAACACGAGAAAAAGGGTGAAAGGTTTAAGGGCTTGAATTTAATCAAAGAGATGTAACCAAGCGAGAAAATAAAATAACGCAAACAAACACTCGGATGGTAAAAACAGATAAGGACGACTAACCCTAGGGATGCATTAATCCTATCCACAACGTATGTTTATCCTGTTCCTATTAACCAATTTTAATCCAGACAAGATGGAAGATCACAAATATAACCGACAACACATTACGACAATTGCGTCTGTAGATTACTAGTTTTCCCTATTACTGTTACGTCTCTAGGTGAAAACAAGCAACTCCAAACAGATCACAGAGAATAAGCTTCCTACGAATATCCTATCTCAGCTACGACTCGAGGCTACGATTCGTAATTAACCGACAACTAGATATGCATAAAGATTGATCGAAATTAACACATATAAATAAGCACCAAGAATCATGAATCAATGCACGGAAGGTAAATAGCGATAATGAGGAATCACAACATATAGGATCGAATCATGCAAACCCAGGATTAGGCGAAATCTAGCGGACATAATAAGCGGAATAAAATACGATTTAATCATGAAAATGGAAAATAAATATATAAAACCCGTGATGAGCGTTGGATGAACAATGGTTGGTCTTGAATCAATCCCAAGCGAAAGAGCGGAAAACAACGAAAGCGATCGGTCAAAGCGTTCGATCGATAACAAAGCGAAGAACTAAACTAGAACAATGCAAGAATTAAATCTAGAACTTAACGGAAGCTAAAGGAAAGCAAAAACAGAGGAAAAACTGAATAAATCTGTTCTGGGCGTGTCTGGGGTCTGGGGAGGCGCAAGGGGGTTGATCCCCTATTTATAGATAGGGATGGAAACCCTAATTTCTCTTCTGCCGCGCCGTCTCGCGACCGCTCCTCGCGGTCGCTAGCTCGACCGCGAGGCATCTCCCGCGCGCGCTCTTCTTCGCTCGCGGTCGCCTCTTGCGCTCGCATGGTTGGCTCGCGGCCTGGCTAGCGATCGCTAGCCATGGTCGCGAGAAATCGTACAGTAGCTTCTCGGCGCTGGGCGTGTTTACTCGTGTGCGCGACTTGCGACCGCGTTCTTCCTCGATGCTCGCTGGGTATACCTCGCGACCAGCCTAGCGACCGCTAGGTTGGTCATTGAGGCTGAGGCGAGCGTGGTTTTGGCTCGTGCTTCGTTCCTTGCCGATTATCAACATATAAACCTACAAAGCGTCGAAGGAGCACCCAAGAGCAGTATCTTCTAGAAATAGATAAAACATTAAGAATCGATATGTAGCGCACATTAAATGATCTAAACTCATCTTTAATTATCAACAATAAGCGTGTAAAATGGCGTTTATCAACTCTCTCTCTTATTTTTCACTCAAATTTTGATTGCTCAATGAAGCAAATGGAGAGAAAATGTTGGTCTATTACTATATATAAAGATTTTCCCAACTTGTACATAAAATATCACATGGAATTAACATAATTACATCTTCAAATTTTTCAAACATTTGGCTATTACTTATTACATAAAGGCAAATTTGTGAATCTTATCTTATTATACCTTATCAAAATAAAAGATCTTCTTTCTTCTAAGTTCACGGCAATCCCAAGTTGTAAAGGAATTTATTTTATTTTATCGTCTCATAACTTAGTATATTACACTTATCACAAGTAACACACATCATTTTCATATGTGTAGATTACTTACAAAATTTGTACAAGTCTTCTTTATTTAGGCGAGTTTGACCACTTGACAATGTAGAGAGAAATTTTTATTTTATACTATTATATACATTAATATTACTATAAGATAAGGTCGCGTTTAACAAGTCGAATATTTCTGTTATGGTATGTGTCATTATCGAAAGAGTTTAAGTTTTCTTCTTTCTTAATTTTTGTCAAAGATTTGACTACTAGCTTCCAAGGACCGTAGTTCTTGTTCAAATTGAATCATACTCTATCTTATCACTTTAAAAATATCCTAGCATTATAATTATATCATCTCATTAATAGGATCATAATATTAATTTCTAAAGTCGATATTTTGACACTTTTTCCTACAAGTGGCCTTCCACTTGTGTAACTTGTAATACAACTCATATTATCCTTAAAAATATTTTATTAACATAATTATTACATAACATCATCAATTGGATAAGAATTAAATCCAATTCATACTATAAGTCTTAATTTTCGGCCCTCATGTAGCTTAAATGCTACACATTTTATTTTTTTATAATTAATAGCTATGTGACATAATATATGTCCTAGATGATAAATTAAATCATATGAAAAATTATTAAAATAATCTCATGTCTCAAACTTCAAAATTTCGAACCTTAAACCCTAATTTTCGAAGCATGTATAGTAACAATGCTATACATTTTATTCTCTTGCTACATATAGCTAATATATAGCTATATGACATATTATAAGTCTTATATGATGAATTAAATCATAGAAAAATATTTAGAACAATTCTAGATCACAAAACCCTAATTTTCAAAATTAGGGTTTTGAAAATAACTAAATTGTTCAATCTTTATCCTTTAATTCTTTAGCATTATTTTAATGCTAAATAATGCTATAATTACATAAAATAATCATAGGAATTTAGATATTATAATTCCTTGATCATTAGACTAAGTTTTTGAATCATCTCTAAACGTTGACGTTCCAAACGTCTCAAATCGATACTAATCGTATCATCTCCCAAACTATTCGTAATAAGGTCTTACTCACTTTATCCATTCCTTTCATTAATAAGGAATTTAATTCTAAGCTTCGTCACTTAGAAAATATCGTAAGACTAACTGTCGAAATTAATCGACGTTAGAATAATACTCTCGAAGGAATAATATAAACTAAATTCCTTAATTCACTAATCATTAGTGAGTATGTTATAATAATCCTCGTATAATGGATAGTCGAAATTAAGCTTCGATAATTCACTATTTCGATTACCGGAATAAAACCCTAATTCGCGATTTTTATTATCGCATTTTGGCGTTTAAAAACTCGGGGTATTACATTCCACCCCCCTTAAAGAAATTTCGTCACGAAATTTGCATACCTTAGAAAGGTATGGGGTATCTTCCCATCATAACACTCTCAAGTTTCCTACGTGGTTTTCTCTTGTCTATGGTTTCTCCATTGGACATCTATCCAAAGTATAACTTGATTCTTAACTGTTGAATCTTACGATCAAAATAGTTGTAGGTTCTTTCTCATAACTCATATCTTGGTTCAAGAATAACATCATAATGATGAATCACGTGTTCTGAACCATACACGTACTTTCTTAACTATGCCACGTGGAAATATTCTGTACATTCCTCAAACTTGGTGGGAGTACCAATCTATAGGCTATTAGCTCTATCATCTCTAGGATCTCGTAAGGTCCTATAAAACGAAGTCTCAACTTTCTTCTTTCTCCAAACATTATAATTCCTTTCAATGGAGAAACTTTAAGAAAAACTTTATCTCTGTATTCAAAATGCAGTTCATATCTACGCATATCAGCGTAAGACTTTTGTCTATCATAAGCTTCTTTTATTCTTTGCCTATCTTGGCAAACATCTTAATCATTTCACTCACACTATCAGCTTTAAAACTCTCCTCTTACTTTTATTATCACCATAAAGAGGTGATCGACACTTTCTTTCGTACTATACCTCATATGGGCTATATTGATTGCTTTTTGACAAAGCTGCAATCGTAAGTGATCTTAATAAATGGAAAAACGCGTTTCCAACTTGTACTTCATTTCGATGCTAATGTCCTCAACATGTCTTAAAGCATTCATATCGTTCTTTCCAACTGTCTATCTGTCTGTGAGCGAAAATTATGCTAAAGTTCAATTTCGTGTCGAATTCTTTTGTAAGTTAATCCAAAATCTAGAAGCAAACTTAGAACCTCTATTAGATATGATAGATTTTGGTACTCATATAAACGTACGATCTCTTTTGAACTTAACTCATCAGATTCATGAGTAATTTGCATAGGCAGAAAATAAGCTCTTTTAGTAAGTCGATCCACTATTACCCATATAGCAGTGTTACCTCTTTCGACTTTAACATCTTTCCTTTGTTCCTCTATTATCCCTTTTCCTTAAATCAGACGTCAGAGTGAACGTAGCAATACAACTCATGATCGTCTCTGGTTGTTCAACCATCTCTACTTTCATTCTTTCAAACTTTTCAGCGAGTTTCTCTATCCTTGCACTGTTTTAACCTTCATCGGACCCATTTTAATTCCTTCTGAAGACACGATGTGTCCAATGAATATTACTTCTTTAAACCAAACTTCTCATTTACTAGACTTGGCAAGAAGTTATTCGGCTCTTAAAGTTTGTAGCACAGTCCTCAAATGTTCCTTATGTCCTTTCTTCCTCTTGAATAGATGAGGATATCATCTATGAAGACTAAGACAATTTGTTTGAGTAAGGATGGAACACTCGATTTCTTTGAGGTCCATACCTATGACTGGTGCATTTGTTAGTCCGAACGGTACAACTATAAACTCATAGTGGCCACATCTTGTTCGGAAAGCCATTTTGGGTACATATTTAGCTCGTACCTTAAGTTGATTATAGTCCAATTGAGATTGGTTCTCGGGACTACTCTTGCTCTTTTCCACTGACCGAATACTCATTTACCCTTGGTAATGGATTATTCACTCTCAATAATCTATGCACTTTATTAATGGGCTATCTTTCTTTTTGACAAGCAAGCTGGGTGTTTCTTAATTTAATACACGAGGTCCGATGAAAACTTAGATTCTATAACCTTTAAATTTGAATCTTTATCCTTCTAATTTCCTTGAATCCATTTGATAAAGTACTTTTGACATAGTTTAATAATAGTTCTCAATTGATAGTGAAACTCTAGCTGCCTATCAGGGGGAAATCTTGATAAGTTGTCGGAAAATGTCTAGAAATTCTCGAACAATTTCCACATCTTCGACCTTCATTTCCGCTGTTTATTCTCTGCTTAGATAAACAAGGAATGCTCGACATCCCTTCTTGTTTATTATTCTTTTGTTTGCAGTGCGGATATAGTCGGAATTTTCTTCCCCATGTGGATTCCATCTAAACTCGTAGCTTCTTGTATGGAGAAATGGAACAAATTTTACCTCTCCTTGTACAGGATCGTGGAATGGTTTTTTTTTTTTACTAACCGATTCGTTCATAGGATTATATCTATGTCTCATATAGGTATTACGTCCAAGTTCTTTACTAAAGTCTTAAGTGATCCTAGATTCAATTCTAAGTTCGAGTAAATACGTGTGTCGGCCATGATTCTTTCTTTAAGTAAAGAGATTCTCATCCTTTGATTCGCTTATTCTGTTTTGAGTTCTAACGTGTCCACGCATGCTTTTACTATTCTTGTGATAACAGAATGTGAAGCACTTGTTTGAACAAAAGTATTTTAGGTATCTTTGAGAAGTTTTCTCATACCTACAGAGCTTTCTGGTTTTGTTCGCTCTGTCATTATCATACTTTCTAACCGGTATGAATGATTTAGCTTCTTCTTCCTCTTTATCGCTCTTTAGAATATATCTTCCATATATTCCTTCCTTTAAAATCCTTTCAAGAAGAATCCTATATTAGCATTTGTTGTGCTATCATATGTAATATCCTTTTTGGATATCGTCATTTCCATAATCTTCATTGGTTTGACTAAGTGGTTTCACATATGTTCCTTTGGGAACGCATTATACTTTTGCCTTGACGTCGTATATCTTTACCATCTTCTCAATATTATATGTTTACTTTATTTCTATGCTGGGGTACCCAATATTTCACTTTATTGGTCACTGCATAAGTATGAGGAATAACCTTCTAATTAGATTCACCTTAAAGTCCTTCCATGTGAATTTCTTCCTTTGTTCTCTTGAATGTATTTCCTTAGCAATCGTTTCTAAAAGTTATCTCACTTGTTTAATTACTAAATCACGCATAAGGTAAGCGTTTTGTCTCTTAGAAGAGTGACGGTTTCATCTCGAATAATAAATATACTTCTTAATTCACTTCTTTACTTGAAGGAATTACTTTACTTATCGTAATCGATTGTTTGTAAAACTTATCTCATGTTAAGGCTATCTCATAGCTGTATAGCTGGTAGTTTCCTCAGCTATTCTTTACTCTTGCTTCTTTTCTTAAGCATGATATCCGAAAGTCATATTACTTTCGTTATACTTTGGTCCTCAATTTTAGGATTAAGACCGTCATCATTCTAATCTATACGGATAAGGTAGTACGTTTATACACCATAACTTAGATTCCAAGTATCAATGTTTCATTGCCAAGTCTCAACGTCGGGGTATCTTCCCCATACTTGGTTTAATACTAGGAATAGTCTAGCTATTCACATATCTCATTATTTGAACCATTGATCACGCTATCATTGGTTTAACCAAAGTCTCAAATATTTGGAATCAATTCCACCTAAACATAATCTTATCGATTTAGGGATGAAGTGAGAGACTTGTTGGCGAGAAGCTATCATTCCTTATATATATATCATTAATGAGTTTCGTCCACTTCCATACCTAAACATGTCCAATCTACTAACGAGGTCTTAGGGACAATCAACTATCTTAAAGATAAGTTGAAATTTCTTTCGTTATAATGTAATAAGAGGAGATTATATCCCGAGGATATCATATACTTTTCTCTCGCTTCTACTCTAGCATTTAATGCTAAAGAGTATCTCGTTCATAACAGTCATCAAACACTCACGTGGAGGTATAACTTCCTTGTTGCGATCTTGGGAAAGCCCATCAAGGGTCGATCCACCTATGTGTATTATAAATATATATCTCGTCTCATCGAGAACTTCTTTACATCATATGTTGATGTCTATCAATTCTTGATACGAAACTTTTAGGTGACAAGATAAGTCGACCTATGTCATACTTATTGGTTTCAAAATTGTAGAGAATTCATCATGAGAACTTCAAGAGGTATGGGTTCACAATTCAAGATGACAACGTTGAAGGTTTGGAACAATATGTTCTTTGAGCGAATAATTGGGAGATAGGGTCGAAGACCGAATAATGAGTCTTGAGATTTCTTTGGTCATACGGGGTGGCGGGCCGTCACAAATACTTTCTCATCACATGTAGGTTTGGTTTTCAAGAGGACGCTTTATGAAATTTTCTGGTGGTGAACTTCTTTCAGAGAAAGTGAAAATTCAAGTATATCTCAATTGAAACTAGATCATAGAGTTAAACTCAATGACAAAATTTGGGCTATGAATAAGATTTGAAACCTTATACAACTCATTTTAGTTTTCATCCAAGGTTCTCATGTACACATATGCTATAACTCTTTTGTACTAATGAGAATCTTTACTTTCTAGTAGCATTCTAGGATTCTGTCACCTTTGTAGAGTTCTCATTCTATATACGTCACAAGATTAGTATCAACTGTTTCTTTGATCCCATTCTTATTTTGTTTCTAACGAGAAAGTCATAGTCGATTTGGATTTCCGTCGTGCGTGAACATCAAACAAAGACTATACTCATGTCACCGTAGTATAGTGACATTCATTATCTCTAAATCATCATTCTCGTCTTTGCTCTTTGATTTACTCCTCTTTGTTCTCGTCATTCAACTCAAGATTCTCATTTCGATCTCGTTTACGTCTCATGACGGACTAAAATTCTCATAGTTCTTTTCTATGTTCTTTCACAAAGGGATCATGCGAGTTAAGCGATTATGTTCTTTGGGATAACATATCCATCATCAAAATAACTAGAAATTTCAGAACTTTAAACATTCATAACATAACTCTTTCATAATAATCATGCTCATTGAATTTCACGAATTCAAAGATTTCACTTTTGACATATCAATGTCAACACTTTCTCATATAACATTATCATAACATAATCATACGTTGGTAGCGAACCAACAACTTTCATAAAAAAATTCTCATTGAATTCCACGAATTCAAAGATTTCTCTTTTGACATATAAATGTCAATACTTTCTCGTATCACTTTTCTTTTTATAAACAGGGAATGCTCGACATCCCTTCTTGTTTATTATTCTCTTTGTTTGCAGTGCGGATATAATCGGAATTTTCTTCCCCATGTGGATTCCATCTAAACTCGTAGCTTCTTGTATGGAGAAATGGAACAAATTTTCCCTCTCCTTGTACAGGATTGTGGAATGGTTTTTTTTTGACTAACCAATCCGTTCTTAGGATTATATCTATGTCTCATATAGGTATTATGTCCAAGTTCTTTACTAAAGTCTTAAGTGATCCTAGATTCAATTCTAAGTTCGAGTAAATACGTGTGGCGGCCATGATTCTTCCTTTAAGTAAAGAAATTCTCATCCTTTGATTCGCTTATTCTATTTTGAGTTCTAACGTGTCCACGCATGCTTTTACTATTCTTGTGAGCAGAATGTGAAGCACTTGTTTGAACAAAAGTATTTTAGGTATCTTTGAAGTTTTCTCATACCTACCGAGCTTTCTGGTTTTGTTAGATTCTGTCATTATCGTACTTTCTAACGGTATGAATGATTTAGCTTCCTTCTTCCTCTTTATCGCTCTTTAGAATATATCTTCCATATATTCCTTCCTTTAAAATCCTTTCAAGAAGAATCCATATATTAGCATTTGTTGTGCTATCATATGTAATATCCTTTTTGGATATACGTCATTTCCATTAATCTTCATTGGTTTGACTAAGTGGTTTCACATATGTTCACTGGGAACGCATTATACTTTTGCCTTTACGTCATATATCTTTACCATCTTCTCAATATTATATGTTTACTTTATTTCTATGCTGGGGTACCCAATATTTCACTTTATTGGTCACTGCATAAGTATGAGGAATAACCTTCTAATTAGATTCACCTTAAAGTCCTTCCATGTGAATTTCTTCCTTTGTTCTCTTGAATGTATTTCCTTAGCAATCGTTTCTAAAGTTATCTCACTTGTTTAATTACTAAATCACGCATAAGGTAAGCGTTTTGTCTCTTAGAGTCTGACGGTTTCATCTCAAATAATAAATCTACTTCTTAATTCACTTCTTTACTTGAAGGAATTACTTTACTTATCGTGTCGATCGTTTGTAAAACTTATCTCATGCTCGGGCTATCTCATAACCGTATAGTGGTAGTTTCCTCACTATTTTACTCTTCTTTTTTCTTAAGCATGATATCCGAAAGTCATATTACTTTCGTTATACTTTGGTCCTCACTTTTAGGATTAAGACCGTCATCATTCTAATCTATACGGGTAAGGTAGTGCGTTTATACACCATAACTTAGATTACAAGTACCAATGTTTCATTGCCAAGTCTCAACGTTGGGGTATCTTCCGTACTTGGTTTATTACTAGGAATAGTCTAGCTATTCACATATCTCATTATTTGAACCATTGATCACGCTATCATTGGTTTAACCAAAGTCTCAAATATTTGGAATCGGCCCACCTAAACATAATCTTATCGATTTAGGGATGAAGTGAGACTTGTTAAGCGAGAAGCTATCATTCCTATATATATATATCATTAATGAGTTTCGTCCACTTCCATACCCTAAACATGTCCAATCTACTAACGAGGACTTAGGGACAATCAACTATCTTAAAGATAAGTTGAAATTTCTTTCGTTATAATGTAATAAGAGAGATTATATCCCAAGGATATCATATACTTTCTCTGCTTCTACTCAGCATTTAATGCGAAAGAGTATCTCGTTCATAACAGTCATCAAACACTCACGTGGAGGTATAACTTCTTTGTTGCCGATCTTGGGAAAGCCCATCAAGGGTCGATCCACCTATGTGTATTATAAAATATATATCTCGTCTCATCGAGAACTTCTTTACATCATATCTTGATGTCTATCAATTCTTGATACGAAACTTTTAGGTGACAAGATAAGTCGACCTATGTCATACTTATTGGTTTCAAAATTGTAGAGAATTCATCATGAGAACTTACAAGAGGTATGGGTTCATAATTCAAGATGACAACGTTGAAGGTTTGGAACAATATGTTCTTTGAACTGAATAATTGGGAGATAGGGTCCGAAGACCAGAATAATGAGTACTGAGATTTCTTTGGTCATACGGGGTGGCCAGGCCCGTCACAAATACTTTCTCAGTCACATGTAGGTTTGGTTTTCAAGAGGACGCTTTATGAATTTTTCTGTGGTGAACTTCTTTCAGAGAAAGTGAAAATTCAAGTATATCTCAATTGAAACTAGATCATAGAGTTAAACTCAATGACAAAATTTGGGCTATGAATAAGATTTGAAACCTTATACAACTCATTTTAGTTTTCATCCAAGGTTCTCATGTACACATATGCTATAACTCTTTTTGTACTAATGGGAATCTTTACTTTCTAGTAGCATTCTAGGATTCATGTCACTTTGAGAGTTCTCATTCTATATGTACGTCACAAGATTAGTATCAACTGTTTCTTTGATCCCATTCTTATTTTTTCTTACGAGAAAGTCATAGTCAATTTGATTTCCATCGTACGTGAACATCCAAACAAAAGACTATACTCATGTCACTGTAGTATAGTGACATTCATTATCTCTAAATCATCATTCTCGTCTTTGCTCTTTGATTTACTCCTCTTTGTTCTCGTCATTCAATTCAAGATTCTCATTTCGATCTCGTTTCTGTCTCATGACAGACTAAAATTCTCATAGTTCTTTTCTTATTTTCTTTTACAAAAGGGATCATGCGAGTTAAACAGTCTATGTTCTTTGGGATAACATATCCATCATCAAAATAACTAGAAATTTCAGAACTTTAAACATTCATAACATAACTCTTTCATAATAATCATGCTCATTGAATTTCACGAATTCAAAGATTTCACTTTTGACATATCAATGTCAACACTTTCTCATATAACCTTATCATAACATAATCATACGTTGGTAGCGAACCAACAACTTTTAT
Organism: Salvia rosmarinus; assembly: GCA_036937905.1. Lineage (NCBI taxonomy): Eukaryota > Viridiplantae > Streptophyta > Magnoliopsida > Lamiales > Lamiaceae > Salvia > Salvia rosmarinus. Next base: position 81,326,056 of record CM072819.1, read on the forward strand.
AACAAAAATTCTCATTGAATTCCACGAATTCAAAGATTTCTCTTTTGACATATAAATGTCAATACTTTCTCATATCACTTTTCTTTTTATAAACAGGGAATGCTCGACATCCCTTCTTGTTTTTTATTCTCTTTGTTTGCAGTGCGGATATAGTCGGAATTTTCTTCCCCGTGTGGATTCCATCTAAACTCGTAGCTTCTTGTATGGAGAAATGGAACAAATTGTCCCTCTCCTTGTACATGATCGTGGAATGGTTTTTTTTGACTAACCAATCCGTTCTTAGGATTATATCTATGTCTCATATAGGTATTATGTCCAAGTTCTTTTCTAAAGTCTTAAGTGATCCTAGATTTAATTCTAAGTTCGAGTAAATACGTGTGGCGGCCATGATTCTTCCTTTAAGTAAAGAAATTCTCATCCTTTGATTCGCTTATTCTATTTTGAGTTCTAACGTGTCCACGCGTGCTTTTACTATTCTTGTGATAATGAATGTGAAGCACTTGTTTGAACAAATGTATTTTAGGTATGCTGAGAAGTTTTCTCATACCTACCAAGCTTTCCTGGTTTTGTTCGTTCTGTCATTATCATACTTTCTAACCAGTATGAATGATTTAGCTTCCTTCTTCCTCTTTATCGCTCTTTAGAATATATCTTCCATATATTCCTTCCTTTAAAATCCTTTCAAGAAGAATCCTATATTAGCATTTGTTGTGCTATCATATGTAATATCCTTTTGGATATCGTCATTTCCATTAATCTTCATTGGTTTGACTAAGTGGTTTCACATATGTTCACTGGGAACGCATTATACTTTTGCCTTGACGTCATATATCTTTACCATCTTCTCAATATTATATGTTTACTTTATTTCTATGCTGGGGTACCCAATATTTCACTTTATTGGTCACTGCATAAGTATGAGGAATAACCTTCTAATTAGATTCACCTTAAAGTCCTTCCATGTGAATTTCTTCCTTTGTTCTCTTGAATGTATTTCCTTAGCAATCGTTTCTAAAAGTTATCTCACTTGTTTAATTACTAAATCACGCATAAGGTAGCGTTTTGTCTCTTAAGTCTGACGGTTTCATCTCAAATAATAAATATACTTCTTAATTCACTTCTTTACTTGAAGGAATTACTTTACTTATCGTAATCAGACTGTTTGTAAAACTTATCTCATGTTCCGGGCTATCTCATAACTGTATAGCTGGTAGTTTCCTCAGCTATTCTTTACTCTTGCTTCTTTTCTTAAGCATGATATCCGAAAGTCATATTACTTTCGTTATACTTTGGTCCTCAATTTTAGGATTAAGACCGTCATCATTCTAATCTATACGGATAAGGTAGTACGTTTATACACCATAACTTAGATTCCAAGTATCAATGTTTCATTGCCAAGTCTCAACGTCGGGGTATCTTCCCCATACTTGGTTTAATACTAGGAATAGTCTAGCTATTCACATATCTCATTATTTGAACCATTGATCACGCTATCATTGGTTTAACCAAAGTCTCAAATATTTGGAATCAATTCCACCTAAACATAATCTTATCGATTTAGGGATGAAGAGAGACTTGTTAAGCGAGAAGCTATCATTCCTTATATATATATATCATTAATGAGTTTCGTCCACTTCCATACCCTAAACATGTCCAATCTACTAACGAGGTCTTAGGGACAATCAACTATCTTAAAGATAAGTTGAAATTTCTTTCGTTATAATGTAATAAGAGGAGATTATATCCCAAGGATATCATATACTTTTCTCTGCTTCTACTCTAGCATTTAATGCTAAAGAGTATCTCGTTCATAACTTAGTCATCAAACACTCACGTGGAGGTATAACTTCATTGTTGCCGATCTTGGAAAGCCCATCAGGGTCGATCCACCTATGTGTATTATAAAATATATATCTCGTCTCATCGAGAACTTCTTTACATCATATGTTGATGTCTATCAATTTCTTGATCGAAACTTTTAGGTGACAAGATAAGTCAACCTATGTCATACTTATTGGTTTCAAAATTGTAGAGAATTCATCATGAGAACTTACAAGAGGTATGGGTTCACAATTCAAGATGACAACGTTGAAGGTTTGGAACAATATGTTCTTTAGGCTGAATAATTGGGAGATAGGGTCCGAAGACCGAATAATGAGTCTTGAGATTTCTTTGGTCATACGGGTGGCGGGGCCGTCACAAATACTTTCTCAGTCACATGTAGGTTTGGTTTTCAAGAGGACGCTTTATGAAATTTTCTGGTGGTGAACTTCTTTCAGAGAAAGTGAAAATTCAAGTATATCTCAATTGAAACTAGATCATAGAGTTAAACTCAATGACAAAATTTGGGCTATGAATAAGATTTGAAACCTTATACAACTCATTTTAGTTTTCATCCAAGGTTCTCATGTACACATATGCTATAACTCTTTTTGTACTAATGAGAATCTTTACTTTCTAGTAGCATTCTAGGATTCCTGTCACACTGTAGAGTTCTCATTCTATGTACGTCACAAGATTAGTATCAACTGTTTCTTTGATCCCATTCTTATTTTGTTTCTAACGAGAAAGTCATAGTCAATTTGGATTTCCGTCGTACGTGAACATCCAAACAAAAGACTATACTCATGTCACTGTAGTATAGTGACATTCATTATCTCTAAATCATCATTCTCGTCTTTGCTCTTTGATTTACTCCTCTTTGTTCTCGTCATTCAACTCAAGATTCTCATTTCGATCTCGTTTCTGTCTCATGACAGACTAAAATTCTCATAGTTCTTTTTCTATGTTCTTTCACAAAAGGGATCATGCGAGTTAAACAGTCTATGTTCTTTGGGATAACATATCCATCATCAAAATAACTAGAAATTTGAACTTTAAACATTCATAACATAACTCTTTCATAATAATCATGCTCATTGAATTTCACTAATTCAAAGATTTCACTGACATATCAATGTCAACACTTTCTCATATAACATTATCATAACATAATCATCGTTGGTAGCGAACCAACAACTTTCATAAAAAAATTCTCATTGAATTCCACGAATTCAAAGATTTCTCTTTTGACATATAAATGTCAATACTTTCTCATATCACTTTTCTTTTTATAAACAGGGAATGCTCGACATCCCTTCTTGTTTATTATTCTCTTTGTTTGCAGTGCGGATATAATCGGAATTTTCTTCCCATGTGGATTCCATCTAAACTCGTAGCTTCTTGTATGGAGAAATGGAACAAATTTTCCCTCTCGCATGTACAGGATTGTGGAATGGTTTTTTTTTGACTAACCAATCCGTTCTTAGGATTATATCTATGTCTCATATAGGTATTATGTCCAAGTTCTTTTCTAAAGTCTTAAGTGATCCTAGATTTAATTCTAAGTTCGAGTAAATACGTGTGGCGGCCATGATTCTTCCTTTAAGTAAAGAAATTCTCATCCTTTGATTCGCTTATTCTATTTTGAGTTCTAACGTGTCCACGCATGCTTTTACTATTCTTGTGATAACAGAATGTGAAGCACTTGTTTCGAACAAATGTATTTTAGGTATGCTGAGAAGTTTTCTCATACCTACCAGGCTTTCCTGGTTTTGTTCGTTCTGTCATTATCATACTTTCTAACCAGTATGAATGATTTAGCTTCCTTCTTCCTCTTTATCGCTCTTTAGAATATATCTTCCATATATTCCTTCCTTTAAAATCCTTTCAAGAAGAATCCCTATATTAGCATTTGTTGTGCTATCATATGTAATATCCTTTTTGGATATACGTCATTTCCATTAATCTTCATTGGTTTGACTAAGTGGTTTCACATATGTTCACTCAGAACGCATTATACTTTTGCCTTGACGTCACATATCTTTACCATCTTCTCAATATTATATGTTTACTTTATTTCTATGCTGGGGTACCCAATATTTCACTTTATTGGTCACTGCATAAGTATGAGGAATAACCTTCTAATTAGATTCACCTTAAAGTCCTTCCATGTGAATTTCTTCCTTTGTTCTCTTGAATGTATTTCCTTAGCAATCGTTTCTAAAAGTTATCTCACTTGTTTAATTACTAAATCACGCATAAGGTAAGCGTTTTGTCTCTTAGAGTACGACGGTTTCATCTCAAATAATAAATATACTTCTTAATTCACTTCTTTACTTCGAAGGAATTACTTTACTTATCGTAATCAGACTGTTTGTAAAACTTATCTCATGTTCCGGGCTATCTCATAACTGTATAGCTGGTAGTTTCCTCAGCTATTCTTTACTCTTGCTTCTTTTCTTAAGCATGATATCCGAAAGTCATATTACTTTCGTTATACTTTGGTCCTCAATTTTAGGATTAAGACCGTCATCATTCTAATCTATACGGATAAGGTAGTACGTTTATACACCATAACTTAGATTCCAAGTATCAATGTTTCATTGCCAAGTCTCAACGTCGGGGTATCTTCCCCATACTTGGTTTAATACTAGGAATAGTCTAGCTATTCACATATCTCATTATTTGAACCATTGATCACGCTATCATTGGTTTAACCAAAGTCTCAAATATTTGGAATCAATTCCACCTAAACATAATCTTATCGATTTAGGGATGAAGTGAGAGACTTGTTAACTGAGAAGCTATCATTCCTTATATATATATATCATTAATGAGTTTCGTCCACTTCCATACCCTAAACATGTCCAATCTACTAACGAGGTCTTAGGGACAATCAACTATCTTAAAGATAAGTTGAAATTTCTTTCGTTATAATGTAATAAGAGGAGATTATATCCCAAGGATATCATATACTTTTCTCTGCTTCTACTCTAGCATTTAATGCTAAAGAGTATCTCGTTCATAACTTAGTCATCAAACACTCACGTGGAGGTATAACTTCACTGTTGCCAGTACTGGGAAAGCCCATCAAGGGTCGATCCACCTATGTGTATTATAAAATATATATCTCGTCTCATCGAGAACTTCTTTACATCATATGTTGATGTCTATCAATTTACTGATCTGAAACTTTTAGGTGACAAGATAAGTCAACCTATGTCATACTTATTGGTTTCAAAAATTGTAGAGAATTCATCATGAGAACTTACAAGAGGTATGGGTTCACAATTCAAGATGACAACGTTGAAGGTTTGGAACAATATGTTCTTTGAACTGAATAATTGGGAGATAGGGTCCGAAGACCAGAATAATGAGTACTGAGATTTCTTTGGTCATACGGGGTGGCCAGGCCCGTCACAAATACTTTCTCAGTCACATGTAGGTTTGGTTTTCAAGAGGACGCTTTATGAAATTTTCTGGTGGTGAACTTCTTTCAGAGAAAGTGAAAATTCAAGTATATCTCAATTGAAACTAGATCATAGAGTTAAACTCAATGACAAAACTTGGGCTATGAATAAGATTTGAAACCTTATACAACTCATTTTAGTTTTCATCCAAGGTTCTCATGTACACATATGCTATAACTCTTTTTGTACTAATGAGAATCTTTACTTTCTAGTAGCATTCTAGGATTCCTGTCACACTGTAGAGTTCTCATTCTATGTACGTCACAAGATTAGTATCAACTGTTTCTTTGATCCCATTCTTATTTTGTTTCTAACGAGAAAGTCATAGTCGATTTGGTTTCCGTCGTGCGTGAACATCCAAACAAAGACTATACTCATGTCACTGTAGTATAGTGACATTCATTATCTCTAAATCATCATTCTCGTCTTTGCTCTTTGATTTACTCCTCTTTGTTCTCGTCATTCAACTCAAGATTCTCATTTCGATCTCGTTTCTATCTCATGACAGACTAAAATTCTCATAGTTCTTTTTCTATGTTCTTTCACAAAAGGGATCATGCGAGTTAAACAGTCTATGTTCTTTGGGATAACATATCCATCATCAAAATAACTAGAAATTTCAGAACTTTAAACATTCATAACATAACTCTTTCATAATAATCATGCTCATTGAATTTCACGAATTCAAAGATTTCACTTTTGACATATCAATGTCAACACTTTCTCATATAACATTATCATAACATAATCATACGTTGGTAGCGAACCAACAACTTTCATAACAAAAATTCTCATTGAATTCCACGAATTCAAAGATTTCTCTTTTGACATATAAATGTCAATACTTTCTCATATCACTTTTCTTTTTATAAAACTTCATTTGCAACTTTTGCAATTTCTTTCACTTTCAACAAATTCTCATAACTTTCACTTCTTTGGAAACATCATTTTCCATTTTCAAACTTTTCATTTCAAAACTTTGTGAAAGAGACATGTACTTTCAACTTTTCACTTTCAAAACCGAGAACATCATTTTTCTTACGCATATTAAATCTTTTAAGTTTTCCATGAATATGCAGTCCCATACTTGCATATTCTTGGAATCCTTTGAGCTTTCATGAATATGCAGTCCCATACCTGCATATTCTTAGAATCTCTTATTTTTCAAAACTTTTGAGAAGAAATCATTTACCTTATTCTGGTTGAGCTTGATGTGATGGAGTGTTGAGCATAGTCAGCTGATCTCTAGAAGTCTAGTGACTCAATCTAGACTTAACTTTTGAAAGAAAGTTTTTGGGTTTCAAGGATCGAACTGCTCTGATACCACTTTGTAACAGCCCACCAACCCAAAGTACGGATTAGCAGGGACTGTTATTTGAAACGGGATTAAGTAACGAATAATAACAGTGAACACTGAATGGTGTGACATATATCGGGAATATTTCTAGAACTTCATAAGTTTAGGGTTTAACAAAACATAACATACATATGACTTCATAATCTAGCAGCGGAAAACATGTGAAGTACACATGTGACGATGTGTATTCAAGGTTCTACTATTAGCAACAAATGACCTGACTGCTCAACACTGCTCCATCCCATCAATCAGCTCAACCTGCACATTTAAAAACAAACATGCAGCGCTGAGTACAAATAATGCACTCAGTGGGCTCATTGCCAAAATCATTTTCTTTACTTTAAATTACACTGCCCCTTCTGGGTAAGACACAAGGGTTTTATTGAAAAGGCCTTGTGCTTACTAAAACATTTTCTCATTTTCTCAAAACATCGCCTGGCCAGGCATTTTTCTGGTATGTATGATCCGTATCCTCTGTAATAAATTCATCTCGCGCCGTAGAAGGAGGCCTCCTTCCACGGATGCTGCGACCGGCCGAAGATGTTCCTTTCGGTACACAGTCACCTCTAAACTCACGCCGTAGAAGGAGGCCTCCTTCTACGGACGCTATGACCGGCCGAAGATGTTGCTTTCGGCACCCAGTCACTTCTGGTGTACACGTTAATCCAGGCTAGGAATTAGACCAGGAATTCATCCCTCTAGCACAGGATCGATATCGATTTTCTATAAAGTTGGGAGCGACCCAACAACTTTCTCTTTTATAGTTGGCTTGCCCAACTGCTCTATAGGATTCATACATAAAAACATAAACACTTTGGGCAGGTAATGTAATATCCCGCAGAATTAATTGCCTAATTACGGTATTTAAAACCCGTAAATTAGAGTTTTCGCTGAGATATTAAATCTATAAGATATCGAATAATGATTTCGATTGTTTACAAGGAGTACCAAAACCTATCATTTCAGATAAAAAACCCCAAGAGTACCCTAGATTTTGAACTAACTCACAAAAGGAGTTAGATATGAGATTGAACCTTAACATAGATATCCACCACAGCGCGAAGGGGATAAAAGGACTATATGAACGTTTAAGGATATGATAGAACATAAGTGTTAAACCAAGGGTTAAGCGATAACGTATTGTATCACTTGGTAAGTTTATGTGCGACCATAGCTGCCAAACAACGATCAATATAGCCTTATGAGGCATGGTGCTGGAGGAAGTATCGACCACCACTTTATTGTAATAAAGTAGGTGAGAAAAGGTATAAGGTCCTAACGTCGTAAATGAAACGATTAAGATATCTGCCAACGAGGTAAAGAATAAGAAATGCTCAGGACAGACAAAAGTCTTACGCTGATACGCGTAAATCTGAACTGCATCCTTACATGCGGAATCAAAGTTCCTTAAGATTTCTTCATCTAGTGAAATTATAAGGATTCAGATACAAGGAATGTTGAGATCACATTTTATAGGACCTTACGAGCTCCTAACAATGATAGGCCTAGTAGCCTATAGCTGATACTTCCACCACATTTGGAGGAGAGTAATGTTTTTCCACGTGTCGCAGTAAGGAAATACGAAAATGACCCAATTCACGTAAACCAACATGATGACGTGACCTTTGACTCAGATGAGTTATGATGAAAATCTACGACTAATTTGATCGTACGATTCAACGATTAAAGAAGCAAGTTTGGGTCTTTTAATGAAAATCCAATGGAAGAACCATGGACAAAAGGAAAGCACGTGGAAGATAAGATGTTATGACATTAAGATACCCATACTTTATGAGGTATACAAATTTGGGATGAAATTTCTTTTAAGGGGGGTAGAATGTAATATCCCGCAGAATTAATTGCCTAATTACGGTATTTAAAACCCGTAAATTAGAGTTTTCACTGAGATATTAAATCAGTAAGATATCGAATAATGATTTCGATTGTTTACGAAGGAATGAATTCCTATTTTATATTCACTAAGAATCGTGAATTAAGGAATAGAAGTTTATGAAGTGTATCGGCAGTATTATTTTAACGTCGATTGCGTATCGATAGTTAAAATTTTCATGATATTTTCTAAGCAGCTTAGAATTAAAATTCATTATTAATGGAATAATTTAATAAAGTGATTACAACTTTATTACGACCATTTCAAGATCAGTCGATAATTAACGTTTTGCAACGTTTCAAACGTTAACGTTTAGAGACGAATTGAAAAGTGAGTTTAATGATCAAGGAATTATAGTAATTAATTTCCCATGATTATTATATGTAATTACAGTATTATTAAGCATTAAATCAATGCTAAAATATTAAGGATGGCTATTGATAAATTTTGCCAATTGTTCGAAAACCCTAATTTCGAACTAGAGTTTTTATCGCATAAAATGATGCCATTAATTTATCCTATGATGTTATTTATCATCTAAGCTATATGTTATAACATATATCAATGCTTGGCATGGAAAAATAAGAATTTGACCCATTGGCATAATGTAATAGCCGAGAACTATATACTTATATAAACAAGTTTATCTTGTTAATCTTCCCACTATTACATGTATCTATAAGTGGCAATGTGATTAATTATATAGACTAACCAAACAATTAAATACATATATATATATATATATATATGTATAAGTCATGTATGTGTGTGTGTGTAGAGTGAGAGTGTGTGAGTTGTGCACGTGTGTGACAAGTGTAGAGATGCATGTTAATATAGAAACACTTGTCACCCAACACCACCCCATACCTCTCTCACCACCCAACACCACCCCACACACACCCCATACCTCTCAATCAGCTGTCCCTCTCCTCTCCTCTCCTCACTCAATTCTTGCAATGGAGATCAAAATCTTCCTCTTGGTACCTCCCTCTTGTCTCCCTAATTCTCGACCAAGCCGAGGTATGCCATGGATCGAGGCTCAACCGGAGCCATGAGCTCCGTCGCATCTCCATCTCTCTCAACCTTGTCAAAATCTGATCCAAGGTAAAAGCCCTATACCCATAAGTTTACTTTGATCAAAATATACACATGCATGTTCATCAATATGCTTGATGGTGTTGGGTCTATACTTGAAAGTGATTGCATGTTGAATTAACAAGAAGATTTGTGACTTTTGATTATTATATGATAGTTGAAATAGAATGCATGCTTAGATTTATGATCTTGGTGGTGATTTGGGGTGATAAATTCACTATTTTCTTTTGTTATACGAAATGCTTACAAGAAGAATAAGCCTAAATGAAAACTGGAAGTTGGCTGCACGAACAGTAACTTCATGAATTTATTTGACTAAGTTACAGTGGTCCGATGAATGTGAAATTTACCTATGTTGTAATTAAACATGTCTATCACGGATCTGTAAAAATTCAGGTCGATCTAGCTTGGTTTACTATTTTAATTGTATTTTTCAAAAACAGTGCACAAATCTGTGAAATTTCTGTGTTCATCACCCACGGTCCATGGCTTTCGTTTTGAGTTTGGCTAACGGTAAAACTCTAAAATTTGGCATGAACATAATTTAACATGACTAGAAGATTTATGTAAATTTTAAGAATTTTCTAAAAATGTTTACTATTTATTCAAGATTTTACAAACGAACTGCACAAAGCTGTCACTGTAGAGATAGCTTGTAGTAAAATATTTTTATCTCCCAATCTATTTTGAATAATTGAGTGAGGTTTTTTCTGCATTAAACTAGACTTAAGTGGATTTTCAATCTGATGGGTGGCATTTTCAGATTCTTTATAATGAGCTCTCTGTAAATTTTTAAAGTTGACGGATTACAGTGAGTCTTATTGACAAACTGCCTTAGTCAAATTTCTATGTTAATTAACTGTTCGAGTCCAACTTCTACGTGAGATGTTCAAGCTATTTGTAGTCCAATTTTGACTTGGATTTCTTCATAATAAATGTTCCCTACCATATCTAGTTGAGATCTGGAAAGTTTGACCTCAAACCAAGTCTTATAGGTATACCTTTCATTGACCCAAAGTCACCTACTTGAGTTTTGTCCATTCTAACTAGCCAACTTTAAACTTATGTATTTCTCGATGCGTCAGATATTTTCTAGTATGGTCTTCATGAAACATGTAGTTCTTGTTACAAGGTTTCGAAATTGGTATCCTGCAGTCATTTTGGTTTTGTGAGTCAAACGTTACGAGCCTCGCAAAACCCCTCGTCGTTAAGCTAAATCTGGAAATCCTGAAAAATTTTCTAAGTATAGAATTCAGTTTGAGTTGCTCACTTTGAGACCCTATATCTCAAGAACCACAACTCTTTTGGATTGAATTCCTTCCTAGAACTTGTAGTACATGTTTAGAGGTTTCCAGAATGTATCTTTGTGCAGCCATACGTATTTTGAAGCGAGAGTTATGAATCGCCAAAGTATGTCACTTGGGTTGTTTTAAGCTGTTTTGCTGTAAAATAAACTCTTAAAATTTGACTAAGTGTTGGAACTCCCCTATGTGAAATATGCCTTATGTGACTAACATGCTAGTAATTGATGCATTCATTATGTTATGTCGCAAGGTGCGTTAGAACATTAATAAGATGCACGAAATTATGATAAAGCGACACGATATGATATTTTTACGGGCGTGCCTTAACGTGAAATATTTGACTAGGTGCTACTACACATGTTAATCGAGTGTATATCATACCATGATATACACTAAAGTAGAAATATGGGTTCTAAGACCGATGGATATTTCAACCCCAAAACCTCAAGACCAGAATAGATAGGCTAAGCCTAGGGCTTGCTTTCCAAGAAATCGTTTAAGACAATCAACGGTCCGAAGTGGGCTTTACTCTACTAAAAATGAAATGCTATTGAAATATTTTATTTACGATGCCTTCTTACAAGAAATGCTTATAAATTGTTTACCGTTACACCGCCAAAATGTTTATGTTTTGTGTATGTATCCTATCCGGAATGAATGATGAGAATGATATGAATGTTGTTGGGTCGCTCCCAACTTATGAATGAAATCGATATCGGATCCTATGTTAGAAGGCTTATACCTGGCTAGGATTAACGTGTACACTAAGGTGACTGTGTGTTGTAAGGACAATTCACGGCCGATCACGGCGTCGTAGAGGGAGGCCTCCTTCACGACGTTCGACTATGATGATATGATGAAAGGATGTTAAGGGATATGGATCATACACACCAGAAAAATGCCTGGCCAGGCGATGATTTTGAGGAATGATGAAAATGATTTTAGTAAGCACAAGGCATTTCAACTAAAACCCCGTGTCTTACCATGATGTGGCGATGTAATCTTCAAATGATAAAATGTTTTGGTATGAGTCCACCGAGTGCATTCTTGTACTCGACCACCGCATGTTTGTTTTCAAACGTGCGAGTTGAGCGAATGATGGATGGGCGGTGTTGAGCAATATGAATGTTGTCATTGAAATGTTTATACCTTGATAGTACATCGTCATATGTACATATCACATGTTTTCATTGCGCAAGAACCTAAGTTATGTATTAAGTTCAAGAACATACATGTCATATGTATTACAGTTTATTGTTAAAAGAGTCTCCCTACTACTTTTATCCTTGTTTAGAGTTACAATCCCTACTAAATCGTACTTAGGATTTAGGGGCTGTGACAGGTAATCATCTCATCATCATTTCTCAACAGAAGTACTGTAAATAAATACTTTTCATTTCGAAGAAAACAAAATAAATAAAAGGGTTTTCGAGTAAAGCCCACCTGGCACGTAGCTTTTCAACACAGTTCCTTTCTAACGTCAACGATCACGTCGCGTTTCCTCTCTACGTAAGAAATTATTTTAGTACGTCGGTCACGCTTTTCTAAAACGTCCAAGTCTAATAAGATTCAGGAATCTTTCTAACCAATTCAAAATGTCTTACACCTCTCAGCGTGTCTAAACATCGTAAATCGTATTCCTACTAGACGTATCACATCACTTTGATCACGTATTAACGTATTTCGTACGTTTTGACTTTAGCCAACGTTTTTGAATTATATATATATGTTTCGAATTATATATATATTAATAAGCTTTCATATAAATCGATTTTCAATCGATTTCTAATTATTTTATCATAAGTCTCGATTTTTCACGTTATTCAACAATCATGCTCAATAATACGCATAAGTATTATTCATTTCACACATAGCACTTTATTTTTGACCTTACGTCACTTAATAAAATATTTTGACGTAAACATAATGTTTCTTATTCTAAAAATCACATAAAATCTAGTATGTCTAAAACATCATTTTAGAACATATTATGCGATTATATCTTATAAAATAAATTTATAACATTAATACTTATAACCTATAGTTTTGGTCATCATGGAATATTATTCTATACTTGTGCATAAATTCTCATAAATTCACATAACACACTATTCTAACATAGGATCAATAATATGTAATTATATTGATCATAGAAAAATTGTACACCATTAAATTTCAATATATCATTCTCGGTTATTTTGAAAATATAACAAATATTTTTCAAAATTCTAATTAAATCACATAACACATAATCACCACCATATATCATCACTATAACATAATTTTCATCAATTATGAATTTCTTATTAAAATATCCTAGGGTCATATTTTCGAAAATGTGACTTAGGTTCAATTAATTTTTAAAAACTCCAATAAATTCATACAACACTATATTATGAATCTACATCATTAATATGTTATAATATCATTAAATCATGAATCATATCTCAACATAATATTTTTCTATAATTTTCGGTATTTTTGTAAATATATAATAATGTTTTCAAAATTCTACATAAAATCATATGTTTATTTAATACCATAGATTATTAATTCATGCTCAAATCAAAATTAAAATCATTCTCATCAACATATGTTAATCAACATATTTCGGTTCTCACACATAAGTTCATAGCATGCTTAACTTTGCATTAATTTCATAACATATGCTTAGAAATATCATATAAACATAATTCCTAAACATCTTAGCATATGAACATACTTTCCTCAAATTTTATCATAAATAATATAAACTCATAACATATGATCTTATGGGTGGAATTTAAAAATTTTAACATGTAAACAAAGCTCGTAACGTTCCTAACCTTTTAATCGGAGTCGATTATTGTCACAGCCCCTCTAATCCAAAGGACAGATTAGGGAGAACTGGAACTTGGAACAGTGATTATAAGATATTCAATAGGAATAATCAAAAGATTTTAAAGTAACATTAACCGTACTTCTAAAGTCAAACCTTATTTACAAGGCACCATTATTTTACATATATAAAGGCTACTAGTCCTTTAACAAATGATTCGATAATTTGGACAGATTCGACTGCCAATAACAAAATACAATAACATATTTAAACTGCAGCGGAAAGCATGTGAATGCATATATGACGATATGCACTCAAGGTTTCTTTCAAAATATAATAAATACCAAAAGACATCCTGACTACTCAACATCTCTCCTCCATCACCATCATCAGCTCAACCTGTACATTTAAAACAAATATGCGGTGAGTACAAGAATGCACTCAGTGGCTCATGCCAAAATAATTTATCAATTTTAAATTACTCTGCCCCATCACAGTAACACACGAGGTTTTAATTCAAAATGCTCGTGTTTACTAAACATTTTCTGTCATTTTCCATAAATATTCGTCTGCGCAGACATTTTCCTTGTATGTATGATCCATATCCACCACAATAATTCATCTCACAAATAATTCCCGCGCTGGAGAGGAGGCCTCCTCTCACAGACGCCATGACCGGTCGAGCACCCTTTCAAAGACACAAATACAAATAATCGGTGCACAAAATCCGGGCCATCTCGGCCACGGATACTAATTCTCCATCATCCTGGGGTACTTCCAAGAATACAAATTCAAGCATGTCATAAAGTGGGAGCTACCCAACATTATGCATCAATAATCATGGATTGGATACATACACAAAACATAAATATTTTGGGCGGTGTAATTAAATAACTCATTTCATAAATATCGCTTGCAATAAAGCATCATAAATAAATCATTTGATAAATTCTACCGGTTTGAGTATAGTAAAGCCCACCTCTACTTTGAACGTTAATTCTCGCTATGCGTGTTCTTTCCTCGTTGCTTGTGAGCCTTCACGTCCCACCTTTACGCAAAATTTACGTTTAATACGTTGGCACGCTTTTCGAGATTTTCAAAGTTTATTCAACATTGATAAATAATATAATAATTCAAGACTTAGAAATCTTGATACGCCGTTTCAATGCGTATTTTAATAGAATAATTTCGTGCTTGAGAGGCGTAATATGATCTACGATCTCATATTAACCTTTTAAGTTTAAACAATTAACGATAATAACGTTATTGATAAAGTGATTTCAATTATGAAATCTTTTCTCACAATTGAGATATTCTTATAAAAGTAATCGTTTTCATTTAATTAGCATATTTAATGAACGATTTCAGACGTCAAATTCAAAAGTCAACAATTTTGACTTTTCTTAACAATTCTTTAATAAATCACATTTTTAATGTCTAAATTCAATATAAATCGATTTCTTTCATTAAAGCCTAATTATCGATTTTTCACATAAATCGATAAACTTAATTAATATTTTCTTTCAATATTAATCTTTAATACATTAAGCATTATTTTATATTTCTAACGTTATTTAATATAACGTTTCTCCATAAACATAACATACTATTTTTAATAATTCTCGAAAATTCTTAATATGTCTAAATTAATTTCTAGACATATAATGTATTATTTTTCTTGATATTAAGGATTCAAAATCCTTAATATATATTTACAAGCTTTCGGTTTTAAGCTTATAAATTCATTCTTCTTCCAAAAATTCTTCTAAATTCATATAGTGTACTATTTTATCATAGTATCACTAATATGAATTAATATTAACTATAGAAAATTTTGAACATTACTTATTTGATCTCATAGGTCACGGCTATTATCAAACTTTTGTCCAAATAATTTTCTAAAATTCTAGTTAATGTATACAAGGTCTCAACATTGATCTATATCATAATTATAACCTATAGTCCAACATTTTCAATTTCTACATCAAGAAATTAATGCTCAAGGTTTCGGTTCCTACACAACCATACACTAAACATTTTGTAAAATTCTAACAAAATTACACAATACATATTTATCATTCTATAGTATAATACATCATAGTATTTTAACAAAATTAACTTATACATCATGTTCCCAACCTAATACCTCTGGGCTATTCAATATATGAACTCATTCTTTTCTAAAATTTCTATTAATTTTCCATAGTACTTAAATAAGGCCCTATAACATTAATATGTTATAATCTCATTCAAACATAATTTTCACATCAACATGTAAACCTTCACAAATTTTTGGTAACTTGATACTTCATCATAAAATTTCCCAAAATTTTCTAATAAATCATATTGAACTCCACTACCAACATAAATCATAAATTCATTAACATATGAACTTCAAGAATTTTCGATCAACACTTATAAATTTCATAACATGCTTAGTTTGTACTTAGAACATCATAAATGAAGTACATACACTATACTAAACATTATTAACTAACAATTAAACATGTTAGCATAATCTTTTCCTAAGAACACATGCTTATAACATAAGATCGAACCATCGAAAAATTAAAATCTTAATGTATAATCGAAACTTGTTAAATTCCTAACCTTTTTAACGGTGTCGATTAAGTGCAAAGGATTTTATCTCAAGGCTAGGAATTGGAAAATGAGGAATACTTTTCTTTCTTTCCTCTCAAACACTCTCGGTTCTTTTTAAGATAAGGGAATGAAGAGGCTTTGCTATTATATTTATCTATCACTGCACACTTAAAAGACTAAACAAACAATACATAAATTTTTATCACCTCACGGTTCCAACACACACAACAAGTAAGCAAGACTTTTATTTAACTTTGTGATTCATTACCTTTTAATGCCATAGTAATGTACATCTTACACACTTTATTGAATGGAATCAAATCTTATTCCTTGATACAATAAAGACGTCGGTCATCCCACTTGAACAAAGGATGAGTTGTATTATTTTTGTCTTGTTCCTTGATATTAAATCTCTACACTTTGTCTTGAACAAATCAAAATGAATTCATTTGCTTTTGTGAGGTATGAGCCGTCGGCTCTCTTATTCCCAAAGAGGAGCAATTAAATTTTTCATGACTCATCATGCATAGTTAAAGCACTTACACAAATTTAAAGGTTCTTAAACAAATCAAAAGAATGGAATTAATTTTCTTTGACTTGATCTTTGTCATTGCCGTGGGCTACCTCTCATTATACACAAGAGGTGAGTTTAAATATCTATACTCACATACTTAGTCAACAAAATCATGCTATGACACATCATGAAAGTTACTACCCTCTTACACACATTTCTTGATCAATTCAATGAAATATCTATTGCTTTGGGATGTTGAGAACCATCGGTCACTCTTGTGCTCCAAGAGAAGAAATTTTAATTCATAACATAGCAAACAATTCACAAAGTTGACGTGAACTTGCTATTCATGTATATAATATCTATGGTTTTACCAATGTAATACATCACCCATAGTAAAATATCCCTTACACAAATTAAAAGCTTCTTACAACACCTTTTATTGAACAAAACAAAATGAAAGTGATTTCACACTTTGGAAACCACCGTCCATTCTCATTTGTATAAGGAAGATACATGAATTTTTCCTATGACTCATTAATGTATATGTCATCATAGTTAATGTATCTTACACAATATAATTAAGTCTTCACATTACCAAATGTGAGTAGGTCATCAAAAGGTATTTCAAAATTCCTTCTCACCTTAATTCCAAACATTACACACGGCTATTACACAATACAAGCATTCCTCTTGATCTCTAATTGATTCTCTTGGTAAGTGTGTAAATAAATCCTACTTGTATCCTTTAATCACATAAAAGCAATGCAAGCACAAAAGTTGACTTGAATTTGTTGCACACAATTAAGCTCACGGCACTTTCCTTTCTTTAATTGCTAAATTTTGATTTTGCATGCTAATTATATATATATATATATCATAATATATTTTTAGATGATAAATTATATCATAGGAAAAATTATTGGAATCATTTCATGTGAGAAAACCCTAATTTTCGAATTAGGGTTTTCGAAAATTAGTACATTGTTCAATAATTAATCCATAATGTTCTAGCATTATTTTAATGCTAAATAATACTCTAATTACATATAACAATCATAGGAATTTAAACATTATAATTCCTTGATCATTAAACTCATTTTTCTATTCATCTCTAAACGTTAACGTTTGAAACGTCTCAAAACGTTAATTATCGACTCATCTCAAAATGGTCGTAATAAAGTCGTAATCACTTTATTAAATTATTCCATTAATAATGGAATTTAATTCTAAGCTTCGTTACTTAGAAAATTTTACGAAATTTTAACTATCGATACTCAATCGACGTTAAAATTATACTGCCGAAATACTTTATAAAGTTTTATTCCTTAATTCACAATTCTTAGTGAATATAAAATAGGAATTCGTTTTCTCGTAATTAATCGAAATCATTATTCGATATATTATTAATTCATTTTTTTCGGCAAAACCCTAATTTACGAATTTTAAAAAATCGTAATTAGGCATTTAATTCTTTGGGATATTACATTCTACCCCCCTTAAAAGAAATTTCGTCCCGAAATTTGCATACCTCAAAAGTATGGGGTATCTTAATATCATAATATCTTCAATTTTCCACGTGATTTTCTTTTGTCCATGATTCCTTCATTGGACTTTCATTAAAGACCCAAACTTGATTCTTTAATCATTGAATCGTACGATCACAATAGTCGTAGATTTTAATCACAACTCAATATCGAGTTAAGGATCACGTCATCATGGCGGATCACATAATCTGGTCATTTCGCATTTCCTCAAGCTGTAACACATGAAAACATTACGTACATTCCCCAATTTGGTGGAAGTACCAATCTATAGGCTACTGGGCCTATCTTTACTGGGAGCTCGTAAGGTCCTATAAAATGTGATCTACACATTCCTTGTATCTGAATCTTTATAATTTCTTTCAATGGAGAAATCTTAAGAAACTTATTTCTGCATTTTAAAATGCAGTTTAGATCTACTCGTATCGACGTAAGACTTTTATCTGTCCTAAGCTTCTCTTAGTCTTTGCCTTATTTGGCAGATATCTTAATCATTTCACTTATGTTGCTAGGGCCTTATACTTTCTCTCACCCTTTTTAATAAAGTGGTGGTCAAGACTTCTTTCCAAGTAATGCCTCATGAGGCTATCTTGATCGTTATAATGACTATAATCGTACGTGAACTCAACAAGTGGTACAATACGTTCCCACTTGCACCTTGATTTAACATTAGTGTTCTATCGTATGCTTAAACATCCATATTGTCCTTTTTAATTGTCCCTCTATCTGTGAGTGGACATCTATGTTAAGGTTGATTTCATGTCTATCCCCTTTTGTGAGTTAGTTCAAAATGTGGGGTAAACTTAGAGTCTCTATCTGAAACGATAGGTTTTGGTATCCTCTGTAAGTTAACGATTTCCTTTATGAACGACTGAGTTAACTTATCAGATCTAGGAGTCATCTGACTGGGCAGAGATGAACATATATGGGGAGTCAATCCACTACTACCCATATAGCAGTGCGACTTCCTTATGACTTTGGCAAAACCCGTCATAAATTCATTTGTTATGTCATTACATTTTTATTCATATATCTCTAGAGATTTTAATCTCTTATAAGGTCATTGCTATAATGCCTTCATTTATTAATAATCGAGACATTGCTCGACAATATGGTTATCTCTCATTTATTCCTTACTATTCAACTTTTCTCGTAAATCATAATATATCTTAATGCTGCCTAGTTGGACGGTATGAGAAGGATCATGAACTTCATTCATGATTTCATTTATAAGCTCCTTATGGCTTGAAATCATTAGATTCTACGTTAATTGTCCATAGGTGATAATTTATATCACAATTGTAATCTTTTATTGATTTGAGCCATTTTCTATCCGCATTCAAGTCTCTTTGCTCAAGAATTTATTCAAACTTTTGTAATTTGTGAAGGATTTTTTAACTTATGGTCATAGGGTGAAGTCTCCAAGACTTTGATACTTATACCCTGTTACTATTTCAAATCATGAGTTGGGAATTTCTATTCGTGTGACCTAGGTCATTGTGATCGTAAGCTATTTTCTTTCTCACATTAAGACATAGCCTTACTTTTATTGATCCATGTGAATTTGGTTCCTTTTTGGGGTAGCTATGTTATCGGCCTTGCTTCCTTAGAGAGTTCTCAATGGATCTCTGACGGTAGTCAATTAATCTTAAGAAATTCCTGATCTCATTTTGGGTCATTAATGACTTTCATTTTTAATTGCTTTATCCTTAGCCCGATCTACTTTGATTCCTTCTAAAGACACTATGTGCCTGAGGAATATTTCTTTAAGCCGAAATTCACAATACTGTACTTGGCAAAATTTATTCGGCTCTTTAAAAGTCGTAAGACAGTCCTTCGATGTTCTTTATGTTCTTTTCTTTCTTATATGGATAGGAACGCTATCCATAAAGGTTAAGACAAAAATTTATCTAAGTATGTGTGGAAAACTTGATTTTTGAGGTTCTTGTTCAGGGCTGGTGCATCTTTTAGTCCGAATGGTTTAACTATTTTCTCATAGTAATCACATCTTATTCGGAACCATTCATCTTCGTATTTTGGATACTATTCTACGAGGATAATATATATATAAAATATATTACATCAAAATGCCTCAGTGAGGACTTTTCATACATTAATTACAAGGGTCGGTCTATCAGCCGACCAATTTCATGGCATCTAGTTCTTTTTACACTCAAAATTTTGACACCATTTTAACACATTTACTGCATACTCCAAACTACGTTTATTTACATATTCTAACTACACCATTTTCAAACATAAACCATTATTTACATATCAGTCTCATATGTTCATAAAATTCTAGGTCTCTGAATGACCTTCATCAGAATCGTATTCCTCATTCGGAAACTTGTCTTTCTCCTGGTACGTTCCTGTCTCATACCACCGATAATCTATTCCCTTCAGAGAGCCAGGGGTCAAACTGCTCCCCGTCTCTTCTTCAGCACCAGAAGTCGGTGTTGTTCTTATCAGAAAGTAGGGTTGTTTTGGTAGAGGTAGTTCCCCTAGTCCACGAGGGCGGTAAGATCCTGTCCTCTTGCCATTCTCATCCCTTTCAGGTACAATCTGCGGCACAGGACGTGGGGCGGCGTTTGGGACATCAGGGTACAACCATTCCTTTGTACCAAACTGGGTGACTTGCCGGGGACCAGGACAAGCGCTAGTAGGTGCAGTTCCATACGCATAATATGTATGCTTAAGTCGGTCGACAAATCCTGGTAGGTCTGCCCAAGTCCTGGAGTTTTCTACATGCAGAAGATATTCTTTTGACACTTCTTTCGCAAACTTTTGCCATTCCGTTGGCAAACGACGAATGAGCCTTTGGATACCGTCCTCATCCGTAACCCCATAGTTACGAGCATCCTTCCAACGGTGTAGAAATTCCTAGTAAAAGAGCCGATATGCCTGAGTAAGTTCTAAGCTTGTAGGACTGGTGGTTATCTTCTTACCCGCATTACTCTCTTTTCCTGCCATCTGTAAACAGATATTTCTAGATAAGTCAGACTTAAAACAAGGCAATAGGGAAAATTTTTAAACAAGAAAGATCTCTTAAAGAATTAAGCACTTTAAGATAGACATAACTTGTAGACAACTTTCGACACGACTCTCGACACATATTTTATCACTCATTTTATGTTTTACACCATCAGTCGTATATCACTCTAAATTTATTCGTATAAGTAAATAGTGGGTACTTATATCCTGTCGCATAAAATTTCTAACAAGGAGACTATGCCCGGTCACTAATCACGTGAATGACAGCCATCTCTCGAATCTTTTGTCTCTAGAATTATATCTACGTTACACATAGATATACTGATCCAAATCATTGGATAGAACCTTAGGCGATCCTAGGTTCAATTCTAAGTCCTTACAATACCTGCGAAGGCCATGATTCTCATATAGGTGAAGAAATTTTCATTTCTCGATTTGTTTATCCCGAATTAGGTTCTATCGTTTCTGCACATACTTGTGCGATGTTAGAACATAAAGCACCTATATCGAACATAATATTATAGGTATTCTGAGAAATTTTTCTCATACCTATCAGGCCTTATTGGTTTTTGTTCGATCAAATTTTCGGTGTGAAATATAGACTTTGTTTCTACGGTATTCCCGTCTATTCAATTTAACATTCATTTCGTATATTATTGTCCTTTCCATTAGGACATTTTGTTTTCTTTCTATAGTCTTCTATCACCTCGTTTACTGTTTCCTTTACGGGTATTAGTACCGTTATGCTTTTACCAATAGCATTTTGTGATTAGGTCTACATCCATATCAAAAGATAGGTTAATTAAATCTTATCGTAGAGATCATCATGTCTCTATCATTATCATTCATTCCTAATCCAGTATGAACGATTTAATTCCCTTTTTCAAATTATCGATCTTAGGAATATATTCCTCATATATCCTTACTTTAACTCCTTTCAAGGGAAATCCTTATATATCGAATTCATATGTCTCCGAAGCTTATATTATGTCGTGGGCTATCTTATAATTGTATAGCTCATAATTTCTTCAGCTATTTTGACTTTTGTCCATTTTTCTTGAACATGGTATCTGAAAGTAATATTACTTTCGTTATACTTCGGTTCTCACATTTAGGATTAGAACCGTCATAATTGTCATATGGCTTGGTAAAGTAGTACATTCGTACACCATAACTTAATTTCCAAGCATCTCATTACCATGTCTTGGCTTTGGAGATATTTTCTCCATACCTGATTTACATACTAGGGCTATCCTAGTCGTTCACACAATCTCAAGGATTATGATTCCTCAATCTCATTATCGTTTGTTTAACCAAGTTTCAATTACTTGGAATCGAGTATGCTCAAGCATAATCTCATTGATTGAGGTATAAAGCGAGAGATTTATTTTCTGAGATGCTATCATTTCTTTATATATATACATTCTTTGAAAAGAATATCTTGCATGCATCTTCATTCTTTTAAACATGTCCAACCTACTAACGAGGTTTTAGGGACAAATAACTATCTTAAAGATAAGTTGTAATTTCTCTCGTTATGACATGGTGAGGGAAATTATATCCCACGGATATCATATACTTTTCTTTACTTTTACTCTTGCATTCAATGCTAAAGAGTATCTTATTCATAACTTTATTATCATAACGGATCATATGAAGGTATAACTTCATTTGTTATCAATCTTTATAAAGCCCATCAAGGTCATCACTTCCATGTGTATCATGGGGAAAATATCTCGTCTCATCGAGATTTTCTTTACATCATAATTTCTTGATGTCTATCACTTTACTGGTCTGAAACTTTTAGGTGACTGAAATAAGTCAACCTATATCATGCCTGATGGTTTCAAGAATCGAGGAGAATTTATCACGATTACTTACAAGAGGTACTGCCTCATAATTCCATATGACATCTTTTAATGATTGAATCTATATCTCTTTGGACTGAATAATTTGGATCTAGGGTCCGAAGACCAGAATGACGACTACTGAGATTTCTTTGATCATATGGGCTGGCCAGACCCGTCACAATTATTTTCTCAGTCACACAAGACTTGGTTTCAAAAGACGCTTTATAAGGTTTCAGGTTGTAAATTTCTTTCAGAAAAAGTGAGAAACTCGCATGATTTCTCAATTGGAGCTAGGTCATAGAGTTAAACTCAATGACAGAAATTAGGTAATGAATAAAATTTGAAACCTTATATACTCGTAGTAGGTCATCAACAAAGGTTCTTATGAAGGTAATGGTTCTACTTATACTACTGGAAATCCTACTTTCTTAGTAACATTCTAAGGTTCTTATCATACTATAAAGTTCTCATTCTATAAAAATCATAGAACTAACTTTAAGCGATTCTCGTAAATTCGGAGTAGGAACCGTGGATTTGGTCCTTCATAACAAATGAATTACAATGTGTTAGAGTGCGTGGCGAAAACCGTGTGTAAATCGGAGTCCACACGAAGGAGAGCGGGTCAAACGAAATCACTGCAGAGCAGGAAAATTTTGCGCCTTCAGACCGAGATTGTTGGCGATGCCGACACCGAGGTCGTGCATGCCGTTGCCGATGTCGGGGTAGTACAAGATACCAAGGTCGACATATCAAAGTCGATGTTATAAAATTACCGAAGTCAAAGTCGACGGTCACACATGCCGAAGTAGAAGTTAAGATCGCACATGCCGAAGTCGTAATCTCTGGGTTGACTTCAACGAGGTGGAAAGCCTTAGCTTTCATTATGAGCTCGTTTCTTTTCTTTTGTTCACGTAAGAAGGGGAAAAGTTCGTACATTTGTTTGTCTATGTTCTTTTCAATAAGGGATCATGCTCCTTATTACGTCTATGTTCCAATTGGGATGACATAGGAATTAATCAAAATCAATCATAAGAATTGAACAATAAAACTTCAAATATGACGAACATAGCTCGTTTTAAATATACGCATTTCCTGCGAAAAATTTTCAATCAATCAATTAATCATGGTTATTTACAACCTTTCTCATTTCATTTGTCGATAATATTCTATCGACACCAAATCAAATTCATAAATCTCAAACTTTTATTTTCAAAGATGAGAAAATAATTTACCTTTTTCCCGGTTGAGCTGGATGTGATGGAGTGTTGAGCGTAGTCAGATGATTTCTAGAAGTCTAGTGACTCAATCTAGACTTAACCTTAAAGGAGATTTTGTGTTCAAAGAGCGAACAGCTCTGATACCACTCAGTCACAGCCCCTCTAATCCAAAGGACAGATTAGGGAGAACTGGAACTTGGAACAGTGATTATAAGATATTCAATAGGAATAATCAAAAGATTTTAAAGTAACATTAACCGTACTTCTAAAGTCAAACCTTATTTACAAGGCACCAGTATTTTACAGATATAAAGGCTACTAGTCCTTTAACAAATGATTCGATAATTTGGACAGATTCGACTGCCAATAACAAAATACAATAACATATTTAAACTGCAGCGGAAAGCATATATGATGATATGCACTCAAGGTTTCTTTCAAAATATAATAAATACCAAAAGACATCCTGACTACTCAACATCTCTCCTCCATCACCATCATCAGCTCAACCTGCACATTTAAAAACAAATATGCAGGGCTGAGTACAAGAATGCACTCAGTGGCTCATGCCAAAATAATTTATCAATTTTAAATTACTCTGCCCCATCACAGTAACACACGAGGTTTTAATTCAAAATGCTCGTGTTTACTAAACATTTTCTGTCATTTTCCATAAATATTCGTCTGCGCAGACATTTTCCTTGTATGTATGATCCATATCCACCACAATAATTCATCTCACAAATAATTCCCGCGCTGGAGAGGAGGCCTCCTCTCACAGACGCCATGACCGGCCGAGCACCCTTTCAGCACACAGTCACAAATAATCAGTGCACAAAATCCAGGCCATCTCAGCACAGGATACGAATTCTCCATCATCCTTGGGGGTACTTCCAAGAATACAAATTCAAGCATGTCATAAAGTGGGAGCTACCCAACATTATGCATCAATAATCATGGATTGGATACATACACAAAACATAAATATTTTGGGCAGGTAATTAAATAACTCATTTCATAAATATTGGCTTGCAATAAAGCATCATAAATAAATTATTTGGTAAATTCTACCAGTTTGAGTATAGTAAAGCCCACCTCTACTTTCGAACGTCAATTTTCGCTATGCGTGTTCTTTCCTCGTTGCTTGTGAGCCTTCACGTCCCACCTTTATGCAAAATTTACGTTTAATACGTTGGCACGCTTTTCGAGATTTTCAAAGTTTATTCAACTTTGATAAATAATATAATAATTCGAAGACTTAGAAATCTTGATACGCCGTTTCAATGCGTATTTTAATAGAATAATTCTCGTACTTCGAGAGAGACGTAATATGATCTACAGTCTCATATTAACCTTTTAAGTTTAAACAATTAACGTATAATAACGTTATTCAATAAAGTGATTTCAATTATGAAATCTTTTCTCACAATTGAGATATTCTTATAAAAGTAATACGTTTTTCACGAATTAGCATATTTAACGAACGTATTTCGTACGTCAAATTCAAAAGTCAACAATTTTGACTTTTCTTAACAATTCTTTAATAAATCACATTTTTAATGTCTAAATTCAATATAAATCGATTTCTTTTCACAAAGCCCTAATTATCGATTTTTCACGCAAATCGATAAACTTAATTAATATTTTCTTTCAATATTAATCTTTTAATACATTAAGCATTATTTTATATTTCTAACGTTATTTAATATAACGTTTCTCCATAAACATAACATACTATTTTTAATAATTCTCGAAAATTCTTAATATGTCTAAATTAATTTCTAGACATATAATGTATTATTTTTCTTGATATTAAGGATTCAAAATCCTTAATATATATTTACAAGCTTTCGGTTTTAAGCTTATAAATTCATTCTTCTTCCAAAAATTCTTCTAAATTCATATAGTGTACTATTTTATCATAGTATCACTAATATGAATTAATATTAACTATAGAAAATTTTGAACATTACTTATTTGATCTCATAGGTCACGGCTATTATCAAACTTTTGTCCAAATAATTTTCTAAAATTCTAGTTAATGTATACAAGGTCTCAACATTGATCTATATCATAATTATAACCTATAGTCCAACATTTTCAATTTCTACATCAAGAAATTAATGCTCAAGGTTTCGGTTCCTACACAACCATACACTAAACATTTTTGTAAAATTCTAACAAAATTACACAATACATATTTATCATTCTATAGTATAATACATCATAGTATTTTAACAAAATTAACTTATACATCATGTTCCCAACCTAATACCTCTGGGCTATTCAATATATGAACTCATTCTTTTCTAAAATTTCTATTAATTTTCCATAGTACTTAAATAAGGCCTATAACATTAATATGTTATAATCTCATTCAAACATAATTTTCACATCAACATGTAAACCTTCACAAATTTTCGGTAACTTGATACTTCATCATAAAATTTCCCAAAATTTTCTAATAAATCATATTGAACTCCACTACCAACATAAATCATAAATTCATTAACATATGAACTTCAAGAATTTTCGATCAACACTTATAAATTTCATAACATGCTTAGTTTGTACTTAGAACATCATAAATGAAATACATACACTATACTAAACATTATTAACTAACAATTAAACATGTTAGCATAATCTTTCCTAAGAACACATGCTTATAACATAAGATCGAACCATCGAAAAATTAAAATCTTAATGTATAATCGAAACTTGTTAAATTCCTAACCTTTTTACCGG
Source organism: Salvia rosmarinus (assembly GCA_036937905.1). Lineage (NCBI taxonomy): Eukaryota > Viridiplantae > Streptophyta > Magnoliopsida > Lamiales > Lamiaceae > Salvia > Salvia rosmarinus. The sequence goes on from CM072819.1 coordinate 81,353,280, forward strand.
TGTCGATTAAGTGCAAAGGATTTTATCTCAAGGCCTAGGAATTGGAAAATGAGGAATACTTTTCTTTCTTTCCTCTCAAACACTCTCGGTTCTTTTTAAGATAAGGGAATGAAGAGGCTTTGCTATTATATTTATCTATCACTTGGCACACTTAAAAGACTAAACAAACAATACATAAATTTTTATCACCTCACGGTTCCAACACACACAACAAGTAAGCAAGACTTTTTATTTAACTTTGTGATTCATTACCTTTTTAATGCCATAGTAATGTACATCTTACACACTTTATTGAATGGAATCAAATCTTATTCCTTGATACAATAAAGACGTCGGTCATCCCACTTGAACAAAGGATGAGTTGTATTATTTTTGTCTTGTTCCTTGATATTAAATCTCTACACTTTGTCTTGAACAAATCAAAATGAATTCATTTGCTTTTGTGAGGTATGAGCCGTCGGCTCTCTTATTCCCAAAGAGGAGCAATTAAATTTATTTCATGACTCATCATGCATAGTTAAAGCACTTACACAAATTTAAAGGTTCTTACACAAATCAAAAGAATGGAATTAATTTTCTTTGACTTGATTTTGTCATTGCCGTGGCTACTCTCATTATACACAAGAGGTGAGTTTAAATATCTATACTCACATACTTAGTCAACAAAATCATGCTATGACACATCATGAAAGTTACTACCCTCTTACGCACATTTCTTGATCAATTCAATGAAATATCTATTGCTTTGGGATGTTGAGAACCGTCGGTCACTCTTGTGCTCCAAGAGAAGAAATTTTAATTCATAACATAGCAAACAATTCACAAAGTTGACGTGAACTTGCTATTCATGTATATAATATCTATGCTTTTACCAATGTAATACATCACCCATAGTAAAATATCCCTTACACAAATTAAAAGCTTCTTACAACACCTTTTATTGAACAAAACAAAATGAAAGTGATTTCACACTTTGGAAACCACCGTCCATTCTCATTTGTACAAGGAAGATACATGAATTTTTCCTATGACTCATTAATGTATATGTCATCATAGTTAATGTATCTTACACAATATAATTAAGTCTTCACATTACCAAATGTGAGTAGGTCATCAAAAGGTATTTCAAAATTCCTTCTCACCTTAATTCCAAACATTACACACGGCTATTACAATACAAGCATTCCTCTTGATCTCTAATTGATTCTCTTGGTAAGTGTGTAAATAAATCCTACTTGTATCCTTTAATCACATAAAAGCAATGCAAGCACAAAGTTGGCGTGAATTTGTTGCACACAATTAAGCTCACGGCACTTTCCTTTCTTTAATTGCTAAATTTTGATTTTGCATGCTAATATATATATATATATATATATATATATATATATATATATATATATCATAATATATATTTTAGATGATAAATTATATCATAGGAAAAATTATTGGTATCATTTCATGTGAGAAAACCACAATTTTGAATTAGGGTTTTCAAAATTAATACATTGTTCAATAATTAATCCATAATGTTCTAGCATTATTTTAATGCTAAATAATACTCTAATTACATATAACAATCATAGGAATTTAAACATTATAATTCCTTGATCATTAAACTCATTTTCTATTCATCTCTAGCGTTAACGTTTGAAAGCGTCTCAAAGCGTTAATTATCGACTCATCTCAAAATGGTCGTAATAAAGTCGTAATCACTTTATTAAATTATTCCATTAATAATGGAATTTAATTCTAAGCTTCGTTACTTAAAAATTTTACGAAATTTTAACTATCGATACTCAATCGACGTTAAAATTATACTGCCGAAATACTTTATAAAGTTTTATTCCTTAATTCACAATTCCTAGTGAATATAAAATAGGAATTCGTTTTCTCGTAATTAATCGAAATCATTATTCGATATATTATTAATTCATTTTTTTTTTCGGCAAAACCCTAATTTACGAATTTTAAAAAATCGTAATTAGGCATTTAATTCTTTGGGATATTACAATTATCGGCGGCAACGTTTTTCTATCTAAGATTTGGGAACAAAGTGTTATGAACTCTCTCTCTTATTTTTCACTCAAATTTTCGGTGCTCAATGAAGCAAATGGAAGAGAAAATGTTGGTCTATTACTATATATAAAGATTTTCCCAACTTGTACATAAAATATCACATGGAATTAACATAATTACATCTTCAAATTTTTCAAACATTTCGGCTATTACTTATTACATAAAGACAAATTTGTGAATCTTATCTTATTATACCTTATCAAAATAAAAAGATCTTCTTTCTTCTAAGTTCACGGCAATCCCAAGTTGTAAAGGAATTTATTTTATTTTATCATCTCATAACTTAGTATATTACACTTATCACAAGTAACACACGTCATTTTCATATGTGTAGATTACTTACAAAATTTGTACAAGTCTTCTTTATTTAGGCCAAGTTTCGGCCACTTGACAATGTAGAGAGAAAATTTTTATTTTTATACTATTATATACATTAATATTACTATAGGATAAGGTCACATTTGACAAGTCAAATATTTACACTAAGGTATGTGTCATTATCAAAGAGTTTTAAGTTTTCTTCTTTCCTTAATTTTTGTCAAAGATTTCGGCTACTAGCTTCCAAGGACCATAGTTACTTGTTCAAATTGAATACATACTCTATCTTATCACTTTAAAAATATCCTAGCATTATAATTATATCATCTCATTAATAGGATCATAATATTAATTTCTAAAGTCAATATTTTCGACACTTTTGCCTACAAGTGGCCTCCCACTTGTGTAACTTGTAATACAACTCATCTTATCCTTAAAAATATTTTATTAACATAATTATTACATAACATCATCAATTGGATAAGAATTAAATCCAATTCATACTATAAGTCTTAATTTTCGGCCCTCATGTAGCTTAAATGCTACACATTTTATTTTTTTACAATTAATAGCTATGTGATATAATATATGTCCTAGATGATAAATTAAATCATAGGAAAAATTATTAAAATAATCTCATGTCTCAAACTTCAAAATTTCGAACCTTAAACCCTAATTTTCGAAGCATGTATAGTAACAATGCTATACATTTTATTCTCTTGCTACATATAGCTAATATATAGCTATATGACATATTATAAGTCTTATATGATGAATTAAATCATAGAAAAATATTTAGAACAATTCTAGATCACAAAACCCTTATTTTCGAAATTAGGGTTTTCGAAAATTAGCTAAATTGTTCAATCTTTATCCTTTAATTCTTTAGCATTATTTTAATGCTAAATAATGCTATTATTACATAAAATAATCATAGGAATTTAGATATTATAATTCCTTGATCATTAGACTAAGTTTTCGAATCGTCTCTAAACGTTGACGTTCCAAACGTCTCAAATCGATACTAATCGTATCATCTTGTAATATCCCGAAGATTTAAAGCCTAATTACGATAATTAAAAATCATAAATTAGGGTTTCGTCTCGATAATTAAAATTGTAAATTATCGAAGATTGATTTCGATCATTAATGATGTGAGAATTCTTATATCTTATTCACTAATAATTAGTGAATCAAAGAATAGAGTCTATAGAAATTCTTTCGGCAGTAATATTTTAACGTGATTGAATATCGATAGTTAATATTACGTAAATCTTTCTAAGTAATGAAGCTTAGAATTAAATTTCATTATTAATGAAATGAAATAATAAAGTCATTACGACTTTATTACGACCATTTTGAGATGGGTCGATTATGAACGTTTTGAGACGTTTCAAACGTCAACGTTTAGAGCGATTAGAAAAATGAGTCTAATGATCAAGGAATTATAATATTTAAATTTCTACGATTATTGTATCTAATAAGAGCATTATTTATCATAAAAATAATCTTTGAAATTAAGGAATGATTATTGAATAAAGTAGCGATTTTGAAAACCCTAATTTGAAAATTAGGGTTTTGATACATGAATCATTCTAATTCTTTTCCTATGATTTAATTTATCATCTAAGACATATATTATGTTATATAGCTATTAAATGCAATAAAATAAAATATTTAGCACTTAATTTATGAAAGTGTCGTGAGGTTGTTATTGAGGATACAATGAAATGGAATTTTACTATCTTTATGACATGCTATGTAGTAAATATACTAGTATGATATTTTTACACACAAAACAAGATAATTAATGAAGAATCAAGTGGGATGTGCAAAGCTTGTGTAATAGCCGTGTGTTTTTGATTAAGAATTGAAGTGAGAAGGAATTGTTGGACTTTTGGAGGTGATGGTTGCATATGGTAGTGTGTAGATATTATGTATCAAGTATAAGACAAGAAAATTTAAATACTCATCCCTTGCACATTGAAGGTGCCGACATTGATAGAGAATAATAGGTGGATTATTTGTAATATCCCGAAGAATTTAAGGCCTAATTACGATATTTAAAATTCGTAAATTAGGGTTTCGCCGTAATAATTGAATTATTAAATTATCGAATAATGATTTCGATTATTTTGAGATAAATAATTCCTATATCATATTCACTAATGATTGTGAATTAAGGAATATAATTTCACAAAGTGTTTCGGCAGAAGAATTTTAACGTCGATTGAATATCGAAAGTTAAAATTTCGTAAAATTTTCTAAGTAACGAAGCTTAGAATTAAATTCCATAATTAATGAAATGATTTAATAAAGTGATTATGACTTTATTACGACCATTTTGAGATGAGTCGATAATGAACGTTTTGAGACGTTTCAAACGTCAACGTTTAGAGATGTTTAGAAAATTGAGTTAAATGATCAAGGAATTATAATATTTAAATTCCTATGATTATTTTATGTAATTAGAATATTATTTAGCATTAAAATAATGCTAGAACATTAAGGAATAATTATTGATTAAATTTGAAATTTTCGAAAACCCTAATTCAAAAATTTGGGTTTTTCACCTATAAATCTTTCTAATAATTTTTCATATGATATAATTTATCATCTAAGACATATATTATGATATATATCTAATAATGGCATGAAAATCAAATTTTGGCCTTTTAAAATTAAAAGTGCCGTGACCAACATATTGGAGGAACAAGTTACGTAAGTTTGGTCTTAGCTTTGCATGTTGTGTAATTAATTGATTCAAGTGGGATCAAATTACACTCTTACCAAGTAAAGTAAGTGATGAAATCAAGTGGATGCTTGGATTTGTTTGGAACCGTGTATTTTGCCTCAAATTTGAGGAAAGAAGATATTACACAACTCTTGTGATGTATTGTGCATATGGTAATGTGTACAACTTTATGTACATGGTATGAAACAAAATTAAAAGGCTTCCTTTTGAATTAAGAGAGGTAACCGACGACAATATGTTCCCAAAGTCAAGAAGATATTTTGCTTCTTTCAAAATGTGTAAGGAACACTTACTAGGGTGACATATTAATATGGTGAGTCATAAAGTAATTTTTTTAAAAGGCTCCCAATGTTTGTGTGTCACGACCCCACTCCGGACGACCCGGACTGGAGGGCGACTAATACTAGAAGTAGTATTTGAGGGGTTACACGGCTAAGATAAAGATGCATAATAATAATAAACTAGAATGCTCGAACATGATATAATGATATCATAAGAATAATCTAGCATGCTTGATCATAACATAAGATGATGTCATAACGATTCAAAGGTTAGGCCATCGGACCCCAAATCTTAACCATGGTCCGATGGACCTCAATAGTTCATAACGATAAAGCATAAATAAATGAGTTCGAGTTTAGCAATGAAAGTGTGTGAATACATATATGACGATATGCATTGAGGTGAAAACCACAAATTCTAAATAAGCGGTCGAGGACACGACTCCTAAACACATTCCCATCACCATCATCAAGCTCAACCGCACATTTAAAACAAACATGCGGGGCTAAGTACAAGAAATTGCACTCGGTGGACTCATGCCGAAAACATTTGATATTAAGATTACGCCAATATCGAGTAAGTCACAAGGGTTTTAGTTGAAATGCGCGTGCTTACTAAAGCATTCGATTCATAAACATCGCTCGGCGAGCATTTTCTTGGTGTGTATGGTCCGTATCTCATAGTCACAATTCATATGATATTAAAATCAAGCGTCGAGAGGAGGCCTCCTTCTACGACGCCGTGACCGCCGTAATCCGTCTGACACGATCGCTCTCACAAGCATATGTTAACATAGCGATAGTTCCAACCTTCACGCCAATCTAGCAGGGCATTTATCATCCCAACACGGGACCCAACATTAATAAATGGTTGGGTGCGACCCACAAATGACATAACTTTGTCATAATAAAGTTCAACCATCGCCACAGCCCTACCGGGCATAACGGATAGGATCCATACACAAAACAAAATATTTTTGGCGGTGTCTGATGAACTTTTGTCAGCGGTTGTAGAATAAGCATTGTAAATAACTCGTTTGGAATAACGATAAAGTCGTATCTTGTTTGAAAAGTAAGCCCTCTTTAGTGAGGTAAGAAAAGGGCCCACATTATTGAAGATAAGAAGCCCACGGACTATGGTTCGTCGGCCGAGTCTAGGTTTGTTTGCACGTCGGTATCCGATCGCCGGCGTTTGCGTCCACGCTTTCTGGCGAGGTTTTAGTCGTCGCTCGAGTCTCTCGAGACTTTCAAAATCTAAGATAAACTTGATATCTTATATCGAGTGAACTGAATTCTTAATGAATTCAACACGTTTTCAAATCGTATATAATTTGAATTGTTCTCGTCCTTCGAGATACGTTCAACTATTCGTTTTAACCTTCCGGTTTAAACATTTGACGTAACATAAGTCGTTTCTCGATATATGGTTTCATTTGTGAAATCTTTTCTTACTAATGAGGTATCATACTCAATTAGTATATCTTACGCATCTTGGCGTATTTATCGAGCGATATAATCGTGCGTTTGACTTAAAAAGTCAGCGAAGTCAACATCGGGTCGACAAAGTCGACAATTTTGACTTTTAAAATAGTAATTTCTTACTATTTTATTTTATAAATTAATTTTGATCGATTAAAAATCGTAAAGTCCTATTTCTCGATTTATCACGTAAATCAAAGGACTTATAAATAATTTTCGCAATTATTAATCCTTTTAATAATTAAAAACGCGTAATTTCGATTTCAAAGCGTTATTAAATAAAAGTTTGTTTCAAACATAGCAATCTATGTTTATAAAATTTTATAAAATTCAAATATGTCCAGAATATTAATCAGACATATAATTTATTAATAAACTGAATTAAAAAGGATTTAAAATCCTTATTAATTATCGAAAATTCTCGATAATTAATTTAAAATTACCAAATGACTTTCGAAATTTTTTCTAAATTAATATAGTGTATTATTATACACTATGGTCCAGAATATGAATTGATATCATTCATATGATATTGTTTGCCATTTATTAATATATATACATATATATAATTCGGTAATTTTCAAAAATTAGTAATAATTGCCCAAAAATTTCCAAAATTGATATACACATAGTATAATGTCCCAATATCAATATATGTCACAATTATAACCTATAGTTCACCATAACCATTCAATCACCAATAAATAACAATATTCACGATAATTTCAAGATAATTACCCAATAATTATCAAACAATTTCTAAAAATTCTAAATAATTTACTACATGCTTAAATATTATAGTATAACAATAATACATCATAACATTTACCAAAACCATTTGAAATCATCACCCTATGGAGCCAAGGCTCTCAGTTTTATTTGATTTCAATAGGGTTTGGTTTCCAAAATTTCTAACAATTATATACCATGCTTATACACTATAGTACAACAATATAACATCACAATATTTATCAAAAACAAATTAAATCATCACCATATGAGCTTGTAAGCCCTCGGCTTATTTGATTTAAATAGGTAAATGATTTCCAAAAATTCCAATAATTTCATACAATACACAAATAATATACTAAAGCATCAATACACCATTGGATGTTCAAAATAAAAATCATACACCAACATACATATTCATAAGCTCACGGTAATTTCAAATAAATTAGCATTTGATTTTCAAAAATTCTAAATAAATCATAGAACATGTAATCAAGGTTCTAGAGCATTAATATGTCATTACATGCTTGAAATAAAATTTATACACCAAGGTATCAAGTCATGTATGTCTCGGTCATTTCAAATAATTAGCCTAGGGTTTTCAAAAATTTTCTAAATAAATTCCTATGTGTTCTAACCACATTATATAACAATAATCCATGCTAAAAACACACTAAGAACATTCGATCATCATCCAACATTTTATAGCATTTTTCGAAAATAATTTCAAACATGAACTATAGTTCGAAAATGGCATAGCATACTAAATCCATTCGAAAATTTCATATACAACATCATATGTTTATTTTAGCATACCATCTCATATTTTTGTAAATAAAACATCATGAACAAAATATAAACACTAGCTCATGCTCAAGAACATTAAACACATGTATATACATACATAAAATTTTCGAACACACATACATATATATATAGGACATGTTCGAAAGTTTTGAACAATGGAGGCTGAAAATCGAAACTATGACTCATATTTACCTTTGGAATAGCTATGGAATCCAAGAAGTATGTAGGGTACCAAAGCTTGGGTGAAGAAATGGAGAAGGAGAAGAGAAAAATTTAGAAATGGAGAGGAAGAGAGTACACGGTGTGGCGAGAATTTGGGAGAGGGAGAGAGTGAGAAATGAGTTCAAAATGGAATGAAAGTGTATAATGAGTGGGGTGTTGAGTGAAGAGTCTCTCCTATTACCTCTCTCTCTCTCGATTTTGGCTCAAAATGGGGTAAAATCTGCAGCACATTGGGAGTGGGATTAGTGATGATTGAAGAGTGTTTAAGGAGCTCTTCATGCGTTGGTCAATTTAAAAGTGAGTGCATGCTTTGTTTGGTGATGATGGTCGTGGTTTTAGGGTCCAAAGGGCTGATTTATTTTCATTTTGTACATTAATACATAATATATATCATACATGATCATGGATATAAAATACATGTCATAAAATAATTAAATCATCACTTAGGCAATAATCAATTTATCGATCACAATTTGGAAAAATAGGATTAAAATTATAAATTACACCTATTATTGATACTCATGTAATTTTCGATCTAAATATACTCATATATATCATAGTATATGATTTAGATATTAAATAATAGCATAGGATAAAATTATTGCATCATTTCATGCAACAAAACCCTAATTTCGAAAATTTAGGGTTTCGAAATTTATATAATTGAACTATCGAGTTCTATGTCTTAAAAATTGATTTTAATGCTTAATAATATCCATATATATCATAATATATAGTTTAGATACCATATGATAATTTAAGGGTATCATTTCATGTGAAAAACTATAGTTTATAAACTTAGGGCTTTCGAAATTCATTTCGAAAATTATCGAATTTAAAAAGCTCAAAATTCGATTTTAATAATTATTAATACTGTAATTATATAAAATAATAATAGGAAATTAAATATAATAATTTTCTGAGCCTTAAACTCATTTTTCAAAACGTCTCAGGCGTTGGCGTCAAAACGTCTCAAAACGTTCAAAATCGACTCATCTCAAAATGGTCGCATAAGTTCATACTTACTTTATAAATAATATTCCATTATCATAGGAATTAATATGGAAATCAATTCCAAGCTTCACTTTGCTCGAGAAAATTTCATAAAATCTCGGCGTTGACGCGTTTGACGTTAAAATAATACTGTCGCATTAATTCATAAATTTCAATTCCGTAATTCACAATCCTTAGTGAATATAAATATGAATTCGTTATTACGATACTGCGTCAAAATACAATTCGATGTCATCTGAGATAAGAATATTCGGAAAAACCCAATTGCGGGTTTAGAAAACCGTAATCGTATGTTCGTTTCTTTGGAATATTACATTCCACCCCTTACGAAAATTTCATCCCGAAATTTGTATACCTCTAGAAAAATAAATCGGGTATTTTCTCTCATCGCTTCTTCAAGCTCCACGTGGCTTCTTCTCGTCGGTGGTGTCTCCACAACACTTTGACTAACGGAATCGACTTGCTCCGTAGTTCTTTGAACTTTGTGGTCAAGTATGGCGTGGGTACTTCCTTATAGCTCATGTGCGGCTCGAGGATCACGTCGTCTTGATGAATCACATGCTTTGGGTCGTGAACGTATTTTCGCAATTGCGAGACGTGAAAAACATTATGAACATTTCCTAGGCTTGGCGGAAGAGCCAACCTATAAGCTCTTGGACCTATCCTCTCTAGGATTTCATAAGGTCCTATAAAGCGGGTCTAAGCTTTCCTTCGTGCCAAAGACGACAATTCCTTCGATGGAGAAACCTTAAGAAATACTTTGTCTCCATTCTCAAAGCGTAGCTCGGATCTATGCGTGTCGGTAAGATTTTTATACATCTGAGCCTCTTTTATCCTCAGCCTAATCTGTCGGACGATCTTGATCATCTCGTTCACTGCATCAGGCCCTATGACTTTTCTCTCACCGACTTCATCCTAATAAAGCGGTGATCTACACTTCTTGCCATACAAGGCTTCGTATGGGGCCATGCCGATCGTCGCTTGATAGCTGTTGTTGTAAGTAAACTCGATAAGAGGTAAAATATCTTCCCACTTGGCACCTCGGTCCAAGACTACGGTTCTTAACATATCCTCTAAGGTTTGGATCGTCCTTTCCGACTGTCCATCGATGCATGGGTGGAATCTTTGTCTTGAAATTTAACCTCGTAGCCAGTTCTCTCTGCAAGCTAATCCAGAATATGGATGTGAACTTGGAGTCTCGATCAGAGGTAATAGATTTTGGCACTCCATGTAATCGTATAATTTCCTTAACGTGCAATTTGGGCTGGTTTATCGGATCCATGAGTGCTATGAATCGGTGAAAATGAGCACTTTTGTAAGCTCATCCACAATTACCCATATGGCTGTGTTTCCTCTTCTCGACTTGGGTAAGCTTGTAACTGAAATCCATTGTTATATCGTCCCATTTCTACTCGGGAATTTCTAACGGTTGTAACTTTCCGTATGGACGTTGGTGTAGTGCTTTCACTTGTTGGCAAACAAGACGACATTCCACAAAGAAGCTATATCTCGTTTCATGCCTTCCCACCAAAATTTCTCTTCGGTCTTGGTACATTTAAATCTTTGCTGGGTGGGCGGTGTAGGGTGTATCATGAGCCTCACTCATGATTTCATTTTGAAGCTCTGCGTCGTTGGGACGCATACCCTACCTTCAAACAATAAGGCGTTGTCGGCGCCTAGGAAATTCTTAAATCCTTGAGACCTTACCCTTTGTCGATCTTTTCTAACTTTCCTCCATCCTTTGTCTCTCGACAATCCTTTTCTTAGATCGGATGTCGGTGTGAGTGTAGCGATCTGACTCTGGTGTCTCGGTGGTTCAACCAGTTCAATCCTCATTCTTCCAAACTCTTCAACGAGTTTTCCTCTTGTACAAAGAGACATCCTAACTGGTATGGCTCTTACTACTTAAGCGTCGGCTACTACATTCGCCTTACCGGGTGATAGTTAATACCACATCGTAATCTTTTACAAGCTCGAGCCATCTTCTTTGTCTCATATTCAAATCTCTTTGTTCGAAGAAGTACTTCAAACTTTTATGATCCGTGAAGATCTCACATCTCACACCATAGAGATGGTGTCTCAAATTTTCGATGCATGAACTACATTGCTAATTCCAAATCGTGGGTTGGGTAGTTCGGTTCATGAAGTCTGAGTTGTCGGGATGCATAAGCTATCACCTTTCCTTCTTGCATCAAAACACAACCAGTCCGGTCTTAGATCGTCTGTATAGACTACATATTCCTTGTCCGCTTCGGGCTGCTAGGCGGTGCACTTGTCAATTTTTCCTTGAGTATTTGGAAACTCGTCTCGCATTAATCGGTCAATTGAATTTGATTCCTTTCCGAGTAGGCGGGTTATTGGCCTTGCAATTTTGGAGAATCCTTCGATGAATCTCCTATAGTAACCAGCTAATCTAGGAAACTTCTAATCTCGTCTTTGAGTCTTGGTGATTTCCATTCTGCACGGCCTCTACTTTGGTGGATCTACTTTTATACCTTCCGCGAGACACGATGTGTCCAAGGAACATAACTTCCTTCAGCTAAAACTCACATTTGCTAAACTTAGCAAAGAGTCTTTCATCTCTCAAGGTTTGCAAACCGTTCTTAGATATTCTCTATGATCCTCTTCATTCTTTGAATAAATAAGGATATCATCTATGAAGACCAAAACAAATTTATCCAAAATGGATGAAATACTACATTCATGAGGTCCATGAATACGGTGGTGCATTTGTTAATCCGAATGGCATGACTATGAACTCATAGTGGCGTATCGGTTAATCTGATCTTAGGTACATCCTCGAGCGTATTTTCAGCTGGTGGTATCGACTTAAGATCAATTTTCGAGAATACACTGCTCCCGCAATTGATCAAATAGGTCATCAATTCTAGGTAAAGGGTATTTGTTCTTTAGTGTCATCTTATTTAGTTCTCTATAATCGATGCACATCCTCAAAGAACCATCCTTTTCTTGATAAACAAAGCAGTAGCTCCCAGGTGAAACACTCGGCCTAATGAATCCTAGATCCAAAAGCTCTTGGATTTGGATTTTCGATTCCTCAACTCCTTTGGGGCCATCCTATAGGGCGCCGACTTTGGGGCTGATCACGGCTCCAAGTCGATGGTAAACTCTAGTTGTCTATCGGGAGGCGGTCTGGTAGATTTTCGGAGGCTCGTCAGAAAATTCTTGGACAACTTCTATGTCTTCTACCCGCGCGGGTTTTCCTCTTCGTTCAAATAAACAAGGAATGCATGGCATCCTTTACGGTTCATCATCCTCCTACTTTGTAGTATCTTGATACAATCGAGATTCTTCTTCCCATGCCGATCCCGTGGAAATGCGTATCTTACGGTCGAGAAAGTGAAGCGAAATCTTCCTTTCCTTACATAGAATCGTGGAATGATTAAGTAGCTAACCATCCATTCCTAGGATTAAGTCTACATCATCCATGGGTATTATGTTTAGATTGTTAGCGAACTTTAAGTGACCTAGTGTCAATTCTAGGTTCGAGCAAAAGTGTGTGTGATCATAATCCCTCCTATAGGCGATGAGATTCTCATATCACGGCTTGACTTTTCGGACCTAAGGCCCAACATTTCACGCATGATTTTGCAATAAAAGAATGCGAAACACCGTGTCGAACAATACTATAACGGTGGGTTGAGGAGAACTCCCATACCGCCGTGTTTCCCCAGTTTTGTTAGTTCGCCTCCTATGCAAGGCGTAGGCTCTAGCTGAGCCAATTTGAGGCCGACGGGCGCTGGTCCTTGTTGATTCTGCGGCTGTTATGCCGATTCTTTGCCGTTGCTTGCGGTGGTTGGCGCTTTGTTGTTGTTGAGGCGGTTGTTGCCCCGCTTTGTTGCGGGGTTGTTGTTCTTGTTCTTTGCCATTGTGGTTCTTTGCACCACTTGCTGGGGTTGTTGCCACCGGAGTTCTTGAGGTTGGGGTTTGGAGCTGCTATGCTGCGGTGGGGTTGGAGCTATATAGCCCTTAGTGGTGAACATTGCCAGTTTGGTTCGCCTTATATCGAGCGTGACACCGGGCAATTATTGGCGTAATGCCCTTTTGCCCCACATTTGTAACACTTACCACATTTTCCGTGTCACGCCCCAATTCTCGAGGGAAGCACGGATGCGGGGTGTGATTAGGGGTGGGGTTAAGCGGGGAAGAAGGGGATACATATAACATACGATAAGAAGATGTGACCATGAAATCGGGCAAGATCTCCTCTATAACTAGGACATATCCTGAAGGGGAGGGGTACATAAACAATCCACCAACAGAATAATATCGATATCATAACTTCAGAAAACATGATCTCGGTTTATTATAAGTAATGCAAGAATGCAAAATAGCATTACATCCTGTCAACTAGACCGGTCAACCACATAGCATGCTCGTATCGAGACTCACAGCAGAATAACATAACAAATCTTGTTCCCAATCAGAAAGCAAATAAGGGACAAGAATACATAAATATCAGAGTACGTATATAACACAACATCGCGGAAGCATAGCATGAAGAACCCGTAGCTCCACCCCTCAGCGTCGCCCGTCCAACCCTCCTCCATCGTGAAAGATTTGAAAAAGAGTTTGGGGTGAGTACTAGCGCACTCAGCTGGGGTTTTATCATAAATCAAAAGAATCATGAGGCCGTGTTTAGAGCACTTACCTTAGAAGGTTTTAAAACGTAAATCCACTTCTAAGTAAGCAAAATAGATTTTTCATTTTCGATACGATCCGTTATTCTTGTTACTCCCATCATAGAACCATGAACCACGGCTCGGGCGTATCCATGAGCCCATCACATGACATTCATTGGCCGGAACATATCCGATCGGCCCATGCCCGGGCGTATCCGGTAGGCTAACTCGGTGTGGACTTGAGGGTCAAATCCCGTCGAACCATAACCACCTCATTACCTTTTTCGTGTGGACTTCCCGGGTCTATCCCCTTCGGAACCATAACCACGTGTTGGGGTCTATCCCTTATGATCAATACTCAAGATGGTGATCAACCCATCGAATAGAGATCGTGCACAACCATGATAGAACCATATCTTGGATCGAGAACGATAATAATTTCACAAAACATTTTACGGCGTACATGTTTTATTTTGAAATATCGAGTAAATAACTCAAAATAAGCATATATAACCCAACTCGAGCAGAAAACGTCAATCGAGAGATATCTACGGATCCGATGACTTCACCGATCACCTTTGGTAGGTACCAGTAACAAGGCGGAACAACTTTTGGGGTCACTTCCCACAAAGCAAAGCAACAACGTGATCCAAACGATGATCGTAGCAAAATTAGGGTTTCGACTTTACGAACCCACATTTGGCACTCTCGGGTTTTCAAATCAACTCGATGCGTAAGGAAATATATTCGGGGCATCAAGACCAATAATAGGGTACTTTCAAAATATGCATGCATGCAAGTTGACTCAAATCTTAGCGGTGAAGAAGCTTCAAAATCGATGCTATCCTCGGATCTAGGATAAACCATCCAAAATCAATGCATGAAAATGGAAACATAAGCAATATGCATAACTAGCGAACATGGAATGACAAGCGGCGTTGAAAATGGATAACCGGGCATGTACTTCCTTTAGAAAACTCAAGCAACGGAAAACATCCCGACATGCGTAAACGCGAAAAAGTAAAACGGATCGGTACTTTAGTAGAATGCATAGCCGGAACTCAAAACCTAAAGGACGTAGGCAAAGGTGGCTCGTCGGCCACCAATCGGTGACCAACAAGCTCACGGCGGCGTGAGCTAACGGCGGCGGTTTATTAAATCGGCCGACCTCGGCCGTTTTCGCCTCGTCCTTTAGAATCCGAGTTCTATGCTATACGATCTACTAAAAGGCGGAATCAAAACAAGAAAAGGATAAAAGCAGAAAAGGCGGGCTGCGGGGGTGGTTGATCGGCGGTGGTAGCTCGGCAAGCAGTAGAATGGCGCATGCCGAGCCTCCCGGCTCGATCCCCACTCCTCCCGGCTTCCAGCGTGCACTGAGCTGCTCGGCTCTTCCGTAAACACGAGAGACGAAGGAAATGAGCGTTGAAAATGAAGGCCCTAGCCTCCTATTTATAGGAAGCGAGGGTCTTGCGCCATGTAAGCTGCCCTTTTCGAAAACGCAAAACCGACGCAACTTTTGCAAACGGACTCCAAATTTAGCAAACTTGGTACCCATGGACACGAAATAAAATACGGACACAATGACTATAAACAAGATATGCTTTTAAAAGATCCATGAAAAGTCCAATTTTTCGATAACTTCCCCGGAGTGCCAAACCTTCATGGGTGGTCGAAAACCTGCATACTTAGTGTCTATGAATTCGTCATAAGACACTCTTTACAACGCCTGAGGTTTCGTGACGGTCGCATCATTGAAACAAAAAGTCAATCTTTTGACCTTTTCTCGAAAAACATGCCATGCAAAACAGAAGCTTAAAAAGGCGGGTATTACATCCTCCTCCTTAGAAAAATTTCGTCCCGAAATTTCAAACACGTGGATGAAACAACTCGAGTGCGAGCCACGAACTTGTCTTCCAACTCCCACGTAGCTTCTTCCTCTCCGTGGTGATTCCACAACACTTTACCAACGGAATCGCTTGTTCTCGAACTCCTTGACTTCTCTCCAAGATAGCCAACGCTTTCCTCGTAACTTTCGGATCCCGAGCAAGAATCACTTGGTCATGCTTGATCACGTGTTTTGGGTCGAACACGTACTTTCTCAGCTGAGAAACGTGAAACACGTCATGAACATCTCCGATGCTAGGCGGCAAAGCTAATCTATAGGCAACGGGGCCTATCCTCTCAAGAACTTCGAAAGGTCCAACGAACCTTGGTCGTAACTTACCTCGCTTCCCAAAACGAACGACTCCTTTCGTTGGGGAAACCTTAAGAAAAGCGATCTCCGACCATGGGCGAAGATCCGTGCGACGCTTGTCCGCATAGGACTTACGCGTCTGAGCTTCCTTGATCCTTCGCTTGATCGATCGATAACCTCGACCGTCTGCTGAACCATCTCGGTCTAACATCTTCCTCTCGCCCACTTCGTCCCGATAAAGTGGCGATCGACACTTCCTTCCATACAACGCTCATCGGGAGCCATTCCTATGGTGGCACGATAACTATTGTTATAGGCAAACTCTACCAAAGGTAGTATCTCTTCCCAATTTCCTCCTCATCGGCCACATCGCCGCTCATGACATGTCTTCCAAAACCTGAATCGTTCTCTCCGTGACCGTCCGTTTGAGGATGGAATGCCGTACTAAGATTGACTTGGTCCCCATGGCTTCTGCGAGACTCCTCAAAACCTCTACATGAACCTCGGGTCACGATCGGCGTGTCGATACCGGCACACCATGTAACCGTACGATTTCCTTGACGTAAAGCTGAGCAAGCTTATCCAACCCGTACGTCATCCGGATTGGTAAGAAATGAGTGACTTAAATCGGTCTATCGACGACAACCCATATAGCGGTGTTTCCTCTTGCTGACCTTGGAAAACTCACCACAAAATCCATACCGATATAATCCAATTTCCATTCTTGGATAGGTAGCGGTTGCAACAATCCTGACGGACGTTGGTGTACAGCTTTCACTTGTTGACAAGCCAAACAACGTTCCACAAACGCGGCTACATCCTTTTTCATCCCTTCCCACCAAAAGTTCCTCTTAAGGTCTCTGTACATTTTGGTGCTTCCTGGATGAGCTGTATACGGTGCCTCATGAGCTTCACTCATGATTTTATCTCTCAATTCCCTATTGAGTGGCACACATAACCTTCCTCGGAATAGTAGCGCGTTGTCTCTCGCTTCCGTGAAACCCTTGCTATCTTCTAGCCTTGCTTTCAAACGCATCCTTTCCAAGAATTCATCTCCTCGTTGCGCACTCACGATGGCTTCTCATCGACCCATCCTTCTTCTTGACGAACAGAACTGGCGCTCCCCACGGCGACACGCTAGGTCGGATAAAACCTAGATCCAACAGCTCCTGCAACTGCGCTTTCAGTTCTTGCAATTCTTTAGGTGCCATTCTATATGGTGCCTTTGATACTGGTGCTGCTCCTGGTTCCAAATCAATAGTGAATTCCACTTGTCTATCAGGCGGTAAACCTGGCAAGTCCTCGGGAAACACGTCCGGATATTCACACACCACTGGCTCCTCTTGCAATCGCTTGGCTGTTCATCGTGCCTGTCAAACTTACCATGAAAGTTTGACGGCTTCCTCCCGATCATCCTCACTGCCTTCAGTGCTGAGATCATTGGCACGCAAACACCCATCCTTATGCCGTGGAAACAAACTTCCACTCCTTCGGCTGTTCGAAAAGCAACTTCTCTCTCGAGACAACGTATAGTTTCCATGTGCTTTTCCAACCAATCCATGCCAAAGATGACATCGAAATCTTCCATTCCGATGACATGCAAATTGATAAAGACTTTACGCTCTGATTTCTACCTCACGGTCCGGGCATATCTCTTTTGCCTTTAGCACTTCCCCTGACGGGATGCTAATTTCCAGGGTACTCTGTGATTTCTTGGGTACCAAACCCAACCTCTCACACGCGATTCTCGAAACGAAAGAATGTGAGGCTCCTGTATCAAACAAAGCGAAAACGGGTATATCACTCATATGGATTATACCTGCAAGATTTACGGGAGCTGAGCCGCTGCTGGCGATTCAGCG
The DNA here is from genome assembly GCA_036937905.1 of Salvia rosmarinus. Taxonomy (NCBI): domain Eukaryota; kingdom Viridiplantae; phylum Streptophyta; class Magnoliopsida; order Lamiales; family Lamiaceae; genus Salvia; species Salvia rosmarinus. The sequence continues at coordinate 81,371,660 of CM072819.1, forward strand.
TACATACCTTGCTTGCTGCGGTGGCCTTTGGTTTCTTTGGCCTAGGTGACCTCCTGCTCCGTTGTTTGTCATCGGCGGAGCATGATTACGCCTCTGCGGAGCTGGATGCCGCCTTCGGGCGGCGGCACCTGCTGGCCCTCTAACGGACAATCTCGGCGTAATGTCCGGACTTCTTGCGATAGCTTTCGGTGCTACCTTGCACACTCGCCGAAATGATTCCTTTGGCATTTCGGCACCAAGGTTTTCCACACCGCCGCATGGGTTGGAAATTCCTTCCCAAGGTTGCCTTTCTCTCACTTGAATGCCTTGATTCCTTGGAATCTTTGGACCCTCTGGTTCCTTGGAACACACGATTGCCTTTCCTCGATCATCCCATTTCCTCTTACCTCTTCCTCCGTCAATTTGGTGTCGGGTGGCATCGTTCTCTCCCGGGCAACATTGACTCAATGTTTAATGCCGGTTCAGGGCTGCGCATCGTCGGATCTCACGGTCGACGGCGAAATTCCGATCTCGGTGAGTCTTCTCACGAACATGCGCCTGGCGACCTCGATGCCGACCAGTGCACGTAGCATAACGTGACGGAGCGATTGAGCGAGCGATCGTACTCGGTGACCGTCCTTCTCCCTTGACGAAGATTCCAGAACTCGTTTTGCCTTCTCTGCCTGTAAACGCCAGGCACGTACTTCTCCATGAGTTCTTCCTTGAAATCTTCCCACGTATACCTTGCCCACTATCCTGGTGTTAGGGTCCTTCTCACGGTTCCGTAAATCAGCCTCATCGGTTAGCTGAAAGATCGCGCAATTCAGCTTTTACGCTTCTTGCGTACCGATGTATTCGAAGATCCTTTCGGTGGATCGTATCCAATTCTCAGCGTCGATCGGTTCGCCGAGACCGTCGAACGTAGGGGGATTCTGCCTGCGAAAACTCTCGATCGCATGCCGCTGAACCAAAGGTGGTTCTTGGGCTTCTTCCACGTTATTGTTCCTCGGTTCCTTGTTCTCGGCATTACATGCGGCGTTTGAAACATTAGAAACGCTTTCGCATAGATAACCGGGTATCATCGCATAACATATATCATCACCCATATCACATATCATCACATATATCACATATCACGCACGATCACATATAATCATGCAATCCTATCAACATATCATCGTTATGCATTTCACATAACATCATCATCACACATCACATAGATCATATATCATCATGGCATAGCTCATATCACATATAAGCATCAAACATAAACATCCTGTCATAGACAGCGTTAGTATCAGTAATATTCAGTGTCCATGAAGGATCAAAATCAAGATCAAGGTATGTCGGTCAAAAGATCGAGATATGAGCAAAAGAATCGACTCAGGTCCTTTGTCAAAGATGCCGCTCTGTCCATGCTTCGCGATCGCTTTACACACCGACTACCTAGATCCACATCCTCCATATCCATCAACTATTCCCTTTCGTCCAGCGGTTCCATTCGTCTCTCCTCATCTTCTCTTTCCTTCCAATCGGGCTTGAATTGTGCCGCTCGTAAAAGCGATCTGCATGGAAGCAAGCCTCGTGGGTATGATCCCATCCAAGGCGTGCTCGATCGCTCGAGTGTCGGTGAAAGGCGTGCTGAGTCCTGTCTCGGCGCTTGCCTTCCTCAATGTGCCCGACTTTATCGAGTCATCGGCTATCTGGATCACCGGGTCCTCCGAATCCTCACTATCCTCCTCGTTCTCATCTGGGTCCTCCTCTTCTTCCTCAGAGTCGCCTTCTCTGGATGCCAGCCTGACACAGTTTGGTGGCATGAAGATTCTGATTCTGGGCTTCTTCGCTGCCACTGTCGGACGGACAATATCTCTCGTCCTGGAAGTTCCTGCCTCAAAGTCGTTCCGGGTCCTCCGGAAGGTAAGGATCGTCGATGGAGGTGTAGTGACTGGTGTATCCTGTTGCACTGGCGATCGCCTGATTGATGGTTGTTCTCCCAATGGCTCTTCGGGAACATCATCCCTATCATCGATCTGGATCGGTCCTCGAGGGTGTCTCGCAACCACATCCTCCTCAGATGGTATACCTCGGTGGTCTGTCCACTGTCTCCATACTCGAGCAGCGAACTCAGTAAAGTCCAAGGTAAGGTGCCTCGTGATAGGATCCCGTCTGAACAACACATGTCCTTGCTTTCTCACCCACGGTTGCCAACCTGTCGGTAGCCTTTCGGTCATCCGATAGTAGGCCTCGTATTCTGACACTTTCCCACTATCTCGAACCTTTCTCCATAACCCAACAAATCTTCCCAGAAATACTCCCAATGGCTCATGAATATTCCGGGTACATTCCCTGAATTTACGGATAAGCTCATCCATTCTGTGAGATCTCAACCAACGTTGTCTGGGCCACTGAATATCCATAAACCTACATTAGTTCACCATAAAACAACAACAAATATTCACGTTTCCTTTACCATCCCAATCATCTGGGTAATTCATGTTTCAAACACATGTTCATTTCAACACATATCAATATCAATATCGATATTTATCATAATAATCACGTAAGCAAATACAGGATTCACTTACAAGCACTCGTTTATCAAAATAAACAAGATTTTCAATCAACAACATATTGCTATGTAAACACATAGACTTACATCAACCATACGTGATCACATTAATCACATCATATCATATAAACGATTTTCACATCACAGCCACACAGGCCCTTTTTGTTCCATCAACAATCACTTCCACATCCATATCACCATCCAATCACATCTCGTACACATCACGTAAATTCTTACCAGGCCAAAACACATGAAACCAAGATCACATCAAGCATCACGTAGCCACATAAAGCATAAGCAAATAAACACATACCTCATCCCCTTTTTAAAGGAGGCGGCCTGACGGTGAGCTGAGGGTAGCTGTACCTGATGAACAGTTTAGAAGAACAAGTTCTAAACACTCAATTTCAAGAACGCACATGATATAAAGCAAACGAACTGCTTTGATATCAAATAACATAGACATATACCCAAAGCTTAAAAGCGCTCGATACCAATTTGGTATCAGATAACAAGATAGATGTCAGGGCCAAGAACACTGCTCTGATACCAATCTGTCAAGCCCCAATTCCCGAGGGAAGGCACGGATGCCGGGGTGTGATTAGGGGTGGGGTTGAAGCGGGGAAGAAGGGGATACATATAACATACGATAAGAAGATGTGACAATGAAATCAAAAGATCTCCTCTATAACTAGGACATATCACGAAGGGAGGGTACACAAACAATCCACCAGCAGAATAATATCGATATCATAACTTCGAGAAAACATGATCTCGGTTTATTATAAGTAATGCAAGAAAGCAAAATAGCAATAGATCACATCAACTAGACCGGTTGACCACATAGCATGCTCGTGTCGAGACTCACGTGAGAATAACATAACAAATCTTATTCCCAATCGAGAAAGCAAATAAGGGACAAGAATACATAAATATCGTATGCGTATATAACACAACATCGTGGAAGCATAGCATGAAGAACCCGCAGCTCCACCCCTCGCCGCCGCCCGACCCTCCTCCATCCGTGAAAAGATTTGAAAAGAGTTTGGAGTGAGTACTAGCGCACTCGGTGGGGTTTTATCATAAATCAAAAGAATCATGAGGCCGTGTTTAGAGCACTTACCTTAGAAGGTTTTAAAAGCGTAAATCCACTTCTAAGTAAGCAAAATAGATTTTTCATTTTTCGATACCGATCCGTTATTCTGTTACTCCCATCATAGAACCATGAACCACGGCTCGGATCGTATCCTTGACCCATCACATGACATTCATTCGCCCGAAACATATCCGATCGCCCACGCCGGAACGTATCGGCCGGCTAACTCGGTGTGGACTTGAGGGGTCAATCCTCGTCGAACCATAACCACCTCATTACCTTTTTCGTGTGGACTTCCGGTCTATCCTTCGTAACCATAACCACGTGTTGGGGTCTATCCCCATATGATCAATACTCGAGATGGTGATCAACCCATGAATAGAGATCCGTGCACAACCATGATAGAACCATATCTTGGATCGGAGAACGATAATAATTTCACAAAAACATTTTACTGCGTACATGTTTTATTTTGAAATATCGAGTAAATAACTCAAAATAAGCATATATAACCCAACTCGAGCAGATCTAACGTCAACCGAGAGATATCTACGGATCCGATGACTTCACCGATCGACTTTGGTAGGTACACAGTAACAAGCGGAACAACTTTTGGGGTCACTTCCACAAAGCAAAGCAACAACGTGATCAAACGACGATCGTAGCAAAATTAGGGTTTTCGACTTTACGAACCCACATTTGGCACTCTCCGGTTTTCAAATCAACTCGATGCGAAGGAAATATATTCGGGCATCAAGACCAATAATAGGGTACTTTCAAAATATGCATGCATGCAAGTTGACTCAAATCTTAGCGTGAAGAAGCTTCAAAATCGATGCTATCCTCGGATCTAGGATAAACCATCCAAAATCAATGCATGAAAATGGAAACATAAGCAATATGCATAACGGCGAACATGGAATGACAAAGCGGCGTTGAAAATGGATAACCGGGCATGTCTTCCTTTAGAAAACTCAAGCAACGGAAAACATCCCGACATGCGTAAACGCGAAAACGTAAAACGGATCGATACTTTAGTAGAATGCATAGCCGGAACTCAAAACCTAAAGGACCCGTAGCGAAAGGTGGCTCGTCGGCCCCCAATCGGCGGCCAACAAGCTCACGGCGGCGTGAGCTAACGGCGGCGGCGGTTTGGCCAAATCGGCCGGCCTCCGGCCGTTTTCTCGCCTCGTCCCTTTAGAATCCCGAGTTCTATGCTATACGATCTACTAAAAGGCGGAATCAAAACAAGAAAAGGACAAAAACAGAAACACGGGCTGCCCGGGGGGTGGTTGATTGGCGGTGGTAGCTCGGCAGCAGCGCAATGGCGCCGCCGCTGAGCCTCCCCGGCTCGATCCCCACTCCTCCAGCGCTTCCGCAGCGTACCTAGAGCTGCTCGGCTCTTAGTAAACACGAGAGGCGAAGGAAATGAGCGTTGAAAATGAAGGCCCTAGCCTCCTATTTATAGGAAAGCGGTGCAGTTGCTATGCAAATGCCCTTTTTCAAAACGCAAAACCGACGCAACTTTTGCTAACGGACTCCAAATTTAGCAAACTTGGTACCCATGGACACGAAATAAAATACCGGACACAATGACTATAAACAAGATATGCTTTTAAAAGATCCATGAAAATCCGGTTTTGATAACTTCCTGAGTGCCAAACCTTCATGGGTGGTCGAAAACACTGCATACTTAGTGTCTATGAATTCGTCATAAGACACTCTTCACAACGCTCGAGGTTTCGTGACGGTCGCATCACCGAAACAAAAGTCAACCTTTGACCTTTTCTCAAAAACGTGCCATGCAAAATGTAGCTTAAAAGGCGGGTATTACATTCCGTGCACACTCCCTTTGTGTGCTCTATGGCATCTAGGCATGGAGGTGCCTTTATCATTCTGCGGTCCCCTTCTTTGGTGGAGCATAAGTCTCTCTTCCGTTACGCCTCGGCCGCGCCTTGGTTCTTGCCGTGGTCGCCATGGCTTGTGTTCTCATAGCCTCCCGCTATGATTGCCGAGATTGGGTTCGACTTCCCTTTCCTCTGTCCGAAGTATTGTGTCACCGACACCGACTTATCTTCGGACATTGTCTTCTCAATATCTAAAGCTCTGCAAGAGCTTGAAGTAAGTTAGGTCTCCATGGCTGGCAAGAGACATCCGTATCTCCATCTTCTCGTCTCGACCTAAACTTTTCCGACATTTTCAAGTCGGTGTCCACCGCCTCGGTGCATATCTCGACATCTCGCAGAAGCGCGATCATAGTCGGTCATGAGATAACCTTTCTTGTTTCAGCAGGAAAAATTCCTGCTCCTTTCTCCTCTTATAGCTTTTGGGGATGTATTTCTCATACAGTTCCCTCTTGAAGTCCTCCCATGAGAACTCCTCCAGTTGCTCAGCAGTAAAGGTCTTCTTTCTGGTCTCCCACCAGAAGTCCGCTGGTCCATTTAATTGGAAAGCAACGCATGACAGCCGTTCCTGTGCTGTGCATCTTAAGAAGTTAAAAATCCGTTCAATGGTTCTAACCTATTGCTCGGCTTCTTCTGGGCTTCCCTTTCCGTTAAAGACCGGTGGGTTTTGCCTCAGGAATAGTTCCTCGATCCTTCGATCAGGTTGAGGTGGGGGTGGTTGGGGAATATCTTCTTCCTCTTGCTCGGGGATTCTACCCCTTCCTCTAGGTCTTCCTCGACCTCTCGGTTCTCGTTCCGGGTTTCTTCTCGGAGGCATTCTATTATATACAACATATTATCGTCAATCACTTATCGCTTTCATAGCTCTTAACATACATAAGATCTCCATAGCCTTTTTCGCAAAACGATATCAAATAAAACAACTCATCCTTAACATAGACAATTTGTCGCAAAAGCCCACTTGGGTCAAATATATAAATAGGTAATCAAGGTCTGTCAAAAGCACGACGTTCAATCATCAAAAACCACAAGAAAATAAACTGTAAGGTTTCGGGCCCACACGGCCTTCCAAAAAAAAAATCGAGTTCTAGATCCATCAGTACCGAAATATAAAAAGAAAAAGCTAGCACATGCTAGTCATAACAAAATTTTCAATTAAAAAGGTCGTCTAACGTCTTCACGGGCTCCTTCCTACTCCGCGTCTTCCTCGGGGTCTTCCTCCTCTTCGGAATCATCTTCTCCATCCGAATCGTCCTCGCGAGGTCGCCTGACGGCCAGTCTGCACCGGCTTCCACCAATGGTATGTCGCGTAGGGGTCCGGGTTATCCGCGACCGCATAAGTCGTAGTTGTGGCGGATCGGGCTGTAGCATACTCGGGTCGGGTCATAGCCATGGAAGGCATCGATACGCTCATCCGGCTGTCGGTAGGAAGGGCTCTTCTCTTCCGATGGTGGCGGATCGACGCAGCGGTAGGGGCGGTAGTGGCGGACGTCTTGGGTGCCCAAAAGCTGGCGGTGGCAAGGCGGGCTCTCCCGAGCTCTGGGGCGTGCCGCCTATTTACCACGCACATCCACGCCTCATCTATCCGTGCATGGGGTATCACGGATCGACTGCATCTCGGAACCTCAAGGTATAGCCACTCTGGCGACTCATCACGCCACGTGTACTCCCGTGGAGGAAGATAGGGTCCCATAGGTGTGGCTCCGTAAATACTGTACACGTAAGTCAGATGACTCACGAACACGGCAGATCCCAATCAAATCATAGCACTGGGGCATACGATAAATGTAATCTCAGGATACCTCTCGGGCATAACCATCCCATGTACAAGGGAGTATAGCTAGGAGTCGCTTAATGCCATCATAGTCGGTTGCGCCATAGGCTCGGGCGTTCCTCCACAGCCGAAGGTAATACGCCAGAAACTCGCCTAGGTCTTCTCCGGCGCACATCCAACATTCTCGATAGGTGCGCATCAGCTCCTCGGGTGTGGCATGAGGTCCTACCCTCCTCCTAGAGATATAGCGCATCTCCTCCATCTGTCACGATCAAAACTAACATAAGTCAACTATCGTCATCTCAAAACAGAAAGGAAAACTTAAGCATAACGAGAAGTAACTAGGTTGGAACTAAACAGTCTATAAGGTAGGCAACATCATAAGGTACAACACATATCACAACTTACCTTCTTAGTCTTACCCAAACGTATACATATAGACCAATAAAATCTTAATATATCTATGCTACGAGATCCTTGTATTATACCAAACACTTAAACTAGAGTTCAACAGACTCTATCATATTCTGGAGACATAATTAGGGATTCTGTTCTTCATAATAATTGAAGATCAGTGCGTTAGGAGTACGCAGGTGAAAACCATGGGTAAATCGGAGTCCTAACGAAAGAGATCTAGCTAAAACAAATTTACTGCGCAGTGCAGGAAATTTGCGCGATCGTGCCAAAAATGTAAATCGAGACGTATGTCGACGTACTACGTCTACCATATCCATGTCTTTAGGTTGAGGCTGAACATTCTGAAGCCGTAAGTGACGTCCATGTCATGATTCGTGTCGATGCTCACTCATGTCGAAGTGTGAGGAACTGTTGACGTCGTTCATCTTCAAGGTTGAGGTCGTCCTCGTTCATCCTTCTCGCTCGTCTTTCGTTGTCCGAGCTCGAGGATATCATCACTTTCATTCTTCCTATCGTTCTTTTGTTCTCGTAAGGAAAAAGAAGTTCGTACTTCTATGTTCTTTCACGATACTTGAGCATGCTCCTTAAAGTCTAGGTTCTCTTCGTGATAACATATCATTCATCACAAACGGAATTTTGAAGATTGGAAAAATAAAGTCTTATTTGAGAATTTTGGAAATACGATTTTAAAATGACAATCATAGTCAACTCATATACATATCAAAAATGAATTCATTCATTCCATGTTGATCATTCAACTCAATACCACCATATACTTCCATCTCAAAATTTGAGTAATCGCATCAATACTTATTGGTTCCAAATCAAAGTTTTTGGAAAAACTTTCTTGCTCAAACTTCCATTTCCATCATTAAAAATTCCATAATAACACAATCTTTCAAAAATTCTTCCAACTTGCTCACCATGTAAAATAAAAATAAAAATTCCATTTCATGAGTTGAGAAAGAATTGCAGTTACCTTTTTCCCGGTTGAGCTCGATGTGATGGAGTGTTGAGAGGAGTCAGTAGGTTACTAGAAGTCCAGTGACTCGATCTAGACTTAGAATAAAAAGAATTTGGGTTTACAAAGAGCAAAAGCGCTCTGATACCACTTCTGTCACGACCCCACTCCGGACGACCCGGACTGGAGGGCGACTAATACTAGGAGTAGTATTTTAGGGGTTACACGGCTAAGATAAAGATGCATAATAACAATAAACTAGCATGCTCGAACATGATATTATGATATCATAAGAATAATCTAGCATGCTTGATCATAACATAAGATGATGTCATAACGATTCAAAGCGGTTAGCCATCGGACCCCAAAATCTTAACCATGGTCCGATGGACCTCAATAGTTCATAACGAAGAAAGCATAAATAAATGAGTTCAGAGTTTAGCAACGGAAAGTGTGTGAATACATATATGACGATATGCATTCAAGGTTAAAACCACAAATTCTAAATAAACTGGTCAAGTACACGGACTCCTCAACACATTCCCCATCACCATCATCGAGCTCAACCTCGCACATTTAAAACAAACATGCAGGCTAAGTACAAGAAATTGCACTCGGTGGACTCATGCCGAAAACATTTGATATTAAGATTACGCCAATATCGAGTAAGTCATGAGGGTTTTAGTTGAAATGCCTTGTGCTTACTAAAGCATTTTAGTTCATAAACATCGCCGCCGAGCATTTTCTTGGTGTGTATGGTCCGTATCTCATAGTCACAATTCATAACAGTATTAAAATCAAACGTCGAGAGAGAGGCCTCCCTTCTACGATGCCGTGATCGGCCGTAATCCCTGACAAAGACACATCACTCTCACAAGCATATGTTAACATAGCAATAGTTCCAACCTTCACGCCAATCCTAGCCAGGCATTTATCATCCGGCACAGGACCCGACATTAATAAAAGGTTGGGTGCGACCCACAAATGACATAACCTGTCATAATAAAGTTCCAACCATCGCCACAGCCCTACCCGGGCATAACAGATAGGATCCATACACAAAAGCAGATTATTTTGGCGGTGTAATGCAAGAACTTTTGTCAACAGTTGTAGAATAAGCATTGTAAATAACTCATTTTGGAATAACAGTAAAGTCATATCTTGTTTGAAAAGTAAGCCCTCTTTAGTGAGGTAAGAAAAGGGGCCCACATTATTGAAGATAAGAAGCCCACCTGGACTATGGTTCGTCGAAAACTGAGTCCTAGGTTTGTTTGCACGTCAGTATCCAGTTGCCGCGTTTGCGTCCACACCTTTACGAAAAAGCGAGGTTTTAGTACGTCGCTCAAGTCTCTCGAGACTTTCAAAATCTAAGATAAACTTCGATATCTTATATCGAAGTGAACTGAATTCCTTAATGAATTCAATACGTTTTCAAATACGTATATAATTTGAATTGTTCTCGTCCTTCGAGATACGTTCAACTATTTCGTTTTAACCTTTCCGGTTTAAACATTTGACGTAACATAAGTACGTTTCTCGATATATGGATTTCATTTGTGAAATCTTTTCTTACTAATGAGGTATCATACTCAATTAGTATATCTTACGCGTACTGGCGTATTTATCGAACGTATAATCGTACGTTTGACTTAAAAAGTCAACGAAGTCAACGAAGTAAACACTGGTCAACAAAGTCAACAATTTTGACTTTTAAAATAGTAATTTCTTACTATTTTATTTTATAAATCGAATTTTGATCGATTAAAAATCGTAAAGTCCTATTTCTCGATTTATCACGTAAATCAAAGGACTTATAAATAATTTTCGCAATTATTAATCCTTTTAATAATTAAAAACGCGTAATTTCGATTTCAAAATGTTATTAAATAAAAGTTTGTTTCAAACATAGCAATCTATGTTTATAAAATTTTATAAAATTCAAATATGTCCAGAATATTAATTAGACATATAATTTATTAATAAACTGAATTAAAAAGGATTTAAAATCCTTATTAATTATCGAAAATTCTCGATAATTAATTTAAAATTACCAAATGACTTTGAAATTTTTCTAAATTAATATAGTGTATTATTATACACTATGGTCCGAATATGAATGGATATCATTCATATGATATTGTTTGCCATTTATTAATATATATATATATATATATATAATTCGGTAATTTTCGAAAATTAGTAATAATTGCCCAAAAATTTCCAAAATTGATATACACATATTATAATGTCCCAACATCAATATATGTCACAATTATAACCTATAGTTCACCATAACCATTCAATCACCAATAAATAACAATATTCACGGTAATTTCAAGATAATTACCCAATAATTATCAAACAATTTCTAAAAATTCTAAATAATTTACTACATGCTTAAACATTATAGTATAAAAATAATACATCATAACATTTACCAAAACCATTTGAAATCATCACCCTATGGAGCCAAGGCTCTCGATTTTATTTGATTTCAATAGGGTTTGGTTTCCAAAATTTCTAACAATTATATACCATGCTTATACACTATAGTACAACAATATAACATCATAATATTTATCAAAAACCAATTAAATCATCACCATATGAGCTTGTAAGCCCTCGGCTTATTTGATTTAAATAGGTAAATGATTTCCAAAAATTCCAATAATTTCATACAATACACAAATAATATACTAAAGCATCAATACACCATTGGATGTTCAAAATAAAAATCATACACCAACATACATATTCATAAGCTCACGGTAATTTCAAATAAATTAGCATTTGATTTTCAAAAATTCTAAATAAATCATAGAACATGTAATCAAGGTTCTAGAGCATTAATATGTCATTGCATGCTTGAAATAAAATTTATACACCAAGGTATCAAGTCACGTATGTCTCGGTCATTTCAAATAATTAGCTAGGGTTTTCAAAATTTTCTAAATAAATTCTTATGTGTTCTAACCACATTATATAACAATAATCCATGCTAAAACACACTAAGAACATTCGGTCATCATCCAACATTTTATAGCATTTTTGAAAATAATTTCAAACATGAACTATAGTTCGAAAATGGCATAGCATACTAAATCCATTCGAAAATTTCATATACAACATCATATGTTTATTTTAGCATACCATCTCATATTTTTGTAAATAAAACATCATGAACAAAATATAAACACTAGCTCATGCTCAAGAACATTAAACACATGTATATACATACATAAAATTTTCGAACACACATACATATATATATATAGGACATGTTCGAAAGTTTTGAACAATGGAGGCTGAAAAATCGAAACTATGACTCATATTTACCTTTGGAATAGCTATGGAATCCAAGAAGTATGTAGGGTACCAAAGCTTGGGTGAAGAAATGGAGAAGGAGAAGAGAAAAATTTAGAAATGGAGAGGAAGAGAGTACACGGCTGGGAGCAGAATTTGGGAGAGGGAGAGAGTGAGAAATGAGTTCAAAAATGGAATGAAGTGTATAATGAGAGTGGGGTGTTGAAGTGAAGAGTCTCTCCCTATTACTCTCTCTCTCTCTATCGATTTTTGGCTCAAAATGGGGCAAAATCTGCAGCACATTGGGAGTGGGATTAGTGATGATTGAAGAGTGTTTAAGGAGCTCTTCATGCATTGGTCAATTTAAAAAGGGAGTGCATGCTTTGTTTGGTGATGATGGTCGACGGTTTTAGGGTCCAAAGGGCTGATTTATTTTCATTTTTGTACATTAATACATAATATATATCATACATGATCATGGATATAAAATACATGTCATAAAAATAATTAAATCATCACTTAGGCAATAATCGAATTTATCGATCACAATTTGGAAAAATAGGATTAAAATTATAAATTACACCTATTATTGATACTCATGTAATTTTCGATCTAAATATACTCATATATATCATAATATATGATTTAGATATTAAATAATAGCATAGGATAAAATTATTGCATCATTTCATGCAACAAAACCCTAATTTCGAAAATTTAGGTTTTCGAAATTTATATAATTGAACTATCGAGTTCTATGTCTTAAAAATTGATTTTAATGCTTAATAATATCCATATATATCATAATATATAGTTTAGATACCATATGATAATTTAAGGGTATCATTTCATGTGAAAAACTATAGTTTATAAACTTAGGGCTTTCGAAATTCATTTCGAAAATTATCGAATTTAAAAAGCTCAAAATTCGATTTTAATAATTATTAATACTGTAATTATATAATATAATAATAGGAAATTAAATATAATAATTTCCTGAGCCTTAAACTCATTTTTTAAAACGTCTCTAGACGTTGACGTTCAAAACGTCTCAAAACGTTCAAAATCGACTCATCTCAAAATGGTCGCAGTAAGTTCATACTTACTTTATAAATAATATTCCATTATCATAGGAATTAATATGGAAATCAATTCCAAGCTTCTTTGTTCGAAAATTTCATAAAATACCGGCGTTAGATGCGTTTGACGTTAAAATAATACTGTCGCATTAATTCATAAATTTCAATTCCGTAATTCACAATCCTTAGTGAATATAAATAGGAATTCGTTATTACGATCATTGCGTCAAAATACAATTCGATGTCATACAGATAAGAATATTCGGGAAAAACCTAATTACGGGTTTAGAAAACCGTAATCGTATGTTCGTTTTTTTGGAATATTACATTGTGAGTGATGAGAACCGAGAGAGTGAGAAAGAGATATACAAGTCTAATCCATTTTTTTTGAAGTAAAGTTAATGCATTTAAACCTCACATTTTCTCTTCCCAACTAAATACTACCGTGAGCTTGTTCTTGAGAAAACTTGAGAGTGTTCTTCTTTTGATCTTCACCAAAGCTTGATCTCCAATCCTTGCACATTAAAACCAAACCGTTAAAGAGGTTAGATATCGAACGAGCTTCGATTGTACGTTAAAATTTTTAATATCAAATTGTTTGATTTTAATATGCAAGCATGCATTATTGTTTAATAATTGTGCTACATATGATTATATGTTCATATATGATGTATTAATTGAAGTTAAGCTATGTTATTAATTGTTTTAATATGACCGAAATTTTTAGGGATTGATTTTAATGTTGGAATCATGTTATGTATTAGCTAGGGAACACATTGTGATTAAATTAGAATTTTTAAAAATCTTATACTAATAGTTGAGAAATTACTAAAAATGATACAAAATTATATGTTAGTTTACAAATTTTATTTAAGTATTATTATAGCATAATGTCGATCTATAACATTGATTATGTGCTATGTGATTTTATTAGAATTTTTGGGAATTTATTGTTCGTAGTTTCAAAAAAAATCGAGAGCTACATATGGTTGTATGATGATTTGTAAGTTGATATTGATTAATATTATGATGTTATATTGTTACATAATGATGTTTAGGCATAGTGTAATTTTGTAGAAATTTTATAAAAATGTTTGCTATGTGTTGGTGAAGAACCGAAAACTATAATGATAATACATTGATGTAGGATTTAATTATGTTGGACTTTATGTTATAACTATGTTATAAATTGATGTTGGGGCCTTGTATAATTTAATTAGAATTTTAGAAATTTTGTTTGAAAATTTTCGAGACTTATAGTAGTGAAATAGGTGATGTCCAAATTTTCTATAGGTAATATTAATTCATAATAATGATCCTAGGATAATATAGTGCACTATACGAGTTTAGAAGAATTTTTGGAAGAAGATTAAAATTTTAAGCTTAAAGAACCGTGAGCTTTGAATGAATATATTAAGGATTTTAATTCCTTAATATCAAGAAAAATAATACATTATATGTCTAGAAGTTATTTTAGACATATTATGAATTTATGGAATTTTATAAACATAGTATACTATGTTTACGGAGAAACGTTATGTTAAATAACGTAAGAAATAAAAAAATATGTTTAATGAGTAAGTTAATTAATATTAAAGTAGAATATTAATAAAGTTTATCGATTTGCGTGAAAAATCAAGAATTAGAGTTTTATGAAAAGAAATCGATTGAAAATCGAGTTATAAAGAAATTTGTGTTAAAATGTGTTAGAAAAGTCAAAACGTTGACTTTTGTTTAAGCATATTAAATACGTTGAGTAAATACACTAATACGTGTAAAACGTATTAATTTTATAAGAATATCTCATTATGAGAAAAGATTTCATAATTGAAATTATTTTATCGAAAAACGTGAGAATACGTTGGACGTTTAACCTAAATGGTTAATATGAGATCGTAGATCATATTACGTCTCTCTCGAAATACGAGAAATATTTAATTGATACGCGTCGAAACGACGTATTAAATTTAGCCAAGAAATTCGAGTTATTATTTTATAAGTTATCAAAGTTTATTTAAACTTTCAAAATCTCAAAAAACGTGACCAACGTACTGAACATGGTTTTTACGTAAAGGTGGGACGTGAAGGTGAGCAAGCAACGTGAAAAGGAACGTATTTTTTTTTATAATCGACGATCGACAGTCCAGGTGGGCTTTACTATACTCAAAATGATAAATGCTTATCAAATGATTTATTTACGATGCTTTATTTGCAAGAAATAATGAGGAAATGTTTATTTAATTACCTGCCCAAATTGTTTATGTTTTATGTATGTATCCTATCCATGATCGAATGATGCATATTGTTGGGTAGCTCCCACTTATGAAATGTTTGAATTGTATCCTTGTAAGTACCACAAGGATGATTGAGAATTGTATCTGTCTTAGGAGTGGCAAGGATTTTGTTCACTATTTGTGATTGTCTTTGAAAGGGTGCTCGGTCGGTCACGGCGTCCATGGGAGGAGGCCTCATCTCCGGTGCGGAATGATTTATGAGATGATTTATGAGATGATTTATGAGATGAGAAATGAAAGGAAATGGATATGGATCATACATACAAGGAAAAATGCTTGGCCAAGCGACGTTTATGGAAAATGACAGAAAATGTTTAGTAAGCACGAACATTTCAATTAAAACCTCGTGTGTTACTGTGATGGGCAGTGTGATTTAAATTGATAAATGTTTTGGCATGAGTCCACTGAGTGCATTCTTGTACTCAGCCCTGCATATTTGTTTTTAAATGTGCGATTGAAATGGTGATGCGATGGGCGGTGTTGAGCAATAGAATGTTGTCACGATAGAAACCTTGACTACACATCGTCATTTGTGTATTCACACGTCTTTCCGCTGCAATAGAACAATAAGTTAGCTTTTGATGTTGACAGTTGATTACCTTCAGATTATTTGAATTCTAGTGTTAAGAATTTGTAGGTCTCCCTCCACACGTAAATTATGTATGTCTTGTATATAAAATGGTTAAAGCTTCTTAGTTTACTTGAATTTAGTCCAACAATTCTATGATTAATTATCTTTCATGTTCCATAATTAATGTTCCAAGTATTAGTCCTCGTTAATCCGTCGTTAGGATTTGAGAGTTGTTACATAATTGTTCCATCTACTAAATTGATAATAATTTAATTAATTAGCATGACATTGTTGACTAATGAGGTGGGAAGGAATAATAAAACTCACCCCTTTGGCAAAGGAAATGGCCGACGCATGCAAGGTGTTTAAGAGTAGGATTTTATGTTTTGTTTCATTCAATGTGATAATGTATCTACATTTATTTTATGTTTTGTTTCATTCAATGATTGAGAATTCGTATCCTGTGCCGGAGTGGCAAGGATTTCGTGCACTATTTTGTGACTGTGTGCTGAAAGGGTGCTCGGCCGGTCACGGCGTCCGTGGGAAGAGGCCTCCACTCCGGCGCGGAATGATTTATGAGATGATTTATGAGATGAGAAATGAAAGAAAATGGATATGGATCATACATACAAGGAAAAATGCTTAGCCAAGCGACGTTTATGGAAAATGACAGAAAATGTTTAGTAAGCACGAGCATTTCAATTAAAACCTCGTGTGTTACTGTGATGGACAGTGTGATTTAAATTGATAAATGTTTTGGTATGAGTCCACTGAGTGCATTCTTGTACTCAGCCCTGCATATTTGTTTTTAAATGTGCAGATTGAGCTGGTGATGCGATGGAGCAGTGTTGAGCAATAGGAATGTTGTCGCTGATAGAAACCTTGATTACACATCGTCATATGTGCATTCACACGTCTTTCCGCTGCAATAGAACAATAAGTTAGCTTTTGATGTTGACAGTTGATTACCTTCAGATTATTTGAATTCTCGTGTTAAGAATCTGTAGGTCTCCCTCCACACGTAAATTATGTATGTCTTGTATATAAAATGGTTAAAGCTTCCTAGTTTACTTGAATTTAGTCCCACAATTTTATAATTAATTATCTTTCATGTTCCATAATTACTGTTCCAAGTATTAGTCCTCGTTAATCCGTCGTTAGGATTTGAGGGCTGTTACATAATTGTTCCATCTACTAAATTGATAATATTTTAATTAATTAGCATGACATTGTTGACTAATGAGGTTGGAAGGAATAATAAAACTCACCCCTTTGGCAAAGGAAATGGCCGACGCATGCAAGGTGTTTAAGAGTAGGATTTTATGTTTTGTTTCATTCAATGTGATAACGTATCTACATTTGACAATGTGTAGTAAATGGTGTGTAAGTCATGACATACTATGGAGTGAGTCACCAAAGTTAATAGTCTTGCTTTGCAAAGTGTGTGTGTATCGTGATAAATGGAGAAGGAATTAGTTCATACTTGTTCAATTTCTTTAGCTTTATTACTTAATTGATAAAATATCAAACAAACCCCATTTCTCTCTCCAAACCTCTTATTACCGTGAGCATAGGGAGAAAAAGAAAATAGAGTGTTCTTCATTCAAATATCCCAAATCCTTGATAAAAATCATTTGCACTAAAAATCGACAACGGTTAAAAGGTTAGGAATTTAACGAGCTTCCTATATACGTTAAAATTTTCGATTTCTAACTGTTAGATTTATATGATATGCTTATGTTCTTAATGTTGAAAATATGAGGAATAATGTTCTAATGCTTAGTGACTTGTTAATATTGTTTATTATGCTAAGTATTATCATATGTTATGATTTAAGTGCAAGCTAAGCTTGTTAAGAAATTAATTGAAGTGATCGAAAATTCTTAATGCCCAAATGTTGATGGATTAATAATATATGTTGATAATGGAACCCATTGTGTTTTATTAGGAATTTTTGGGAATTGTTTGTGATTAATTTGTATGTACCGAAAATGTTGTGGAAATAAAATGTTGGTGTATAATTATTGTTTAATTATAAAGAAGAAAAAATGAAAACTATTTGAGAAGGTTTTGGAAGAATGCCGTGAGCATTATGAAGTTGATTTGTGATGTATACTTGTTCTATAATAATTTTTAAAGCATGTGATTAATTTATTAGATTTTTATAAAATGAGTTGTTCATATATGGAAAATTTTCGAGAGGTTCTACTCTTGGTACATTGATGTATAAGTTGTGATTGTTGAATATTATGATATGTTAATGGTATATGATGATGATTATGTGTTATGGAATTTAATAAGAATTTTAGAAAAATGTTTGCTATATTAAAGTATGATTTTCGAGAACCTTAAGTGTAGGAAAATGATGTCCAATTTTCCTATAGCTAATGTTAATACATATTATTGATACTATGATAATATAAAGCATTATATGAATTTAGAAGAATTTTTGGAAGAAGTTTGAGAATTTTAGCCAAGGGGGCCGAGAGCTAAGACATGAGGATTTAGAGTTTTAAATTAATTTATTCAAGAAAAATCACATATTATATGCTTAGAAAATATTTTAGACCTATTGAGAATTTATGGGATTTTAGAAACATAGTATACTATGTTTACAGTAAACGTTATATTAAATAACGTTAAATGCGAAAATGATATGAAATGTATAAGTTAAGTGTTATTAAGGTAAAATATTAATCAAGTTTATTGATTTACGTGAAAAATCGAGAATTAGGGTTTTATGAAAAGAAATCGATTGAAAATCGATTTATATGAAAAATTGTTATAAACTATGTGAATAATTGAAAAGTTTATTAAGAAAAGTCAAAAACATTGACTTAAGTCTAAACGTATGAAATACGTTGAATAAATACACTAATACGTGTAAAACGTATTAAGTTTATAAGAATATCTCATTGGTGAGAAAATATTTCATAATTGAAATCATTTTATCGAAAGACGTACTATTTTAGTTAAAGGATGTGAAGCATCATATTAGAATGTTATAAAAGTTTATTAAACTTTGAAAATCTCGAAAAACGTGACCAACATACTAAAATAGTTTTACGTAAAGGTTGGACGGACGTGATTTAATCGTGAAGAAAGAAATCGATTAAGACTATCTACAGTCCAGGTGGGCTTCTTTTCTTTCTCCTCGAGGATAAAATGTTTATCAAATGTTTTATTTACAATGCTCTCTGTTGAGAAATGATGTTGAAATGATTACCTGCCCAAATTGTTTATGTGATGAATGTTATGATGATGAGGAGAATGTTTATGAGGTGAAATGATGATGAGGTGAATTGTTTATGAGGAGGATGGTATGAAATGTTCATGAGGAGGATGGTATGATCATATTATATGAGGAGGATGATGTGATGATATGAAAGTTGTTGGTTCGTTACCAACGTATAATGATATTATAATGAGATTGATGTTGTTGGTTTATTACCAACATATTATGATGCTATGATGACATAAAATATTGTTGGTTCTCTACCAACGTATGATGAAGTTATGATAATGTTACATGAGAAACGATACGGATCATACAGACATAAAATATGTCTGGCCAGACAACTTTTTGAAAATGAGAAAATGTTTTAGTAAGCACGAGTATTTTCACTAAAACCTCGTGTGTTACTAATGGGGCAGAGTAATTTAATGAAAATATTTTTGGCATGAGTCCACTGAGTGCATTCTTGTACTCAGCCCTGCATATTTGTTTTTAAATGTGCAGATTGAGCTGGTGATGCGATGGAGCAGTGTTGAACAATAGGAATGTTGTCGCTGATAGTATACCTTGATTGTACATCGTCATATGTACATATCACATGTTTTCCGCTGCAAGAACTTAAGTTATGTATCATAATTTATTGTTAAATGGTATTCTGTTTATTCATCCCTGTTTTGAGTAATAGTCCCGGCTAAATCGTACTTAGGATTTAGGGGCTGTTACAAAGTGGTATCAGAGCGGTTCGCTCTTTGATCCAAAATCACCTTTTAGAGTTAAGTCTAGATTGAGTCACTAGACTTCTAAAGGTCAGCTGACAATGCTCAACACTCCATCACATCAAGCTCAACCGGAATGAGGTAAATGGTTTCTCTTCAAAAGTTTTGAAATGAAAAGTTGAAAGTGAAAAAGGATGGAAATGATTTTTCAAAAAGAGATTCCAAGAATATGCAGGTATGGGACTGCATATTCAAGGAAAGCTTAAAGGATTCCAAGAATATGCAGGTATGAGACTGCATACTCAGGGAAAACATAAAATATTTGATATGTGCTAATTAAATGATTTTTCAAAAGAAATGAAAGTTATGGAAAATAATTGAGAATGAAAGTTGTGAATGATAATTGAAATGATTTTTCAAGAGAAATGAAAGTAATGAGGAAAAGTTGAAAGTGAAAATGATGAAAAAGGATTGAGAATGGAAGTTGTGAATGAAGGTTGAAATGAGGTTTTATGTTATGGAATGAGTTATGTTATTAATGTTTGAAAATGCTCAAAAATGGACATTTATTTGTCAAATATGATGTGTTGAATTCTTGAAATTCAAAGAAGTATGTTAGTACAAATGAGCTATGATGTGAATATTTGAAATGTTATTTCAAATCTTAAAGTTGATTATGATGATGGGTATGTTATCCCAAAAGAACGTAGACTGTTTAAGACGCATGATCCCAATTGCGAAAGAACATAGAGGGATAAATTGTGAGAATTTTATTCATCCGAGAACAAAAGAAAAAGAACGAAATGAGGACAAAAGAAAAGATGGACTCAAGTTCGAAAGCAAAGGATCGAATTTTTTTCATGGGCTGAACAAGCGTTCAAAATAAGCGCCGACGGGGCTGAACTCGCGTTCATGCTCAGCCGACCTCGGCCTTGGCATCCGTGACTTCGGTTTCGACGTCGGCATGTACGACCTCGGCACCTACGACGTCGGCATGTACGACCTCTGCGTCTACGACCTCGGCACCTCGACTTCGTCACTTCGGCACTTCGACTTCGTCACTTCGGCGTCTACGACTTCGGCTTCGGACGAGACTGCACTGCGCAGTGATTTTGTTTTGACCAGTTCTCCTTAGTTTGAACTCCGATTTACGCATGGTTTTCGCCTACGTACTCCTAACGCAATGTATTTTATTTATTATGAAGGACCAAATCCCTGATTCCTTCTCCAGAAATTGCGAGAATCAGTTGAAGTTAGTTATGGTTTATATAGAATGAGAACTTTACAGTACGATAAGAATCTTAGAAATTTACTAGAATGTAAGACTTCGAGTAGTACAAATAGAGCTATGACATACATGAGAACCTTTGATGATGACCTAATACGAGCATATAAGGTTTCAAATTCTATTCATTACCCAATTTCTATCATTGAGTTTAACTACTATGACCTAGTCCAAATTGAGAAATCACTTAAGTTTTTCACTTTTTCTGGAAAAAAAATTTCACCCCGAAAATTTATAAAGAATTCTCTGAAACCAAACGCTTCTGTGACTGAGAAAATAATTGTGACGGGTCTGGCCAGCCATATGACCAAAGAAATCTCAGTAGTCGTCATTCTGGTCTTCGGACCCTAAATCCCAATTATTCAGTCCAAAGAACATATGGATCCGCAATCTAAGATACCAATTTAAATCCATACCTCTTGTAAGTTATCATGAATGAATTTTCTTCAATCTTTGAAACCAATAAGTATGATGAAGGTTGACTTATCTTGTCACCTGAGTTTCGGGTTAGTAAGTGATAAACTTCAAGGAGGATGTAGGTTGAATTATTTTGGGTCACCTAAAGGTTTCATATCAGTAAAGTGATAGACATCAAAAAGTTATGATGTAAAGAAGATTTCGTTGGGACCAGATATAGATATATTGTTCCCTATGATGCACATCGATGTAATGACCCTGATGGGCTTACTAAGTACTGATAACAGTGAAGTTATATCTTCATGTGACTGTTATAATAATGAAATGTTATGAATGAGATACTCTTTAGCATTGAATACAAGAGTAGACGTAAAGAAAAGTATATGATATCCTTGGGATGTAATTTCCCCTTATTATGTCATAACGAGAGAGATTACAACTTATCTTTAAGATAGTTGTTTGTCCTTAAAACCTCCTTAGTAGGTTGGACATGTTTAAAAGAATGAAGATGCATGCAAGATATTCTTTTGAAAGAATATATTTATAAAAAAATGATAGCATCTCAGAA
This sequence comes from Salvia rosmarinus, assembly GCA_036937905.1. Taxonomy (NCBI): domain Eukaryota; kingdom Viridiplantae; phylum Streptophyta; class Magnoliopsida; order Lamiales; family Lamiaceae; genus Salvia; species Salvia rosmarinus. The sequence goes on from CM072819.1 coordinate 81,393,828, forward strand.
AATAAATCTCTCGCTTTATACCTCAATCAATGAGATTATGCTTGAGCATAATCGATTCCAAGTAATTGAGACTTGGTTAAACCAATGATAATGAGATTAAGGAATCATAATCATTGAGATGTGTGAACAGTTAGGATAGCCCTAACATGTAAATCAAGTATGGAGAAAATATCTCCAAAGTCGAGACATGGTGATGAGATGCTTGGACTTTAAGTTATGGTGTACAAATGTACCACCTTACCAAGCTATATGACAATAATGACGGTTCTAATTCCGAATGTGAGAACCGAAGTAATGAAAGTAATATTACTTTCAGACACCATGCTCAAGAAAAAAAAGGAAAAGTCAAGAATAATAGAATAAATTATGAGTTATACAATTATGAGATAGCCCACAATGATATAAGCTTCAGAAACATTATAAATTCGATAAGTAAGGAAATTCCTTTGAAGTAAAGAAGCGGATTAAGAAATAGATTCATTATTTGGAATGGATCTTAGTATTCTAAATTATGTGGATATAAAATGCTCGTCTTGAGTGTTTTGAGTATTTAACAAGTCTCTTGCTATATACCTCAACCCATATGATTATGCTTGAATGAAGTTGATTTCGAATATTGAGACCTTAGTGAAACAAATGATAGTAAGCATGAAGAGAGTGAATGGTTTTACTAAAGCTGTTTTATGATGAGACTGCATGAAGATATATTCACTTGTAAATTACGATAATGTTAAAAATGCTGATTACATCTTTGCAATATCAGAATGCCGCCTAGATGGGAACGCGAGCAAAGAGTTAGGGGAAGGGGCAGAGTCCCACAAACTGAAGGAGAAGAAGAAATACTACAACCACCCCCACCTCTACCTGATCGTAGAATAGAGGAACTTTTCCTTAGGCAAAATCCACCTACCTTTAATGGAAAAGGAAGTTCCGATGATGCGGAGCAATGGGTAAGGGCGATAGAAAGGATTTTTATTTTCTCCGTTGTACAACACAAGAGCGACTGTCTTGTGTCACCTTCCAACTTATTGGACCTGCGGATTTCTGGTGGGAAGCCAGAAGGAAAACCATGACGCCGGAACAAATGGGCTATTTTATTTGGGAAGATTTCAAAAGAGAGATGTATGAGAAACACATTCCTAAAAGTTATAGGAAGAGAAAGGAGAACGAGTTCTTCAATCTGAAGCAAGAACGAATGTCTGTGACAGAGTATGATCGCATCTTTTGCGATATGTCAAGATATGCTCCAGACCAAGTGACTACTGACATGATGATGTCAGAGAAATTTCGATCCGGTCTAAGGCATGAAATAAGAATGCCTCTTGCTAGTCATGGTGACTTGACATATACTGAAGCTCTCAGCCAGGCTTTAGATATTGAGACAGCAATGCCTGAAGATAAACTGACCCATACAAAGTCACATAATACTGGTGACAAAGGCAAGAGAAAATGGGAAGAAAATTTCAATAACAACAACCGAGGAAATTTTGGGAATACAAGTGACAAAAGGCCATGGCAGGGGAACATGGCACCACAAGGGCGAGTAGGATTTTTCCTTGCCCAAATGTCATACATCGCTGCAGAGGTGCATGCCTAGTGAGCGATGGTAGTTGCTTTAAATGTGGTTTGAAGGGCCACTATGCATATAATTGCCCAGAAATGCGCCCGGGAGAAACGATAAGGCCAAACCAACCACTTAGGGCTATACAATATCAGCCCCAATATCCGCGACAGCAAAGAATAATGGCGATTAAGCGCCATGGCAAAGAACAATGATACCAACAACGGCAAGTACCTCGTCAGCTGTAACCGACATAGGCTAGAGTTTTGCTCTACACCAAAGGCAAATTTCCAAATGAGGAGTACGATTCCGATAAAGGCCACTCAGAGATATAGAATCCTATGATAATATGAGACTTATATGTAAATAATGGATTATGTTGAAAATGGTATGGTTAGGATGTATAAAATAAACATAGTTCGGAATATTTTGTTAATATGTTGAAGTGGTGTCAAAATTTTGGATGTAAAAAGAATTAGACGCCATGTAATCAGTCGGCTTGATAGACCAACCCTCGTAATTAATGTATGGAAAGTCCTCATTGAGGTATTTTGATGAGATATATTATATGGATTTTGAAGAAAGGTATCTGATATATAAAAATGAATTGTTCCGAATAAGATATGGCCACTATGAGATAATAGTTATGCCATTCGGACTAATTGATGTACCAGCCCTGTTCATGAACCTCAAAAATCGAGTGTCCCACACGTACTTAGACAATTTTTGTCTTAATCTTTATGGATGATGTTCTTATCTAATCAAAGGACGAGAAAGAACATAAAGAACATCGAAGAACTATCTTACGGACATTTAGAGCCGAGCAAATTTTGCCAAGTTTAGTATTGTGAATTTCGACTTGAAGAAGTAATGTTCCTCAGACACATTGTGTCTTCAGTAGGAATCAAAGTGCGTAAGAATGGAAGTCGTCAATAACCTAAAAGGAGATCGGGAATTTCTTAGGTAAATTGACTATTATCGGAGATTCATTAAGAATTCTCTAAGGTAGCAAGGCCGATAACACAGCTACCCCAAAAAGGAATCAATTTTACATGGACCAATAAATAAGAGGCCATGTATTAAGGTGAGAAAGATAATAGCTTACACATTATAATTATTTAGGCCACATGAATAGAATTTCCCAACTCACGACTTGAAATAGTTGAGCGACCAGAGACGATCATGAGCCGTATTGCCACACTCACGATTATGTCAGATTCGAGAGAAAAGGGATAATAAAAATAATAAAGGAAAGATTAAAGATTTGAAAGAATACAAGCTAAAGAAGAGGAACGAAGGACTGAAGGATTATAAAGAAGCGCCGGACAATGTCATATTGTCTAAGGGAAGGTTATACATTTCAAGTAGAAATAAGCTTAGAAATGAAATCATGAATGTAGCTCATGATATTCCTCGTACCACCTTATCAGGCAACATTAAGATATATTATGATTTACGAGAAAAGTTAGATAGTAAGGAATGAAATGAGATATAACCATATTGTCGAGCAGTGTCTCGGTTACCAACAAGAGAAGACATTGTATCAATGGCCTTATAAGAGTTTATAATCTCTAGAGATACACAAATGAAAATGGAATGACATAGCAATGGATTTTATGATGGGTTGTGCCAAAGTCATAAAGAAGTAACACTACTATATGGGTAGTAGTAGATTGACTCACCAAATATGTTCATATCTATCTATTCAGATGACTCATGAATCTGATAAGTTAGCCCAGTCGTACATAAAGGAAATCGTACCTTTACAGGGGGTGCCAAAACCTATCACTTCAGATAAAGACTCCCAGTTTACCCCTAGATTTTGAACATGATCACAAGAAAGAATTAGACATAAGATTGAACCTTAACATAGATGTCCACTCATGGACGGATGGGCGATGAAAAGGACAATATGGACGTTTAAGGATACGATGAGAACATTAATGATAAATCGAGGTGCAAGTGAGAACATGTTGTACCACTTGTTAAATTCACGTATGACCATAGCTGTCAAGCAATGATTAATATAGACATATGAGGCATTATGTGGAAAGAAGTATCGGCCACCACTTTATTGTAATAAAGTAGGTGAGAGAAGTATAAGGTCCTGACAACGTAAATGAAATGATCAAGATATCTACCAAATGAGGCAAAGAATAAGAGAAGCTTAAGACAGACAAAAGTCTTACGATGATACGCGTAGATCTGAATTGCATTTTGAATTCGGAAATAAAGCTTCTTAAGATTTCTCCATCGAGAGAAATTATAAAGTTAAAGGTTTAAGGAATGTTGAGATCATGTTTTATAGGAACTTACGAGATCCTAGAAATGATAGGCCCAGTAGCCTATAGATTGGTACTTCCACCAAATTTGGGGAATGTACGTAATGTTTTCCACGTGTCACAGTTAAGGAAGTGTGAATATGACCCAAATCACGTAATCCATCATAATGACGTGATCCTTAACTCAGATATGAGTTGCGATGAAAATCTACGACTATTTTGATCGTAAGATTCAACGATTGAGAATCAAGTTTGGGTCTTTAATGAAAGTACAATGGAGAAACCATGGACAAAGGGAAACCACGTGGAATGTTGAAGATGTTATGATGCTAAGATACCCCATACTTTTTTAGGTATGCAAATTTCGGGATGAAATTTCTTTTAAGGGGGGGTAGAATGTAATATCCCGAAGATTTAAAGCCTAATTACGATAATTAAAAATCGTAAATTAGGGTTTCGTCTCGATAATTAAAATAGTAAATTATCGAAGATTGATTTTGATCATTAATGATGTGAGAATTCTAATATCTTATTCACTAATAATTAGTGAATCAAAGAATAAAGTCTATAGAAATTCTTCAAGAAGAATATTTTAACGTCGATTGAATATCGATAGTTAATATTACGTAAATCTTTCTAAGTAATGAAGCTTAGAATTAAATTTCATTATTAATGAAATGAAATAATAAATTCATTACGACTTTATTATGACCATTTTGAGATGGGTCGATTATGAACGTTTTGAGACGTTTCAAACGTCAACGTTTAGAGACGATTAGAAAAATGAGTCTAATGATCAAGGAATTATAATATTTAAATTCCTACGATTATTTTATGTAATAAGAGCATTATTTATCATAAAAATAATGCTAGAGAATTAAGGAATGATTATTGAATAAAGTAGCAATTTTCGAAAACCCTAATTTCGAAAATTAGGGTTTTGATACATGAATCATTCTAATTATTTTTCCTATGATTTAATTTATCATCTAAGACATATATTAAGTCATATAGCTATTAAATTCAATAAAATAAAATATTTAGCACTTAATTTATGAAAGTGTCGTGAGGTTGGTATTGAGGATACAATGAAATGGAATTTTACTATCTTAATGACATGCTATGTAGTAAATATACTAGTATGATATTTTTACACACAAAATAAGATAATTAATGGAGAATCAAGTGGGATGTGCAAAGCTTGTGTAATAGCCGTGTGTTTTTGATTAAGAATTGAAGTGAGAAGGAATTGTTGGACTCTTGGAGGTGATGGTTGCATATGGTAGCGTGTAGATATTATATATCAAGTATAAGACAAGAAAATTTAAATACTCATCCCTTGCACATTGAAGGTGCCGACATTGATAGAGAATAAAAGGTGGATAATTGTTCCATCTACTAAATTGATAATAATTTAATTAATTAGCATGACATTGTTGGCTAATGAGGTTGGAAGGAATAATAAAACTCACCCCTTTGGCAAAGGAAATGGCCGACGCATGCAAGGTGTTTAAGAGTAGGATTTTATGTTTTGTTTCATTCAATGTGATAATGTATCTACATTTGACAATGTGTAGTAAATGGTGTGTAAGTCATGACATACTATGGAGTGAGTCACCAAAGTTAATAGTCTTGCTTTGCAAAGTGTGTGTATCGTGAGAAATGGAGAAGGAATTAGTTCATACTTGTTCAATTTCTTTAGCTTTATTACTTAAGTGATAAAATATCAAACAAACCCCATTTCTCTCTCCAAACCTCTTATTACCGTGAGCATAGGGAGAAAAAGAAAATAGAGTGTTCTTCATTCAAATATCCCAAATCCTTGATAAAAATCATTTGCACTAAAAATCGACAACGGTTAAAAGGTTAGGAATTTAAAGAGCTTCCTATATACGTTAAAATTTTCGATTTCTAACCGTTAGATTTATATGATATGCTTATGTTCTTAATATTGAAAATATGAGGAATAATGTTCTAATGCTTAGTGACTTGTTAATATTGTTTATTATGCTAAGTATTATCATATGTTATGATTTAAGTGCAAGCTAAGCTTGTTAAGAAATTAATTGAAGTGATCAAAAATTCTTAATGCCCAAATGTTGATGGATTAATAATATATGTTGATAATGAAACCCATTGTGTTTTATTAGGAATTTTTGGGAATTGTTTGTGATTAATTTGTATGTATCGAAAATGTTGTGGAAATAAAATGTTGGTGTATAATTATTGTTTAATTATAAAGAAGAAAAAAATGAAAACTATTTGAGAAGGTTTTGGAAGAATGCCGTGAGCATCATGAAGTTGATTTGTGATGTATACTTGTTCTATAATAATTTTTAAAGCATGTGATTAATTATTAGATTTTTATAAAATGAGTTGTTCATATATGGAAAATTTTCGAGAGGTTCTACTCTTGGTACATTGATGTATAAGTTGTGATTGTTGAATATTATGATATGTTAATGGTATATGATGATGATTAGGAGTTATGGAATTTAATAAGAATTTAGAAAGATGTTTGCTATATTAAAGTATGATTTTCGAGAACCTTAAGTGTAGGAAAATGATGCCCAATTTTCCTATAGCTAATGTTAATACATATTATTGATACTATGATGATATAAAGCATTATATGAATTTAGAAGAATTTTTGGAAGAAGTTTGAGAATTTTAGCCAAGGGGGCCGAGAGCTAAGACATGAGGATTTAGAGTTTTAAATTAATTTATTCAAGAAAAATCACATATTATATGCTTAGAAAATATTTTAGACCTATTGAGAATTTATGGGATTTTAGAAACATAGTATACTATGTTTACGGCGAAACGTTATATTAAATAACGTTAAATGCGAAAATGATATGAAATGTATGAGTTAAGTGTTATTAAGGTAAAATATTAATCAAGTTTATTGATTTACGTGAAAAATCGAGAATTAGGGTTTTATGAAAAGAAATCGATTGAAAATCGATTTATATGAAAAATTGTTATAAACTATGTGAATAATTGAAAAGTTTATTAAGAAAAGTCAAAAACATTGACTTATGTCTAAACGTATGAAATACGTTGAATAAATACACTAATACGTAAAATGTATTAAGTTTATGTCACATCCCTCAATCCTAAGTAGGATTTAGAAGGATTGTAACTCTAGCATGTATAATTAAAGCAGAATTCTCCTTAACAAAAGCCGTAATTCATATGACAAGCATGTTCTTGGACTTTAGTACATAACTTAAGTTCTTGCAATGAAAACATGTGATATGTACATATGACGATGTACTATCAAGGTATAAATCTTTCGGCGACAATATTCCTATTGCTCAACACTGCTCCATCCATCATCTCTCAACCCGCACATTAAAAACAAACATACGGTGGTGAGTACAAGAAATTGCACTCGGTGAACTCATGCCGAAAACATTTGATAATATTTGAATTACGTTACAATATCAAGATAAGTCATGAGGGTTTTAGTTAAAATGCCTCAGGCTTACTAAATCATTTCGGTTCAGAACATCGCTCGCCGAGCATTTTCTTGGTGTGTATGGTCCGTATCTCATAGTCACAATTCATAACGATGATTAAAATCAAACGCCGAGAGTGAGGCCTCCTTCTACGACGCCGTGACCGCCGTAATCCCGCAAAGACACAAATACTCACAAGCATATGTTAACATAGCATATAGTTCCAACCTTCACGCCAATCCTAGCTGTGCATTTATCATCCAAGACAGGACCCGACATTAATAAAAGGTTGGGCGTGACCCAACAAATGACATAACTTTGTCATAATATAGTTCCAACTATCGCCACATTTCTACCCGGGCATAAATTAGGATCCATACACAAAATGTAATATTTTTAGCGGTGTAATGCAAGAAACATTTGTCAACGGTTGTAGAATAAGCATTGTAAATAAACTCATTTTGGAATAACAGTAAAGTCACATCTTGTTTGAAAAGTAAGCCCACAATAGTGAGGTAAGAAAAGGGGCCCACCTGGACTATGGTTCGTCCTAACTTGAGTTCTTAAGTTTGATTTCTCGTCAACGCCCGGTCGTCGGGTCCGCGTCCACACCTTTACGTAAAAGCGATGTTTTAGCATGTCGTTCTCGTTTCTCGAGACTCTCAAAGTCTAGAATAAACTTCGATATTCTATATCGATATAAACCGAATTTCTTAACGATTTCAATACGCTTTTCAATTACGTATTTCAATTGAACCGCTCGCTCTTCGAGACACGCTCAATTATATCGCTTTAACCTTTCCGATTTAAACGTTCAACGTATTTATACGTTTCTCGACATATGGATTTTTAATAGTAATTTCTTACTAATTCATGTTATAAATCGATTTCCAATCGATTTCTTTTCGTAAAGTCCTATTTCTCGATTTGTCACGTAAATCGATGAACTTTATTAATATTTTCTTAAACATTAATCCATTTATCCATAATCCTTATTATTCGCTTATAACGCTTATTAAATAAAACGCTTCGTTATAACATAGTGATCCATGTTTATAAAGTTTTATAATTCTCAATATGTCTAAAATAATATTTAGACATATAATATATTATCACTCCTAATTAAAAAGGATTTAAAATCCTTATAGTTCCTTTATTGCTTTCGGAAATTCTTAAAATTACCAAATGATTTCCAAGAATTTTTATAAATTCATATAGTGTATTATTATACACTTATGGTCATTAATGTGTATTAATATCATCCATGTATCAATCGATCATCACCATATTCACATAAGACATATTTCACCTAGGGAGTTCCAACACTCATCAAATTTCAAGTATTTAATTTTGGCAAAACAAATTTTAAAACAACCCAAGTGTCCTACTTTGACGATTTATAACTCTCGACTCAAAATACATATGACAGACAAGGATACATTCGAAACCTCTAAACATGTACTATAAGTTCTAAGAAGGAAGTCGATCCAAAAGAGTCGTGGTTCGAGATATACGGTCTCAAAGTGGGCAACTCGAACCGACTTCTACACTTTGAAAAATTTCGAGATTTCAGATTTAGCTTAACGACGAGGGATTTTATGGGCTAGCAACTTTTGACTCAAAATGCTAAAATGACTGCAGGCTACCAATTTCAAACCTTGTAACAAGAACTACATGTTTCATGAAGACCATCTGGAAAATATCTGATGCATCGAGGAATACATAAGTTCAAAGTTGACTAGTTGGAAAGGACAACATTCAAGTAGGTGACTTTGGGTCAGTGAAAGATATACCTATAAAACTTGGTTTGAGATCACACTTTTCAGATCACAACTAGACATGGTAAGGAACATTTCTTATGAAGAAACCCAAGTCAAATTCGGACTACAAACGGCTTGAACATCTCACGTAAAAGTCGTACACGAACAGTTGATTTACATAGAAATTTACTAAGGCAGTTTGTCCAGAAAAGCTTACTGTAATGCGTCAACTTTAAAAATTCACCGTAAGTTCATTATAAGGAATCTGGGAATGCAACCAATGATATTGAAAAGCCACTTAAGTCTAGTTTAATCCAGAAAAAGCCTAACTCAATGATTCAAAATAGATTGGGAGATAAAAATATTTTACCACAAGCTATCACTCCCGTGACAGTTTTGTGCAGTTAGCTTGTAAAATCTGGAATAAATATTATACATTTTTATAAAATTCTGAAAATTTTCATAACTCTTCTAGACATGCTAAGTTATGTTTATGCCAATTTTTAGATTTTTACCATTAGCCAAACTCGACACGAAAGCCACGGACCGTGGGTGATGAACACCGAAATTTTACAGATTTGTGCAGTGTTTTTGAAAAATATAATTAAAATAGAAAATCAAGTGGGATTGACTTGAAATTTTACAGAGACGTAATAGACATGTTTAATTTCAAGATAATAAAATTTCACATTTATCTGACCACTGTAACTTAGTCAAATAATTTTATTAAGTTACTGTTTTCGTAACCTACTTCAGTTTTCAATTTTAAGCTTATTCTTCTTGTATGCATTTCATATAACCACGAAAATGGTGAATCTATCACCCCAAATCACCACCAAGATCATCAATCTAAGCATGCAAGTATGATTTAGTCATGTCTAAGAGTCATAGGAGGTAGTTATACCTCAGTCACGAATTTGAAGATGAATGAGAGAGATGGAGCTTGAGCCTCTTCCATGGTGGAAATGGTGTAGAGAAGAAGAAGAGAGGAGAGGAGAGGGAGGGTCTGAAAATTTTGGGAGAGAGGAGAAATGGCTGATCCAAAAGGGGGAGAGGGTATGGGGTGTGGGGTGATATGCATGTGTGACACTTGTCACTATACTCACATGCATATCAACACTGTCACTTCCTCCCATGCACCTCTACACTTGTCACTACCTCCCATGCACCTCTACACTTGTCACACACTCTCTCTATACACTCACATGCATGCTTTTTATATATATATCTATGTATATATCTGATTTTAATTGATTAGTTAGGCTATTTAATTAATTCAATGTCACTTAGATACATGTAATAGGAAAATCAACAAGATAAACTTGTATACATAAGTGTATAGTTTTCGGCTATTACATTATGCCAATGGGTCAAATTTTATTTTCCATGCCAAACATTGATATATGTTATAACATATAGTTTAGATGATAATTAATATCATAGGATAAATTAGTGGCATTATTTTATGCGATAAAACCCTAAAATTCGAAACTAGGGTTTTCGAAAATGAGGAATTTGATCAATATAATTCCTTAATGATCTAGCATTGTTTTAATGCTAAATAATACTGTAATTACATATAATAATCATAGGAAATTAATTACTATAATTCCTTGATCATTAAACTCACTTTCCCTTTCGTCTCTAAACGTTAACGCTTGAAACGTTGCAAAACGTTAATTATCGACTATCTCGAAATGGTCGTAATAAAGTTGCAATCACTTTATTAAATTATTCCATTAATAATGGAATTTAATTCTAAGCTTAATTGCTTAGAAATTTTCATGAAATTTTAACTATCGATACGCAATCGACGTTAAAATAATACTATCGACACGCTTTATAAACTTCTATTTCTAAATTCACAATTCTCGTTGAATGTTAAAATAGGAATTCATTCCTTCAGAATAATCGAAATCATTATTCGATATCCCACCGATTGAATCATCTCAATAATTTCTAATTTACGGGTTTTAAATACCATAATTAGCATCTAATTTCGGGATATTACATCCTACCCCCCTTAAAAGAAATTTCGTCCCGAAATTTGCATACCTCATAAAGTATGGGTATCTTAACGTCATAACATCATAACTTTTCACGTGCTTTCTTTTTGTCCATGGTTCCTTCATTGGGTTTTCATTAAAGACCCAAACTTGATTCTTTAATCGTTGAATCGTACGATGAAATTAGTCATAGATTTTCATCATAACTCATCTGAGTCAAAGGTCACGTCATCATGTTGGTTTACGTGAATTGGGTCATTTTCGTATTTCCTTAACTGTGACACGTGGAAAACATTTCGTACTTTCCCAAATTTGGTGGAAGTACCGAGCTATAGGCTACTAGGCCTATCATTATTAGGATCTTGAAAGGTTCTATAAAACGTGGTCTCGACGTTCTTGTATCTGATTTTGTAATTTCTCTAGATGGAGAAATCTTAAGAAACTTAAATTCCGCATTTAAAAATGCAGCTCAAATTTATGCGTATCAGCGTAAGACTTTTGTCTGTCCTTAGCTTTTCTTATTCTTTGCCTTATTGGGTAGATATCTCAGTCGTGTTGCTTACGACGTCAGGACTTTATAGCTTTTCTCACCTACTTTGTTACAATAAAGTGGTGGTCAATACTTCTTTCCGCAATATGCCTCATAAGGCTATATTGATCGTTATTTGACAGCTACGGTCGTACATAAACTCACCAAGTGGTACAATACGTTCCCACTTACACTTTGATCTAACATTAATGTTCTATCGTATGCTTAAACGTTTGGGTTGTCCTTCCTGATTGTCTATCTGTCTGTGAGTGGACATCTATGTTAAGGCTCAATCTCGTGTCAAACTCCTTTTGTGAGTTAGTTCAAAATCTAGGGGTACTCTTGAAGTTTCTATCTGAAGCGATAGGTTTTGGTACTCCCTGAAAATATACAATTTCCTTTTTGTACGTCTGAGCTAACTTTCCGGGTCTACGAGTTATCTGAATAGGCAGAGACAAAACACCATTGGCGAGTCAATCCATTACTACCAATATAGTAGTGCGACTTCTTTATGCCTTTCGCGTAACACGTCATAAGATTCATTGCTATATCATTCCATTTTCATTCGTGTAGCTCTAGAGATTATAACCTCTTATAAGGCCTTTGATACAATGCCTTCACTTGTTGGTAACCGAGACACGGCTCGACAATCATGGTTACATCTCAATTCATTCCTTACAATCTAACCTTTCTCGTAAATCATAACATATCTTAAAGTTGCCTAGCTGGGTGGTATGAGAAGGGTCATGAACTTCATTCTTCGTTTCATCTCTAAGCTTATCATTGCTTGGAGATATATATATATATATATATAATCATTCCTTAGACGATATAACATTGTCCAGCACTCCTTAAAATTCTTCACCTTTCCTTCCTTATCTTAATTTGTATTCTATTCCCATCTTCATTCTCTTTTTTTAGTCATATGTCACCTTGGGTGTGAGAGTACAACTTACGTTAGATCACTAAATGCCCGACCATTTTCGTTTCTCATTTTCTTAAACTTTCCAATGAGTTTTCCTTTTCTGTTGGGACATACTATGATTTAGGCTGAATTTTATAACTCAGGTATTAGATTCTACATTTACCATCCTCAGGTGATCATTTATCACACTTATAATCTTTTACCAATTCGAGCCATCTTTCTCATTCTGTATCCACATTCCTTTGCTCAAGAAATAAATTCAAACTTTTGCAAATTGAGAAGGGTTCTTAACTTATTGTCATAGGAGTGAATTCTTCGCGACTTTGGTATTTATACTACTGTTACTATTGCAAGTCGTGAGTTGGAAAATTCCATTCATGTGGCCTAAGTCATTGTGATGCATAAGCTATTATCTTTCTCATATTAATACATAGCCTCTCTTTTATTACTCCACGTAAATTTCATTCCTTTTGGGGTAGCTATGTTATTGGTCTTCTACCTTAGAGAGTTCTAAATGGCTCTTTGATAGCGATCGAGTTTATCTAAGAAATTTACGGTCTCATTTTAGGTCATCGACGACTTTCATTCTTAATTGCTTTGCCTTTGTCGTCCACATTGATTTCTTCTAAGGATACTATATGCCCGAGGAATATTTCTCCTTTACGCCAAAATACACAATCTTGACTTGGCAAAATCGCCCGGCTCTTAAAAGTCGTAAAGACGGTCCTTCAATGTTCTTTATGTTCTTCTTCGTCCTTTGAATAAGTAAGAACTTTATCTAAAAGATTAAGATAAAATTTTCTAAGCACGTGTGGAACACTCGACTTTTGAGGTTCATGATCAAAGTGGTGCATTTGTCATCCGAATGGCTTAACTATTATCTCATAGTAGCCATATCTTATTGAACGATTCGTTTTGTATTTGGATACCATTCTATAAAGGCCATATAATATTTCATCAAAATGCCACAATGAGGACTTTTCATACATTACTTACGAGGGTCGGTCTATTAAGCAGACTGATTACACGGTGTCTAGTTCTATTTACACCCAAAATTTTGACACCTCCACAACATATTCATAAAATTTTCCAGACTATGTTTATTTTACATATTATAATCACACCGTTTTCATCATGATCCATTATCTACATATAAGTCTTATAGGATCCTAGGATTCTGTGTCTCTGAGTGACCTTCGTCGGAGTCGTACTCCTCCCTTGGAAACTTGCCTTTCTCTAAGTACGTTTTTGTTTCATACTCCCGAGGATTGTTCTCCTCCGCAGAGCCGTGGGTCCACTGCCCCGCTTCTTCTTCAATACCGAAGTTGGTGTTACTTTATTAGAAAGTATGGGTGGGTTGGTCGTAATTCTCCTAATCCGCGAGGCGATAAGATCCCGTCCTTTTACCCTTCTCGCTCTCTTCTTGGTACCATTGACGGACAGACGTGGGGTGGCATTTGGAACATTAAGTGCGAACATTCTATCATGCCGTGCGGTGTAACTTGCCGAGGACTAGGACAAGTACTTGTAGGTGCCGCTCCATACGTATTATGGGTATACTTGAGCTCATTGACAAATCCCGTAAGTCCGCTTCACCTTTGGAAATTTTATCATGGAGAAAATATTCTTTTGAAACTTCTTTTGCAAAATCCTCGCTAATCATTTGCAAACGATGTAAGTCGTTGGATACCATCCTCATTTGTCACTCTATAACTTTGAGCGTCCATCTAGAGGTGTAAAATTTTCTCCAAATCTGTTCTAAATCCATGCCTAGCTCATAATAAAAGAGCCGATGTGCTCGTGTGAGTTCCATGCTTGTAGGCCACATGGTTAATCTCTTCTGTTAAACTTCCGTTTTCTGCCATTTGTAAACGGATATTTCTATTCGACTTAATTTAAGCAATGGGGGACATTTTAAACAAGAAGGATCTCTTAAGGAAGTATACACTTTAAGACGTATATAACCTGTAGACTACTTATGTCACGGCTCACGACACTTATCCTAATACTCATTTTACGTCTATACCCTTAGTCGTATATCGCTCTAAATTTATTCGCATGTGCGAATAGTGGGTACTAATATCCTATCGCTTAAAAACCTTTTAACGAAAAAATTTGGCCCAGGCCACTGATCACGTGAATGACAGCCATTTACGAAAATTCTTGTCTCTAAAATTATATCTACGTTCCTCATAGATATAATGATTCAAATCATTGGATAGAACTTTAGGCGATTCTAGGCTCGATTCTACGCTTGAGCAACTCTTGCGATGGCTATGATTTTCGTATAGGTAAGGAGGTTCTAAATCTTGATGCGCTTACCCTAAATTGGGTTCCATCGCTTCTTTGCGTACTTGCGCATTATCAAAAAGCGAAGCACCTAATTGAATAAAATCTTATAGGTATTCTGAGGAAATTTCCCTCATACTTATCCTGCCTTTTGGGTTTTGTTTGTTCTGTTTTCGGTGCGAAGTATAGGCTTTGGTCTACGGTGTTCCCGTTTATTCAAGTAAACATCTATTTCATATGTCATTGTCCTTTCCATTGGGACATTATGTTCCTTGCTACGGCCTTTTGTTCATTTCATTCACCTCATACTTCTCGGTATCTATATCGTTATGCTTTTACCAATAGCATTTTTGGTTAGGTCTACATCAACCTATCCGTTGATATTGATATTTCGATAATTAAGTCTTATCGTAGAGATCGTCGTGTCTCTATGTCACGACCCCACTCCGGACTACCCGGTTGGAGGCTACTAATACTAGGAGTAGTATTTTGGGGTTACATGGCTTAAATAAAGATGATAACAACAATAAACTAGCATGCTCGAACATAATATAAGATAATGTCATACGATTCAAAAAGGGTTAGGCCATCGGACCCCAAAATCTTGGCCATGGTCCGATGGACCTCAATAGTTCATAAACATAAAGCATAAATAAATGAGTTCAGAGTGTAGCAGCGGAAAGTGTGTGAATACATATATGACGATATGCATTCAAGGTGAAAACCACAAATTCTAGATAAATTGGTCGAGGACATCGACTCTCAACACATTCCCCATCACCATCATCGAAGCTCAACCCGCACATTTAAAACAAACATGCGGGGCTAAGTACAAGAAATTGCACTTAGTGGACTCATGCGGAAACATTTGATATAAGATTACCGCCAATATCGAGTAAGTCACATGTGGTTTTAGTTGAAATGCCTGTGCTTACTAAAACATTTTCGCTCATAAACATAGCTCGCCGAGCATTTTCTTGGTGTGTATGGTCCGTATCTCATAGTAACAATCCATAACAATATTTAAAGTTAAACGTCGAGAGTGAGGCCTCCCATCTACGACGCCGTGACCGGCCGTAATCCCGTCAAAGACACAAATCACTCACAAGCATATGTTAACATTGCAATAGTTCCAACCTTCACGCCAATCCTAGCTGTGCATTTATCATCCAAAGATAGGACCCGACATTTAAAAGGTTGGCGCGACCCAAATGACATAACTCGTCATAATAAAGTTCCAACCATCGCCACAGCCTCTACCGGGCATAACAGATAGGATCCATACACAAAATGTAATATTTTGGCGGTGTAATACAAGAAACATTTGTCAACAGTTGTAGAATAAGAATTGTAAAGAAACTCATTTTGGAATAACAGTAAAGTCATATCTTAGTGGGGTAAGAAAAGGCCCACATTTTGAAGATAAGAAGCCCACCTGGACTATGGTTTGTTGTAAATTGAGTCCTAGGTTCGTTCGTACGTCAAAATCCGATCATGGCGTTTGCGTCCACAGCTTTACGAAAAAGCGAGGCTTTAGTACGTCGCTCAAGTCTCTCGAGACTTTCAAAAGCTAAGATAAACTTCGATATCATATTTCGATGTAAACTGAATTCCTTAGTGAATTCAATACGCTCCAACACGTATAATTCAATTGTTCTCGCTCGCCGATACGCTCAACGATAAGCACGTTTTTCGATATATGGATTTCATTTGTGAAATCTTTTCTTACTAATGAGGTATCATACTCAATTAGTATATCTTACGCCAGATTGGCGATTCAATCGTAAACGCACGTTTGACTTAAAAGTCAACGAAGTCAACACTGGTCAACAAAGTCAACCATTTTGACTTTCAAATAGTAACTTCTTACTATTTCGTTTTATAAATCGAATTTGATCGATTTGAAAACGTAAAGTCTTATTTCTCGATTTATCACGTAAATCAAGGACTTATAAATAATTTCGCATTTAATAAACCCTTTTATAAATAAAACGCGTATTTTCGATTTTAAAACGTTATAAAATAAACGTTTGTCTCAAACATAGCAATCTATGTTTATAAAATTTTGTAAAATTCAATTATGTCCAGAATATTAATTAAACATATATTTTATTAATAAACTGAATTAAAAAGGATTTAAAAATCCTTATTAATTATCGAAAATCTCGATAATTAATTTAAAAATATCAAATGACTTTTGAAATTTTTTCTAAATTAATATAGTGCATTATTATACACTATGGTCCAAAATATGAATTTATAAAATCCATATGATACTTTTGCCATTTATTAATATATATACATATATATAGCTACGGTATTTTCTAAAATTAGGGAATAATTATCCAAAAATTCCCAAAATTGATATACACATAGTATAATATCCCAACATTAATATATATCACAAATATAACCTATAGTTCATCATAACCATTCATTTCAACAATATATAATTCTCAAGCAAATCAGTAATTATAAGATAATTACCAAATAATTAGCAAACAATTTCTAAAAATTCCAAGTAAATTCTAATATGATTAAACATTATACTATAACATTGTAAAATCATAATATTAACCAAACTAATTTAAATCGTCACCATATGAGCTTGTAAGCTCTCGGCTTTTTCGATTTTAATTAGGGTTTGGTTTTCAAAAATTCTAACAATTATATACTATAATTATATACTATAGTATACTAATATAACATCATAATATTTATCAAAACTAATTAAATCATCACCTTCAAGAGCTCAAGGCTCACGGCTTATTTGATTTAAATTAGTATTTGATTTCCAAAAATTCCAATAAATCCATACAACACATAAACAATATACTAAAGCATTAATAAACCATTGCATGATTAAAATAAAAATCATACACCAACCTATGCTTTCTAAATGTCACGGTATTAATCCAAAATTAAGCATATGGTTTTCAAAAATTATAATTAAATCATAGAACATATAATCAAGGTTCTAAAGCATTAATATGTCATTACATGCTTGAAATAAAAATTATTCACCAAGGTACATACATATATAACTCACGGCATTTTCATAAAAATACCTAGGGTTTTTCAAAAATTTTCTAAATAAATACCATGGTCTTAAATCATATCATAGAACAATAATCCATGTTAAAAACATTTTAAAACATGCTCGGTCATCATCCAACATTTTATACCATTTTCGAAAATTATAACAATATATACTATGGTTCGAATATTTCATATACATGTTAAATCCTTACAAACATGTCATATCCAACATCCTGTGTTCATTTAAACCTATATCCTTATTATTTTGATGATAAGATCATCAAGAACAAAATATAACACCTAGTTCATGCTCAAGAACATTAAACATACATAGATACATACATATACATGTTTCGACTATTATAAACAAAAGGAATAAAAATCGGTCTATGGTCCATATTTACCTTAGAAATGGTATAGTATCCAAGAACAAGGTATGTATCAAGGTTGTGAAGTGGAGAAGAGAAGAAATGAAGATGAGAAGAAGATAGAACTTTCGAAAATGGGCTGCTCTCGTTTTTTTCTTGGCTGAAATGGGGAGAGTGGAGAGGATTTTTGGTGTTCAATTTTTTTTTTGTAAGAGTGGGAATGAGAAGAAATGAATAGCTCTCTCTCCTATATCCTCCCCTTAATCGGCGCCTCTCTCTCCCTCTCTCTCAATTAATGCAGCCCTTGGGAGTAGTATGTGATGATTGAAGTGTGTTAAAGAGGCTCTCCATGTATTGGGCAATTTTAAAAGTGAAATCATGGTGCATGGGGAAGGTGGAAATCGGCGCATGGGTGTAGGAGGTCTAGGGCTGATTTTATTTTAATTATCACATAACACAATATCTAAATTATATCATAGGTCATAGATATATAATACATGCCATAAAAATAATTAAATCATCACTTAGGTAATAATTCGAAATTACCTATCAAAATTTGGAAAAATAGGAATAAAAAATATAAATTACACCTATTATTGATACTCATGCCCAATTCGATCAAAATACATATATATATCAT
The DNA here is from genome assembly GCA_036937905.1 of Salvia rosmarinus. NCBI lineage: Eukaryota > Viridiplantae > Streptophyta > Magnoliopsida > Lamiales > Lamiaceae > Salvia > Salvia rosmarinus. The sequence continues at coordinate 81,412,691 of CM072819.1, forward strand.
AATATATGATTTAGATAGTAAATAATAGCATAGGATAAAATAATTGCATTAATTAAACGCATATGAAACCCTAATTTTAAAATTGGGTTTCAAACCCATATATATGTATTATCGAGTTTCAATGATTCAAAATGATTTTAATGCTTGATAATATTCATATATATCATAACATATAGTTTAGATATCATAGGATAACTTAATGGTATCATTTCATGAGACCAAACCCTAATTTTAAAAATTAGGGTTTTGAATTGAAAATTCAAATTATCGAGCTTTAATACTTCAAGAGTTGATTTTAATAATTATTAATACTGTAATTATGTAAATAATAATTGGAAATTAATTATTATAATTTCACGAGCATTAAACTCATTTTTCAAAACGTCTCAGACGCTGACGCTCAAAACGCCTCAAACGCTCAAAATCGACTCATCTCAAAATGGTCGCAGAAGTTCATACTTACTAAATAAATAAATATAATTATTATAGAATTAATACGAAATTTATTCCGAGCTTCACCGCTCGAAAATTTCATGAAATCTCGACGCTCGACACGCTGTTGACGTTGAAATAATCGTCGTATTATTTCATAAATTTCATTCCGTAATTCACAATCCTTAGTGAATTATAAAAGGAATTGTTAATATAGATCTTGAATCGAAATCACAATATTCGATGTCGTAAAAATTTATATACGGCAAAACCCTAATTACGGGTTTAGAATACCGTAATCGTATGCTCGTTTCTTTGGAATATTACATTCCACCCCCCTTACGAAAAATTTCGTCCCGAATTTGTATACCTCTAGAAAAATAAATCGGGTATTTTTCTCTCATTGCTTCTTTAAGCTCACACGTGGCTTCTTCGTCTGGTGGTGTCTCCACAGCACTTTGACTAACGGAATCGACTTGCTCCGTAGATGCTGAAATTTGTGGTCAAGTATGGCGCGGGTTCTTCCTTATAGCTCATTTCGCTCGAGGATCACGTCGCCTTGATGAATCACATGCTTGGGTCGTGAACGATTTTCGCATTACGAGACGTGAAAAACATTATGGACATTCCCTAGGTTTGGCGGAAGAGTCAACCTATACTCATTGGACCTATCCTTTCTAGGATCTCATAAGGTCCTATAAAACCGGGTCTAAGATTTCCTTTCAAGCCAAACCTGACAATCCCTTTCGATGGAGAAACCTTAAGAAATACTTGTCTCCATCCTCAAACTGTAGCTCGGATCTTGGCGATCAACAGAAGATTTTTGTCCGTCCGAGCCTCTTTTATCCTCACTTAATCATCGAAGCGATCTCGATCATTTCGCTCAACGCATCGAGCCCTATGACTTTTCTCTCACCGACTTCATCCCAATAAAGCGGTGATCTACACTTCGCCATCTGAGGCTTCGTATGGGGCCATGCCGATCGTCGCTGATAGTCGTTGTTGTAAGCAAATTCGATAAGAGGTAAAATATCTTCCCACTTAGCACCTCGGTCCAAAACTACGGTTCTTAACATATCCTCTAAGGTTTGGATCGTCCTTTCCGATCATCCATCGATGCGTGGGTGGAATCTTTGTCTTGAAATTGAGTTTAGTACCCGATTCTCGCAAGCTAATCCGAACTGGATGTGAACTTGGAGTCTCGATCAGAGGTAATAGATTTTGGCACTCCATGTAGTCGTACAATTTCCTTAACGTACAGTTGGGCCAACTTATCAGACCCATAAGTGCTCTGAATCGGTAGAAAGTGAGCACTTTTGGTAAGCCTATCCACAATTACCCATATGGCTGTGTTTCCTCTTCTCGACTTGGGTAAGCTTGTAACGAAATCCATGGTTATATCGTCCCACTTCCACTCGGGAATTTCTAACGGTTGCAACTTTCCGTATGGACGTTGGTGTAGTGCCTTCACTTTTGGCAAACAAGACTGTTCCACAAAAGAAGCTATATCTCGCTTCACGCCTTCCCACCAAAACTTTTCCTTCGTGTCTTGGTACATTTTAGTCTTCGCCTGGTGGACGGTGTAGGCGATCATGAGCCTCACTCATGATTTCATTTCAAGCTCTGCGTCGTCGGGACGATATCCTACCTTCAAACAATAAGGCGTTGCTCGACGCCTCTGAAATTCTTAAATCCTCCGCACCTTATCCTTGTCCGATCTTTTCTAACTTTTCTCCATCCTTTGTCTCTCGACAATCCTTTTCTTAGGTTAGATGCCGGTGTGAGTGTAGCGACTGACTCACAATTGTCTCGGTGGTCCCACCAGCTCAATCCTCATTCTTCCAAACTCTTCAACGAGTTTTTCCTCTTGTACAAAGAGACATCCTAACTTGGTATGGCTCTTACGACTCAGCGCCGGCTACTACATTCGCCTTTACCCGGTGATAGTTAATACCACGATCGTAATCCTTTACAAGCTCGAGCCATCTTCTTTGTCTCATGTTCAGATCTCTTTGTTCAAGAAATACTTCAAACTTTTATGATCCGTGAAGATCTCGATCTCACACCATAGAGATGGTGTCCAAATTTTAGTGCATGAACTACTATTGCTAATTCCAAATTGTGGGTTGGGTAGTTCAGTTCGTGGGGTCCGAGTTGTCGGATGCATAAGCTATCACTTTTCCTTCCCCGCATCAAAACATAACCCAGCCCAGTCTTAGATGCGTCTCAGATAGACTACATACCTTTGTCCGCGGGAATGCTTTGGGCCTGAAGTGCACTTGTCAATTTTTCCTCGAGTATTTGAAACTCATCTCGCATTCATCATCCAATTGAACTTGATTCCTTCCAAGTAGTCAAGTTATTGGCCTTGCAATTTTGGAGAATCCTTCGATGAATCTCCTATAGTAACCAGCTAATCCTAGGAAACTTCTAATCTCGTGCTGAGTCTTTGGTGATTTCCATTCCTGCACGGCCTCTACTTTGGCTGGATCTACTTTTATACCCTCTGCAGACACGATGTGTCCAAGGAACATAACTTCCTTCAGCCAAAACTCACATTTGCTAAACTTAGCAAAGAGTCTTTCATCTCTCAAGGTTTGCAAAACCGTTCTTAGATGTTCTCTATGATCCTCTTCATTCTTTGAATAAATAAGGATATCATCTATGAAGACCAAAACAAATTTATCCAAAAATGGATGAAATACTCTGTTCATAAGGTCCATGAATACGGCTGGTGCATTGGTTAATCCGAATGGCATAACTATGAACTCATAGTGGCCATATCTGGTTCGGAATGCAGTCTTAGGTACATCCTCAGACCGTATTTTCAGCTGATGGTATCCTGACTTAAGATCAATTTTCGAGAATACACCCGCTCCTCGCAATTGATCAAACAGGTCATCAATTCTGGGTAAAGGGTATTTGTTCTTTAGTGTCATCTTATTTAGCTCTCGGTAATCGATGCACATTCTCAAAGAACCATCCTTCTTTCGACAAACAAAACAAGCGCTCCCAAGGTGAAACACTCGGCCTAATGAATCCTAGATCCAAAAGCTCGATTTGGATTTTCGCCTCCAACTCTTTTGGGGCCATCCTATAGGCGCCGACGACCCGGGCTGATCCACGGCTCCAAGTCGATGGTAAACTCTAGTTGTTTATCGTGAGGCGGTCTGGTAGATTTTCGGGAACACGTCAGAAAATTCTTGGACAACTTCTATGTCTTCTACCCGCTCGGGTTTATTCTCTTCGCTCAAATAAACAAGGAATGCATGGCATCCTTTCGGTTCATCATCCTCCTCTTTGTAGTGCGAGCACAATCGATTCTTCTTCCCATGCCGATCCCGTGAAATGCGTAACTTCTTGTCGAGAAAGTGAAACGAAATTTTCCTTTCCTTCCATAGAATCGTGGAATGATTCTTAGCTAACCGATCCATTCCTAGGATTATGTCTATATCATCCATGGGTATTATGTTAAGATTGTTAGCCGTAACCTTAAGTGATCCTAGCGCTCACTCCAGGTTCGAGCAAAAATGTGTACGATCATAATCCCTCCTATAGGCGATGAGATTCTCATATCCGGCTTGACTTTTCGCACCTAAGGCCCAACATTTCTACACATGATTTTGCAATAAAAGAATGTGAAGCACCCGTATCGAACAATACTATAACAGGTAGGTTGAGGAGAACTCCCATACCTGTCAAGTTTCCCTGGTTTTGTTCGTTCTGCCTCCTATGCAAGGCGTAGGCCCTAGCCTGAGCCGGCTGAGGCTGACGGGGTGCTGGTCCTTGTTGATTCGGTGGTGCCGCACGCCTCGCTTCGCCGGGCCACGACGTTGTCCCGGTGGTTGCCGCCTCTGTTGTTGAGGCGGTGGGCGCCACCGTGGTTCTTGCGGGGGTTGTTGTTGCGGCTGTTGCCATTGTGGTTGCTGCACCACTTGCTGGGGTTGTTGCCACTGGAGTTGCTGAGGTTGGGGATGGAACTGTTGTGGCGGCTGGGGTTGAAGCTGTATAGCCCTCAATGGCTGAGCATTGCCAGGTTGGTTCGGCCTCATATCCGAACGTGGCACTGGGCAATTGTTGGCGTAATGCCCTTTTTCCCCGCACTTATAACAGCTCACCATGTTTGCCGTGCACACTCCCTTGTGTGCTCTATGGCATCTAGGCATTGAGGTGCCCTTAGCATTCTGTGGTCCCTTGCGGTGGAGCATAAGTCGCTTCTTCCGGCTTTGTCATTCTTCGCGCGTTTCCACCACGGGCGCTTGTGACTTGCGCCCCATAGCTCATGTTGTTATTCCCGCGGTTGGGTTCCCACTTCCTTTTCCTCCGTCCAGTATTCAGGTGTCCGAGCCGACACGGACTTATCTTCGGACATAGCCGCTTCTCAATATCTAAAGCTCGTGCGAGAGCTTGATGTAAGTTAGGTCTCCATGGTGGCAAGAGACATTCATATCTCCATCCTCGGCCCCAACCTAAACTTCTCCGACATTTTCAAGTCGGTGTCCACTGCTCAGTGCATATCTCGACATCTCGCATGAAGGTGCGATCATAGTCGGTCACGCATAATCTTTCTTGCTTTAGCGGGAAAAATTTCGCTCTTTCTTCCTCTTATAGCTCTTGGGGATGTATTCTCATACAGTTCCTCTCAAGTCCTCCCATGAGAACTCCTCGTCGTTCGGTCAGAAGGTCTTCTTTCCGCCTCCCACCGTAAGTCGGTGGTCCAATCACCGAGAAAACGCACGACGCCTTTCCGTGCCGTGCATCTTAAGAAAGTAAAACCGCTCAATGGCTCTAACCCATTGTTCGGCTTCTTCCGGGCTTCCTTCCGTTAAACGGAGGGTTACGCCTTAGAAAGCAGTTCTTCGATCCCGCGATCGGGTTGAGGTGGAGGTGGTGGTTGGGGAATATCCTCTTCCTCTTGCTCGGGATTCTACCCTCCTCTAGGTCTTCCTCGACCTCACGGGTTCTCGCTCGGGTTTCTTCTGAGGCATTACATTATATAAAACATATCATCGCCAATTACTCAACGCCTCAACTCAACAAACATAAGGTTTTCATAGCTTCCTCTCAAAACGATATCAAAATAAAACAACTCATCCTTAACATAGACAATTTGTCTAAAAGCCCCATTTGGGTTAAATATATATAGATACGTAAACAAGGTTTGTCAAAAGCAAGATGTTCCACATAAAGAATCACAGAAAATAAAAATAGCAAGGTTTCGGCCCACACGGCCTCCCAAAAGAAATTCGAGATCTAGAACCATGGTGCTTGAAATATAAAAGGAAAAGCTAGCACATGCTAGTCATAACAAAACAATTTTAATCAAGCGTCGCCTAACGTCTTCACGGGCTCCTTCCTACTCCGCGTCTTCCTCGTGGTCTTCCTCCTTCGAGTCGTCTTCCCATCCGAATCGTCCTCACGAGGTCGCACTGGATGGTCCCGCACGCCGCTTCCATCATCGGTATGTCGCGCAGGGTCCGGGTTATCCGTGCCGCATAAGTCGTAGTTGTGGCGGATCGGACCGTAGCATACTCGGTCGGGTCATAGCCATTGAAGGCATCGACACGGTCATCCGTGACCGTGGAAGGGCTCTTCCTCTTCCGGTGGTGGTGGATCGGACGCAGTGGTGGGGCGGTAGCGGCGACGATGGGTGTCCAAAACCGCTGGTGGCAAGACGGGCTCTCCCAGAGCTCTGTGGCATGCCGCCTTATCTACCTCGTCATCACGCCTCATCTATCCAGGTGCAGGGTATCACCGGATCGACTGCCTCGAACCTCAAGGTATAGCCACTCTGGCGACTCGTCACGCCAAGTGTACTCCCGTGGAGGAGATAGGGTCCCATAGGTGCGGACTCAGAATATCTTGTACACGTAAGTCGATGACTCACGAACCCAGGCGATCCTCAACTAAATCATAGCCTCGGGTATACGATAAATGTAATCTCCCGATACCTCTCGGCATAACCATCCCATGTACAAGGGAGTATAGCTAGAGTCGCTTGATGCCATCATAGTCGGTTGCGCCATAGGCTCGGGCGTTCCTCCACACCAAGGTAATACGCTGTAAACTCGCCAGGTCTTCGTGGCGACATCCAACATTCGATAGGTGCGCATCAGCCTCGGGTGTGGCATGAGGTCCTACCTCCTCCTAGCGATATAGCGCATCTCCTCCATCTCGCCACGATCAAAACTAACGTAAGTCAACTATCGCCATCTCAAAGCGTAAATGATAGCATAACGAGAAGCAACTAGGTTAGAACTAAACAATCCATAAGGTAGGCAACATCATAAGGTTACAACACATATCACAACTTACCTTCTTAGTCTTACCCAACGATACATATAGACTAATGACATCTTACTATATATATGCTACGAGATCCTTGTATTATACCAAACACTTAAACTAGATTTCAACAGACTCTATCGTATTCGGAGACAAAATTAGGGATTATGTTCTTCATAACAAATGAAGATCAGTCGTTAGGGTACGCAGTGAAAACCATGCATAAATCGTAGTCCTAACGAAGAGATCTAGCTAAAACAAATTTATTGCGCAGTGCAAGAAATTTGCGCGATCGTCCAAATGTAAATCGAGACGTATGTCGACGTGTACGCCTACCATATTCGGTCTTTAAGTTGAGGCTGAACATTCCGCCGTAAGTGACGTCCATGTCATGATTCGTGTCGATGCTCACTCATGTCGAAGTGGTGATGAAGTGTCGACGTCGCTCATCTTCAAGGTTGAGGTCGTCTTGTTCATCCTTCTCGCCGCTTTCGTTGTCCGCTCAAGGATATCGCCACTTTCATTCTTCCTATCGCTCTTTTGTTCTCGTAAGGAAAAGAAGTTCGATTTCTATGTTCTTTCACGATACGTGAGCATGCTCCTTAAGTCTAGGTTCGTCTCATGATAACATATCGCTCATCATAAACAAGATTTTGAAAGATTGGAAAATAAAGTCTTATTTTAGAATTTTGGAAATACGATTTCAAAATGACAATCATGATCAACTCATATACATATAGCACACCCCAAACCCTAATTTTTTCTTCTGCTGCGTCTCGCGACCGCCTCGCGGTCGCTAGGTCGACCGCTAGGTATGTCTCGCACGCACGCTTTTTTCGCTCGTGGTCGCCTCTTGCGCTCGCATGGTTGGCTCGCGGCCTGGCTAGCGGTCGCCAGCCATGGCCGCGAAATCGTCTGATGACTTATCGGCCTGGAGCTTGCTCAAGGCACGAGGTCGCGGTCGATCTGGTCTTGGCGCTCGCTGGCTTGCCTAGCGACCGCTAGGATGGTCGCTAGAAGTTGGGCAGTTGTGCATTTTAGCTTGTGCTTCATTCCTTGCTTCGATTTTCAACATATAGACCTACACAACACCAAAAGAATACCCAAGAGCAGTATCTTCTAGAAATAGATAAAAACATTAAGATCCGATACATAAATGCACATTAAATGATCTAAACTCATCTTAAATATTAACAATAAACGTGTAAAATGCGCGTTTATCAGGCACATTGTGTCTTCAGTAGGAATCAAAGTGCATAAGAAGTGAAGTCGTCAATGACCTAAAAGGATATCAGGAATTTCTTAGGTTAATTGACTACTATCAGAGATTCATTGAGAATTCTCTAAGATAGTAAGGCCGATAACACAGCTACCCTAAAAAGGAATCAAATTTACATGGACCAGTAAATGTGAGGCCATGTATTAAGGTGAGAAAGATAATAGCTTACGCATCACAATGACTTAGACCACATGAATAAAATTACCCAACTCATGACTTGAAATAGCAGCAATAGTATAAGTACCAAAGTCTTGGAGACATCACTCATATGAAATAAGTTGAGAATTTTTCACAAATTACAAAAGTTTAAAATATTTCTTCGAGCAAAGAGACTTGAATATGAGAGAGAAAAGATGGCTCGAATCAGTAAAAGATTAAAACTGTGGTATAAATTATCACCTACGGAAGGTTAACATAGTAGCTGATACCCTAAGCTGTAAAATTTGGTCTAAGTTACGATGTATCCTTACTAGAGAAGGAAAACTCATTAAAGAGTTTAAGAAAAAGAAGGTAGAAATAGACGAGATGCCAAGATCAATCATGAGCCGTATTGCCACGCTCACGATTACGTCAGATTTGAGGAAAAAGGATAATAAAATAATAAAGAAAAGATGAAAGATTCAAAAGAATAAGAGTTAAGAAGAGGACCGAAGGACTGTCAAAGAGACGCTTGATAATGTTATATTGTTTAGGGAAAGGTGATATATTTCAAGCAATAATAAGCGTAGAAATGAAATCATAAGTGAAGCTTATGATATTCCTTATACCACCACCCAGGCAGCACTAAGATATATCAGGATTTACGAGAAAAGTTTTAGAAATAAAGAATGAAACGATAAGGTAACCAAATTTGTCGAGTGTTGTCTCGGTTACCAACAAGTAAGGACATTACATCAACGACCCTATGAGAAACTACAACTTTTGAAGATACCCAAATGGAAATGGGATACTATATCAATGAATTTTGTAACGGGTTTACAAAAATCAAAAGAAGTAACACTACTATATGGGTAGTAGTGAATCGACTTACCAATTATGCTCATCTTCTGCCTATTCAGATTACACATGGATCTGATAAGTTAGCTCAGTCGTACATAAAGAAAATCGTATGTTTATATGGGGTACCAAAACCTATCACATCAGATAGGGATTTCAAGTTTACCCCTAGATTTTAAACTAGCTCACAAAAAGAAGTTAGACATGAGGTTGAACCTTAACATAGCTTTCCACTCACCGACAAATGGACAGTTGAAAAGGAAAAATAAACGTTTAAGAATATGTTGAGGACATTAATGTTGGATCGAGGTGCAAGTGGGAACACGTTTTACCACTTAATAAATTCACCTACGACACTAGCTATCAAACAACGATCAATATAGCCCATATGAGGCATTATGTGGAAAGAAATATCGACCACCACTTTATTGTAATAAAGTAGGTGAGAGAAAGCATAAGGGCCTGATAACGTGAATGAAATGATTAAGATTGTCCATCAAATCGGGCAAAGAATAAAAAAAAGCTTAGGATAGACAAAAGTCTTACCGACACGCAGAGTGCAATGCATTTTAAATGCGGAAATAAAAGTTTCTTAAGATTTCTCCATTGAGAGGAAATATAAGGTTCAAAGTACAAGGAAATTTGAGATCACGTTTTATAGGACATTATGAGATCCTATAAAAAAATAATAGGCCTAGTAGCCTATATATTGGTACTTCCACCAAATTTGGGGAATGTACGTAATATTTTCCACGTGTCACAGTTAAGAAAGTATGAATATGATCCAAATCACGTAATCTATCATAATAATGTGATCCTTAACTCAATTATGAGTTATGATGAAAAATCTACGACTATTTTGATCGTAAGATTCAACGATTAAGAAACAAGTTTATAACTTTAATGAAGTCCAATGGAGAAACCATGGACAAGAGGAAACCACGTGGAAAATTTGAGAATGTTATGATGCTAAAATACCCATACTTTCTGAGGTATACAAATTTCGGGACGAAATTTCTTTTAAGGGGGGTATAATGTAATACCTCGAAGTTTTAAAGCTTAATTACGATAATTAAAATCCAAAATTAGGGTTTCGACTCAATAATTGAAATAGTAATTTATCGAAGATTGATTTTGATTATTTATGATACGAGGATTCTTATATCGTATTCACTAATAATTAGTGAATTAAGGAATATAGTTTATACTATTCCTTCGAAAGTATTATTCTAACGACGATTAAATGTCGATAGTTAGTTTTACGTTATTTGTTTTCTAAGCGACGAAACTTAGAATTAAATTTCCTTATTAATGAAAGGAATGAATAAAGTGAGTAAGACTTTATTATGAACATTTTAGAGGTGATTCGATTATTAATGTTTGAGACGTTTTGAACGTCAACGATTAGAGACGATTCGAAAACTAAGTCTAACGATTTAGGAATTATATTATTTGAATTCTTATGATTATTTTATGTAATAAGAGCATTATTTATCATTAAAATAATGCTAGAGAATTAAGGAATAAAGATTGAATAAGTGAGCCTATTTTCGAAAACCCTAATTTTTGAAATTAGGGTTTTGTGACATAGAATTGTTCTAAATATTTTTCTATGATTTAATTTATCATCTAAGACTTACAATATGTCACATAACTATATAGTAGCTTTATGTTGCAAGAAAATAAAATGTATAACATTATTGCTATATATATATGTGTTTCGAAAATTTCAATAAGTGTGAAATGAATTTAATTGCTATCCAATTGAGTATGTATTGCTATAATTATGTTAATAAGATATTTTTAAGGATATATGAGGTGTTTTAACATGTGTGCAAGTGGGATGGATTTCATCCCTAAAGGTACCGAAAATCTTGAATAAATTGAGGAAGAAAATGTTGAAAATTCAAAGCTTAGGTGTGTGAAAGTGATGTCTTGATAATGATACATAAATTCTTGTATTTTAGTACATGAAATAAAAATATCATCTCTTCCTCTACATGATGACCGAACTATATGTGGATTAAGGGATAGGATTTTAAATTTTTGTTTGTTAGTGAAGCATGGTATTTTTGTAATTAAATCAAGTGTAAATTTTTACTTTTCAAATTGATATTTTTTAAAGTATTTTTGATAGACTAAAATTGAAAATGACACATATGAGTCATGAATTATAGTATAAGACAAAAGGGAAATTTCTCTTCCATTTTATAAAGTAGCCGATTCATATATATATGAAAAGGGTGATAAATTTTTCTTAATTTTTAATATTAATAAGAATGAAAATGATATGTATTGATTATGAGATAAGATGATGTATTGAAGCATGAAAAAAATATAATTTTGTCATATACACTAGAGATGACCGAAACTTATGTTATATGTGTACAAAGTGTTGGAATTTCTTTATTTTATGATAATGATAGTTATTCTTTGAAATTAACATATTTTTAAATCTTATATGATGTAATATGATATTTAATAGGGTGAATTATTAAACAATCAAGTGGGATGCATTTTATTATGTGATAGCCGAAACATTGCATGAATTAAAGTAGGATTTTTGCATAATTTTTGAAATTGATGAAGGGTTTATTAATTAAGTGATAAAGTATGACATAATAAATTGTGATATGATTGAATTAAAAATTTGTCTCTAGCTTGACATAAGGACCGAAAACTTGAGGGAGTTGTGCAAGTGTGTAATTAGTTTTAATTATGCTAGATATTTTGAAACAAGTGGACACTAGCTTTTTAAGTGATAAGATAACCTTTTGCTCTCATTTTTTTTCCTATGACCGAGAGCTTGAGAGAAAGAGAAAAGAGGGTTTCTTCAATTTCTTACTCAAATCCTAAGTAGAAAACATTTGCCGTCAAAAATCGACACCGATCAAAAGGTTAGAAATCGTACGATCTATCCATACATGCTTAAATTTTCGAAATCCAACCATTAGATCATATGTTATGCACTTATGTTATTTATATTCAAAAATTCGAAAATGATGATAAAATGTTAGGATGTTTATTAAATATGTTTATGTGATGATTATGAGCTTATATTATGAATTTAGTGTAAAGTTAGGCATGTATGAAAAACATTTGTTGAAGTGACCGAATATATGTAGTATACATATGTTGTTGGAAATGATTTTAATTGTTGATTTGAGCATGGATTAGTGATCTATGATATTAAATAAGCTTATATGATTTTATGTAGAATTTTTGGAATATTAGTATATATATTGTAAATTACAGAAAGTATATGATGAATATTAATGTTGATGTATGTTTGATATTTGAATGATATTATAGCATATAAGTAATGTAGATTCATAATATAGTGTTGTATGAATTTATTGGAATTTTAGAAAATTATTTGTTCCTAAGTCTAAATTTTTGAAAATATGGTTCTAGGGTAAGTTGAAGTATGAATTTTATTTGATAGAAATTATGTTATAATAATGATATATGATGATGATTATGGGTTGTGTGATTTAATTAGAATTTTTGAAAAATGTTTGATGTGATTATAAAAAGTACCGAAAACTATAGGATAAAATTATGTGATGTACAATTTTTCTATGATCAATGTTATTACATATTATTGATCCTATGTTGATATAGTATGTTATGTGAAATTATAAGAATTTTTGGAAAAGTTTTGAGAATTTTATAAAAAGGACCGAAAGCATGTGTTATAGGGTTTAAAGGTTTTAAATTTATTTTATCATGTATAATCACATGTTATGTTTCAAAAATATGTTTTAGACATACTATGAATTTATGTGATTTTTAAAATAAGGTATACTATGTTTATGTCGAAACGTTACGTTAGGTAACGTATGTTGTGAATAATGGTATGTATTGTACAAGTTAGGTCATACTTAAGAATAAATTCAAGTATGATTGTTGATTAACGTGAAAAATTGAGACGTATGATAATATGATTGAAAATCGATTTATATGTATTGATAAGACATATATGTCTATAAATTCGAAATATATGTTAATGAAAGTCAAAATTGTTGACTAAGGTCTAAACGTATGAAATACGTTAGTACGTGAACAATGTTATGTTGTACGTCTATTAGAAATATGAAATACATTGAATAAATACACTAATACGTGTAAAACATATTACAAATAAAAGAATATCTCTTTTATAAGAGACAATTTCATAATTGAAATCATTTTATCGAAAAATGGTAGTATAAGTTCGACGTTTGACCTAAATGATTAATATGAGGTCATAAATCATACTTCGTCTTTATCAAAGTACGAAAAGTGATAAGTTAAGATGTTCGATGAAAAGACGTACTAAGCTAGTTAAAAGATGCGAAGTATTATTTTAGAAGGTTATCGAAGCTTATTACACTTTGACGTTCTTGAAAAACGTGACCGACGTACTAAATTAACTTCTTACGTAAAGGTGTGACGCGACGTGATCGTTGACGTTAAGGAAAGTGTGTGTAGAAAGCTTACGTACCAGGTGGGCTTCTTTTACTCAAAATAACAAATGCTTTATTTACAATGCTTTCTTCGAAATGAAAAGTATTTATTTATGATGCTCTCTTTTGAGAAATGATGATGAAATGATGTTATTTAATTACCTGCCCAAAATGTTTATGTTTTATGTATTGATCATATCAATGTGTTGGTTCTCCAACGATGAATGATAATGATGTTGATGGGTCGCTCCCAACGTATGATGAAAATCGAATTCGGATCCCTGTTGAAGGACGATTCCTAGCCACGCTTGATATCGATAACCATAGATCGATACCCAAAGCCACGAACCGCCTCGATACCATGCTTGGTATCGATAACAGCTATATATCGAGCCAAGATCATTGCTCGATACCATCGTCATGCCCCAATTCAGGAAAGGCACGGATGGGGTGTGATTAGGGATGGGGTTAGAAAGCGGGGAAGAAGGGGAATACATAAAGCATACATAATAAGAAGATATGACCAGAAAATTGGGCAGCATCTCCTCTATAACTAGGACATATCCTGAAGGGGTGGGGTGAGCAAACAATCCACCAACAGAATTATATCGACAACATAACTTCAATGAACGTGATCTTGATTAAATACTAGTAATGCAAAGAAACAAAACAGCATTACATCCTGTTGACTAGACCGATCAACCACATAGCATGCTCTTATCAAGACTCACAACATAATAACATAATAGCGAACCTTGTTGCCAATCAGAGAGCAAAATAAAGGGACAAGAATACATCAACAACAGAATACATATATGTAATACAGCATCGCTGAAGCAGAAAGCGTGAAAGAAACCGCAGCTCAACCCCTTAGTGTCACCCGTCCAGCCCCCCTCCATCTGTGAAAACATTTGAAAAGATTTTGGGGTGAGTACTAGTCCACTCGGTTGAGGTTTTTAACATAAAACAAAATCCATGATACCGTATTCAGAGCACTTGCCTTAGAAGGTTTTAAAACGTAAATCGACTTCTAAGTAAGCAAAAAGAGACTTTCCTTTTTGATACATGACCCGTTATTACTGTTACTCCCATCATAGAACCATGGCTCAGAACGTATCCCGCTAGCCCATCACATCTCGGCCCGGAACATATCCAGTCAGCCCACGCCCGGAACGTATCTAGCCAGCTAACTCAGTGTGGACTTCAGGGGTCTATCCCTGTCAGAACCATAACCACTTCATTATCATTTCCGTGTGGACTTCCGGGGTCTATCCCCTTCAGAATCATAACCACGAGTTCGGGGTCTATCCCCTTACGATCAATACTCAAGATGGTGATCAACCCACCGAATAGAGATCCGTGCATAATCATAATAGAACCACATCTCAGATCAGAGAACAGTAATAACTTCGTTAAAATATTTTCACGGCACACATCTTTTATTTTTGAAATATCAGAGTAAATAAATCAAAATAACATATATAACCCAACCTGAACAGTCTAAAACATCAACTGGGAGATATCCACAGATCCAACGACCTCACCGATCGCACTGGTAGGTATCTGGTAACGAAATGGAACAAATTTTTGAGTCACATTCCACAAAGCAAAGCAACACCGTGATCCAAACGAATATCGAAGCGAAACATGGGTTTTCGATTTTCTAAACCCACATTTGGCACTCTCCGGGTTTTCAAATCAACTCGATGTAGAAGGGAAATATATTCAGGCATCAAGACCTATAATAGGGTACCTTCAAAATATGCATGCATGCTAGTTTACACAAATCTTAGTAGCGAAGAAGCTTCAAAAATCGATGCATATCCTCAAATGCAGGATAAACCATCCAAAACCGATGCATGAAAATGGAAACATAAGCAATATGCATAACGAGGAACATGGAATGACAAACTATGTTGAAAATGGATAACCCGGGCATGTACTTCCTTTAGAAACTCGAAACAACGGAAAACATCCCGACATGCAAAAATGCGAAAAACAAAAAAACAGAATCGATACTTTAGTAGAACACATAGCCCGGAACTCAAAACCTAAAGGGCCCATAGCCAAAAAGTGGCCCTTCGGCCACCAAATCGGCGGCCAACTTGGCGCAAGGTGGTGGTAATGGCGATGGCGGTCGGCGGCGGTTTTCGCCGGCCTCCGGCCGTTTTCTCGCCTCGTCCCTTTAGAAACCTGAGTTCTATGCTATGCTATCTACTAAAATGCGGAATCAAAACAAGAAAAGGATAAAATAGAAAAATGGGGCTGCCGAGGAGGGGCTGATTGGCGGTGGTGGCCGGCAGCAGTGCAATGGCATCGATGCCGAGCCTCCCCGGCTCGATCCCCACACCTCTAGCGCTTTCGCAGCGTACCTGAAGCTGCTCGGCTCGTCCGTAAACATAGAGGGATGAAGAAAATTAACGTTGAAAATGAAGGCCCTAGCCCTCTATTTATAGGAAAGGGGGTCTTGCATTCTTGTAATGACCTTTTTCGATAACGCAAAGCGATGCACTTTGCAAACGGACTCAAATTCAAAGCAAACTTGGTACCCATGGACTCGAAATAAAATACCGAACACAACGACTATAAACAAGATATGCTTTTAAAAGACCCATGAAAAGTTCGGTATTTCGATAATTCCCCGGAGTACCAAACCTTCGTGGGTGGTCGAAAACCTGCATACTTAGTGTCTATGAATTCGTCATAAGACACTCTTCACAGCGCCTGAGGTTTCATGATGATCGCATCACCGAAATAAAAATTCAACCTTTGATCTTTCTCGAAAAACGTACCGAATAAACCTGAAGCTTAGGAAGGACGGGGTATTACAGGTCGACTGCACCCGTAAGCAGTTAGATATTTCCTAGCACCTGCAAGTGTATGAGGAATACCAAGTTAGGCGGGATATAGGAAATGTTAAAGTCTGTATCTAGGTTTACTCTTTACCCATAAACAAGACCAAATCCCAAGTAGTGGATTTACTCTGTTATCAGTCCGTGAATATAGGAGTTGATCTCTCCTAATCACGTTAAAAACTAAGTGTTCTTTACACTAGTATACTAGTACGTATCCCTAGTGAGCATAAATGGTATCAGATGCAGCCCGTGCAGCCCAATGTTCGTTGATTCCAGACCCGGTGCATGTCCTTGTTGGGCCGATTACAAGAGCATGAGCTAAGAAGTTCAAGGAGAGTTTGGTAGGCTTAATCCAAGAAGTGTGGAAGCAAGAGCTGTCCAAGAAGCCCATTGGAGAGATTGGACAGAGCAGCCCAAGAGTAATCAATTTAATTATGACGAATGGGCTTGATTTTTGAAGACTTTTAGTATCTTAGTTTGTGGCATATATGGGCCACGTTTTCATGTATTTTTGTAGCCCATTTAAATGTTAGATTATCTAGTGTCCTAGTTTATTTAGGTCTCTTCTTTTAATTAGTTTCATACTTTGATTAGGAGTCCTTCTTTCATAAGGATTAGAGTTTAATTTTCAGCCTATATATAGGCTTGTAAAGGGGGACGAAAGATTCAGCTTTTGATTTCCAATATATGTGAGTTTTATTCTCTCTTCATTAGCTCTTCGAATTTCTTGAGATTTGCCAAGTAATTCATTTATCGATGTATAAACGAGACATTCATCCCTCGTTTGTGTGTCATTCATCGTCCCCGAGTTGCTGCGTCAATTTCACGTTGGGGTATAGGCAACATATTGACCTATATCACTTCTTGGGTTAGATTCAGAGGTTTGGGGATATTCCATCTTCTTCGTTCTTTCGTTCGTGTGTTATTAGATCCTTCATACCAGCGAGGATCGTATCATTTGGTATCAGAGCCATCCGTTTGTCATCCATCTATTTGTTCGTCCATCCATTCGTCATCCATCCGTTCGTCGTCTATCCGTTCGTCATCTATCTGTTCGTCATCTATCCGTTCATTCGTCCATCCGTTTATCGTCCAAGTTTCGTTTCTTCTTTCGTTACATGTCAAGGGTAGTATGTAGGGTTTCTTTCTTTCGTTTTGATTGTTGTGACATGGGTAGCAGCTAGGGTTTGTTCATCCGTGTTTTAAATCAGCGTTTACCATATCGTGAGTGATTATACATTATCCATATCGTGATTATACATTATCCATATCATTACCACATCATTATCTGGTCGCCAAAATTGCTTACATTATTTTTTTTCGTTCTTGAGATTTTTCGAATCCACGTTCTATGAGGATTCGAAAAAAAAAGAGTTTATGCACAACACATTTTCGAGTCTTTGTTCTTGATTTTTTTTCGTGTCTTTCCTTTCGTGTCTTTCCTATCGTGTCCTGTTGATTTGTTAGTATTGAATTCATTGGTGGATTGAGAGAATTTGAGACTTTTGAAGGAGAATTTTAGTGGTAAAAAAGGCAAGAGTGTGAGATTATTAGAGTGTTAAAAAAAGCCAATTTTTGAGTGATACACGAGTGCTGAGTGATTCATTTTGAGTGATACACGAGCGTTTGTGAGTTAGTGAGGTTCCTGTTATTTTTTTTTCTTATCTAACGTTTTCTACAACAATGTCTAAAAAGGTGGAGTCAGATGGGTCATGTCATAAGGACAACGAGGATTCTATCAATCGTCAAACAAAATTCATGATGGAGGCCTTGTATTCTGAATTGGGAAAGATAATCACAAAAGAGATGAAGGAGCTGAATGATCGAATTAATGCACTTGAAGAGAGACCTCGTAGAGATGAGCGACGTCTGCAAGATCTTATTGTGTATCAACAAAGTGGAGGACGAAGAGGAGGAGGAGGTGGCGTAAATTTTCACGAGATAATAGGTGCGAAGAGGCTGAAATTGACAATGAGGAAGATGAGTTTTCGATTTTGATGAAAGGCGCCTAGAGGAAGGATCGAGAAGATAACAACTGAGCAAAGATCAAGATGAACATCCCTTCTTTTCGAGGAAAGATGATCCTGAATTATACTTGAGCGAGAAAGAAAGGTGGAGCTCATGTTTGATTGTCATAACTATTCTGAGCTAAAGAAGGTGAAGTTAACAGCAATAAAGTTATCTGATTATGCACTTGTTTGGTGGGATCAGTTGGTGATAAACAGGAGGAGGAGTAGAGGACCATCGATTGAGACATGGGACGAGATGAAGGTAGTGATGTAGTAACCCGAAAATCTTTTAGTCTTAATTAGAGCCTAATTAAGTATTAATTAGGGACTTAAAGACATTGCATCTTTAAATTTTTTTAAAGAAGTGCATAATAAATTAGTAAGTGATAGAAATTCGATTAATGTGTAAATTTATTAGAATTTTAGAAAATTGTTTGGTAATTTTTGAGAAAAATTCGAAAGCTATAAGGTATGGATAGGTGATGTCCAAATTTTCTATAGCTAATGTTAATACATATTAAAGATCCTATGATAATATAGTGTACTATATGAATTTAGGAGAATTTTCGGAAAAGGTTTGAGAATTTTAAGTTGAGAAGGGTCGTGAGCTTTGGTTGAAGAATTAAGGGTTTTAAATCCTTTTTATCAAGAAAAATAATACATTATATGTTTAGAAAATATTTTAGACCTATCGAGAATTTATGGGATTTTATAAACATAGTATACTATGTTTACGGCGAAACGTTATATTATATAACGTTGGATATAAAAAAAATAATGTATAAATGTAAAAGTTAATTCATGTTAAAGAGAAATATTAATCAAGTTATTGATTAACGTGAAAAATCGAGAATTAGGGTTTTATGAAAAGAAATCGATTGAAAATCGATTTATATGAAAATTGGTTATAAAATATGTGAAGAAAAGTCAAAACGTTGACTTAAGATTAAACGTATGAAAATACGTTGAGTAAATACACTAATACGTGTAAAACGTATTAATTTTATAAGGATATCTCTTTTGAGAGAAAAGATTTCATAATTGAAATCATTTTATCGAAAAATGTTAGAATACGTTCGACGTCTAACCAAAATGGTTAATATGAGACCGTAGATTATATTACGTCTCTATCGAAGTACGAGAAGTTATTAACTAAAGATATGCGATGAAACGACGTACTATTTTAGTTGAAAGATGCGAAGCATTACATTATAAAGTTATCAAAGTTTATTAAACTTTGAAAATCTCGAAAACGTGACCGACGTACAGAAATAGTTTTTACGTAAAGGTTGGACGCGGACGTGACGAATTAACGTAGAAGGAAATCGAGTTAGGACGATCTACAGTCCAGGTGGGCTTTACTATACTCAAAAATGATAAAATGCTTATCAAATGATTTATTTACGAGGCTTTATTTGCAAGAAATGATGAAATGAATTATTTAATTACCACCCAAATTGTTTATATTTTATGTATGTATCCTATCCATGATCGAATAATGCATATTGTTGGGTAGCTCCCACTTATGAAATGTTTGAATTCGTATCCTTGTAAGTACCCACAAGGATGATTGAGAATTCGTATCCTATGCCAAGTGGCAAGGATTTTGTGCACTATTTTGTATTTGTGTCTTTGAAAGGGTGCTCGGTCGGTCACGGCGTCCCGAGAGAGAGGCCTCTCTCCGCGCTGGATGATTATGAGATGATTTATGGAATGATTTATGAGATGCGATATGAGAAATCAAAGAAAATGGATATGGATCATACATACAAGGAAAAATGCTTGGCCAAGCGACGTTTATGAAAATGATGAAAATATTTTAGTAAGCACAAGATCTTTCAAATAAAACCCTTGTGTCTTACCATGATGGGGCAGTGTAATTTAAAAATGAGGAAATGTTTTGGCATGAGTCCACTGAGTGCATTCTTGTACTCAGCCCTGCATGTTTGTTTTTAAATGTGCAGGTTGAGCAGATGATGGATGGAGGTTTGTTGAGCAGTCAGAACTCCTTTTGATAATGATGTTAGAAACCTTGACTACACATCGTCATATGTGTATTCACATGCTTTTCCGTTGCAATAGAACTAAGTTAGCTTTTGATGTTGACAAATTGATCACCTTCAGATCATATGAATTCTCGTGTTAAGAATCTATAGGTCTCTCCTCATATGTAAATTATGTATGTCTTGTATATAAAATGGTTAAAGCTTCTTAGTTTACTTGAATTTAGTCCCACAATTCTATGATTAATTGTATTTCATAATTTTTTATCACTGTTCCAAGTATTAGTCCTCGTTAATCCGTCCTTAGGATTAGAGGGCTGTTACACCAACACAGGAAGATAATACCAGCATAGCACAATATTCCATTAGATTTCATTGTTACAATGGCATAAAATCTATTGTCACTGAAAATCTATTCAGGTATTATTTATTTCAACTCTTACGTTGAGAAAGTCTAGTAAGTTGTTTAAGTTTAATGTTTGGCAAAAATCTATTGAGTACTTGTTGGTACTCACGCTCTGCATTTGTTTTATATGCAGGTTGAGTTCGGAGATACCATGGAAGAGGATGCTGAGCTAGGGTTCTTTTGTTGTAATTATTATTATGCCCTGAGTGTCATGTCTTCATACATGACATTCAGCCATCCTTCCGTTGTCAAACTCATATGATCTTGATGTTAACTTATGACAATCTCTTTTGTATGTGAAGGTTGTCTATGAAACTTTTAAACATTAACCTTGATCTTTATGTTGATGGTCAATTAGTTAGTCAAACTCATTTGATTCTTGGAGACATTTCAAATTAGAAGTTAATATGTTCTTATTCTAATCTAGTCATAACCTGATTACTTAGTTAATTATTTAATTAAGTAGTCGGGTCGTGACAAGTGATGAGGAAGCGTTTTGTTCCTATTACTATCGTGAGTTGTACAACAAGTTGCAGAATTTGAGGCATGGCGGTAGGGTGTGGATGAGTACTACAAGGAGATGGAGGTAGCGATGATTCGAGCTAATGTGGAAGAAGACAGGGAAGCCGCAATGGCGAGATTCTTGGCTGGTCCGAATTGGGAGGTTCGAGATAGAGTAGAGTCGCAACATTATGTCGAAATTTGGATGATATGGTGCACATGGCCATAAAGGTAGAGAATCAGCTCAAGATGAGGGGTAGCAGCAGTAGTGGCCCGAGGCAGAATCAAACCAACTGGAGGTAATTCCAACAAGCCTCTAGTGGTTCCTCATCAAAAGGAACCAATGGAAGAAGGAGACACCGCAGAGAGAGGAGAAGAAGCCGTTCGTGAAGCCCCGAGCGATTCTTCGAATTCTATAAATCAAGGAACTCCTGTGGTCCGAAATCGTGTTATTAAGTGTTTTACTTGTTACGGTTTTGGGCATGTTGCTAGAGAGTGTCCGAACAAGAGAATTATGATCATGAGAGATGATGGAGAGATGGTGATGGATGATGAGGCTGTCGATCCAGAGATGCCAGCCTTGGAAGATCCTGATGATGAAGAAGGGGAGGTTGAAGAGATCTTACCACCAGTCAGGCGACTTTTTGTAGCTAGGCGAATTCTGAGTGCCCAAACTCAGTCAAATGATAAAGAGCAGCGAAAGAAGATCTTTCACACGAGAACTCACGTGAAAGATAAGGTATGCATCGTCATTATTGATGGGGGAAGTTGCACGAATGTGGCTAGTGCAGCCATGATTGAGAGATTGGGGCTGGCCGTGGTGAAGCATCCCAAGCCATACCGTTTGCAGTGGCTGAAATATATTGGCGTCATCAAGGTTACGAGGCAAGTGCAGGTTTCTATTCGCATTGGGAAGTACGGGGATGAGGTGTTGTGTGATGTGATCCCAATGCAAGCGAGCCATATTTTATTGGGATGGCCTTGGCAGTTTGATCGCCATGTTACTCATGATGGCTTCACCAACCGATACACCTTTGAGTATAAGCAGAAGAAGGTCTCACTTGTTCCTCTTACTCTTTCTCAAGTTTATGAGGATCAAGTGCAGTTGGCAAAGGAGGTGGAGAAGGTGAAGTCTAGTAAGGGGCAGATTATGGAGAAGAATGAGAATGGGCTGATCCATAAGTCATTTCTTGCAAAGGCTAGTGATTGGAAGTGGGCAATGGCCAAGCAAAAGTCATTGATCGTGTTGTTGTACAAGGAGAACTTGATTATCACTAACGATCTCACTTCTCTATCCCCTTCTATTCGTTCTATTTTGCAGGATTTTGATGATGTCTTTCCCGAGGACACAGCTTCTGGTTTACCACCAAGTCGAGGGATTGAGCATCAGATTTGTACCCGGAGCAACGCTTCCGAATAGACCAGTATACCGAACCAATCCAGAGGAGAAGAAGGAGTTAGAGAGGCAAATTGGCAAGTTGTTGGCCAAAGGGCACGTGAGGGAGTGTTTGAGTCCTTGTGCGGTACATGTTCTACTTGTGCCCAAGAAGAATTCGACTATGAGGATGTGCTACGATTGTCGAGCCATCAACAATATCAAGGTAAAGTATCAACATCCTAACCCTCGTTTATATGATATGCTTGATGAGTTGCATGGTTCTTGCGTGTTTTCCAAGATTGATTTGTGTAGTGGATACCATCAGATTAGGATTAAGGAATGGGATGAGTGGAAAATAGCTTTTAAAACAAAACTTGGTTTGTATGAGTGGTTAGTTATGCCTTTTGGATTAACTAATGCACCTAGTATGTTTATGCATCTTATGAATCATGTTTTGCGTGCATTTATTGGAAGATTTGTTGTGGTCTAATTTGATGATATCTTAATTTATAGCAAGAGTCATGATGATCATGTTGAACATTTGAGATCTGTTTTAGATGTGCTTAGGAAAGAGAGGTTGTTTGCTAACCTTAAGAAGTGCGTCTTTTGTACGGACAAGCTTGTGTTTCTTGGTTTTGTTGTTAGTGCACAGGGTTTACAAGTTGATGAAGAGAAGATACGAGCTATACAAGAGTGGCCAAGTCCGAAGAGCATTGGTGAAGTTAGGAGTTTTCATGGACTTGCTAGCTTCTATAGGATATTTTTGCCCCAATTCAGCAGTGTTGCAACACCATTAATGGAAGCCATCAAGAAGAATGTGGTGTTCCGTTGGGGAGAAGAACAACAAAAGGTGTTTGAGCTTTTAAAGTTCAAATTGACACATGCCCTGGTATTATCTCTTCCTAACTTTTCTAAGTCTTTTAAGATTGAATGTGATGCTTCTGGTGTTGGAATGGTGTAGAAGGGAGGCCAGTGGCGTACTTTAGTGAGAAGTTAAATGGAGCCGCTTTGAACTATTCTACATATGATAAGGAGCTTTATGCGTTGGTCCGGGCTCTAAAAACGTGGCAACACTATTTGTAGACTAAAGAGTTCGTCATTCACACCAATCATGAGTCATTGAAGCATTTGAAGGGGTAGCACAAGTTGAACAAGAGGCATGCGAGGTGGATGGAGTTCATTGAGACGTTTCCATACGTCATCAAATACAAGCAAGGAAAAGAGAATGTGGTGGCTGATGCACTTTCTCGGAGGTATGCCTTGATCTCTACTTTAGATGCTAAGTTTCTTGGATTTGAGTGCATTAAGAGTGTGTATGTAAGTGATGACGATTTTGGAGAGATATATCAAGCAAGTGTAAAATCTGCTAGTGGAGAGTACTTTAGGTATGATGATTACTTGTTTAGGAAGAATAAGATTTGTGTTCCTAAATGCTCATTGCGTGAGTTGTTATTGCTTGATTCTCATGGTGGGGGATTAATGGGACATTTGGTATTTATTTGTGTTACAAGAACATTTCTTTTGGCCACATATGAAACGGGATCTTGAATGTATTTGTGGTAGATGTGTTACATGTAAGCAAGCTAAGTCTAGGCCTAGTTCTCATGGTTTGTATACTCCATTGCCTATTCCTACAGCACCTTGGATAGATATTTCTATAGATTTTGTGTTATGATTGCCTAGGAGTAAGAGTGGTAGAGATTCTATCTTTGTGGTTGTTGATCGATTTTCTAAGATGACACATTTTATTCCATGTCATAAATCTGATAATGCATCTCATGTTGCTGATTTGTTCTTTAGAGAAATTGTTAGATTGCATGGCATGCCTAGGACTATTGTTTCTGATAGAGATGCTAAGTTCTTGAACTACCTTTTGGAATACTTTGTGGTTTAAGTTAAGTACCAAACTTTTGTTTTCTACTACTTGTCATCCACAAACTGATAGTCAAACTGAAGTAGTAAATAAAACTTTGTCTACTTTGCTTAGAGGAGTGAGAAACTAAAGCTGATGAGAGCAAAACTGGTCAAGGACACATACTGATTCCAAGGAAAATTCATGTCGAACTCCAACTGATAGACATCAGCCGACCAACTATCATTATTACTGATTTAAAGGGGAATCCATACTGATATGTAAAACTAGTAAGTTAAACTAACAGTCACATGCGCATTTAAAGCCAAGAATGATATCGCTAAGTTATATTTATTGGCACACACTGGTAACATCAAACTAGTTTCAGTATCAGTACCATTTGATGTCAGTACCATCGACTAGACTAACGAGGTATCAGCTGACTACTATGTTCAGCTGACCAGTAAGTATACTAAAAATCAAACTAATCATATCTTACTGACAACCTCATACTGATATGAATGTTCTTGCACATGTATTAAACATTTAGAACTTATTGCACCTCATTTATGTCTAATGATTTGAATTTAATATTCTCATTTTACCCTGTCCCCCTATGTATGCAAGATATCTTCCTAGTATTTAATGTATGTTAGAAAAATTAACTGCAAAAGTAATAAAGTTAACTCACTTCTTACCCATTGAGACACGCATAAAAGTTCAAAGGTTTATTCTTTAAGTGAAGCGCACTTGAAAATTGACATCTCTCGCCTATTTAAAGAATTTCTCATCACGATTATCACTTTCACACGTTCAAAATTACATAAGCCTTGTATTTTCAAGCTTACTATTTTCTGCAAATTTCTCAAACCCCACCAAACACTCACTCAAATTCTAAGTTACAGGCACTATGCACCAATAAAAGCAAACAAGTCCACTATTTTTTATGAGCCGCAAGTTCACCATGAAAACTCTGTGTCATTTTCAGAGGTCACCAATGAGGATGTCATGGATATCCTCAACATGCTCTAGATACAAGGCTGGAAGCACTTCCTCACTCACTAGCCCACCTTCTACGTTGACAAGCAGGTTGTGGAGTTTTAATCCACGTGGTCTTATGATAAAGAGACTAACACGGTTCGTGCATCCTTCACTGTCTTGGAACTAACTGAGGTCAGCAAGGAGTACACCACAATAAACGTCAATGTGTGGTATCTATTGTTTAACAACTCTTCCACCTACCCTGTATCGGCAACTTTCTTTACACCGACTTAGAGCCATCATTTTAGAGGAACAAATACGAAGGATGATGAAACCAGACACAGAACCCAAGTCTACCCTAAAGCACTCCTGGTTCTATCCAGTACAAGTTGTTGGTAAGCATTGTGCACCGATGCTTCTATGGCTTGTTGGGATCTTTCAACCAAGTATCAGCCACCCAACAATAACTCTTGGGTAAACTGGCATCGACAAAGCAGATCAACTGGGAGAACGCTTTCTTCAGGCTTTTTTTGGCTTACCATAAATGTTTGCAGAGAGATAAGGATCAAACTTGGAGGAAAAGTGTTCTCAATTATCCTGGAAGCAACGATGAATACAAGAGGCCATATATATAGTTTACCTCAGGCTGAATCGGTACCAAGCAGACACAAGTTGCTTTATTCTGACTCAACTGCTCTTAAATCATAGGCATGAGAGTCCATCTCCCTACAAAAAAAATGAAAGGGGTAGAGATCAAGGGAGGAGGCCAACCCAAAAAACAACAAAAGGTTGCACCAACTGGCAAAAGGAAGCAAGCCCATGCAGCTGAGAAGAGGAAAATGATGGTCAACTCTACAAGCTCCAGCTTCAAAGAAATGTCGTTGAAGTGTTGAGGCATGTGAATTTCGATGAAGCTGAAGCTTTTCCTGAACCTGAACCCCAGCCTGAGTCCCCAGCCAAATCTACCTCAGCCTCTTCATCTCCTTCCCTACATACTAACTAACCCTTATCCCATTCCAAACAAACTGACTGTAACATCCCTCTAATCCTAAGGACGGATTAACGAGGACTAATACTTGGAACAGTAATCAAGGAACATGAAAGACAATTAAACATAGAATTGTGGGACTAAATTCGAGTAAACTAAGAAGCTTCAACCATTATATACAAGACATACATAATTTACATATGAGGAGAGACCTACAGATCCTTAACACAAGAATTCAAATGATCTGAAGGTATTCAACTGTCAACATCAAAAGATAACTTAGAGTTCTATTGCAGCGGAAAAGCATGTGAATACACATATGGCGATGTGTAGTCAAGGTTTCTAACATATCTTTATCAAAAGGGGTTCCGACTGCTCAACACACCTCCATCCATCATCTGCTCAACCTGCACATTTAAAAACTAACATGCAGGGCTGAGTACAAGAATGCACTCAGTGGACTCATGCCAAAACATTTTAACAATTTTTAAATCACATCGCCTATCACAAGAATACACGAGGTTTTATTTGAAATACTCGTGCTTACTAAACATTTTCTATCATTTTCCATAAACATCGCTTGGCCAAGCATTTTTCCTTGTATGTATGATCCATATCCCTTTCCTTTCATTTCTCATAACATCAACATTAACGCCGTAGAAGGAGGCCTCCTTCTACGTCGCTGTGACCGGCCGTGCATTGTCCTTACAGCCCCCCAGTCACCATTATGTGTACACGTTAATCCTAGCTAGGTATTACTGCATCCAACATAGGTTCCGATGTCGATTTTCTATAAAGTTGGGAGCGACCCAACAACTGATTCACTTTCATAGTTGGCTTGCCCAACAACTTTATAGGATCTATACATAAAACATAAACACTTTGGGCAGATAATTAAGTAAATCATTTCATCATCATTTCTTGCAAATAAAGCTTCGTAAATAAATCATTTGATAAACATTTTATCATTTTTTAGTATAGTAAAGCCCACCTGGACTGTAGACTTTCTCAATTCGTTTTCTTTCTACGCCAACGATCACGTCCGTATCCCACCTTTACGTAAGAAGCTAATTTAGTACGTCGGTCACGTATTTCGAGATTTTCAAAGTTTAATAAACTTAGATAACTTTCTAATTTAATAATTCGAATCCCTTAACTAAATTAATACGTCGTTTCATCGCGTATCTTAACTAAATATTTCTCGTACTTCGATAGAGACGTAATATGATCCATGGTCTCATATTAACTATTTAGGTTAAACGTTGAACTCATACCAACGTCTTTCGATAAAATGATTTCAATTATGAAATCTTTTCTCTCAAAAGAGATATCCTTATAAATTTAATACGTTTTACACGTATTAAAGTATTTATTCAACGTATATCATACGTATAGACTCAAGTCAACGTTTTTGACTTTTCTTAACATACTTTTCGAATTATTCACATATTTTATAACCAATTTCCATATAAATTGATTTTCAATCGATTTCTTTTCATAAAACCCTAATTCTCGATTTTTCACGTAAATAAATAAACTTGATTAATATTTTATTTTAATAACACCTAACTTATTCATTTCATATTATTTTTCATATCCAACGTTATTTAATATAACGTTTCGCCGTAAACATAGTATACTATGTTTCAAAAATTCCATAAATTCTTAATAAGTCTAAAATATTTTATAAGGACATAATGTATTATTTTTCTTGATAAAAAGGATTTAAAACCCTTAATTTCTTACTCTAATTCTCGGCCTTCTCAACTAAAATTCTCAAACTTTTTCCAAAAATTCCTCTAAATTCATATAGTACACTATATTATCATAGGATCATTAATATGTATTAACATTAGCTATAGGAATTTGGACACTACACTTAAGCCATCACACAAATTTTAGCAAACATTTTCTAAAATTCCCATTAAATTCCACAAGGCCTAATCATCATCCAATGTCATTAATATATCATAATATTCAACAATATCAATTCACACATCATGTACCCACACTTTAGCATTCTCGATTTTTTTTCAAACATGAACCAAACATTTTCTAAAAATTCTAGTAAATTTACATAGTACATAATTAAGGCTCTAGATCAATAATATGCTATAATATCACTTAAATATAATTTGTACATCAACTTACATTTCTCAATTAATTTCGGTATTTATCTACCATATAGCATATGATTTCTAAAAATTCCCAAATAATCATAATGAGTTCTACTACTAACATATAACATTAATCCATCATCATATCAAACTTAAAAATTTTCGGTCATTGTTATAAAAATTATAACATGCTTAACTTACAAATAAATCACTAATATGAAACATATACTTCATGTTTAACATAATTAATAAACAACTTAGCATGCTAACATAATTATTTCTATTTTTCTCCTTAAGAACATAAGCATATAATTTAAAATCTAACGGTTGGAAATCAAAAATCTTAACGTATAAACAAAGCTTGTTCGATTCCTAACCTCTTTACCGGTGTCGATTAATTGTGCAAAGGATTTAGTATCAAGGTTTTTGGCTATTGAAAAGAAGAACACTCAAGTTTTTCCTCAAGAATGCTCACGGTAGTTAAGGGTTTTGGGAAAGAGAATTGTATTGGTTTGATGTAATATTATTACTTATGTACTAAAGCAATTGAATTAAAGACTTAACACATTCTCCTACTACTCTCGGCTCTCTCACTCACAAACAATACAAATGCAAGCCTTTTAAAATTTTGCTTTGTGACTTATCTCCAATATGTCATTACTTACACATAAGTAAATGCACATCACTTCAAAATAATGGAATAAAATCCTTCACTTTGATTCACAAAGTGTCGTCGGCACTCTCTATTTTTGCACAAAAGATGAGTTATTTTTTTGTCTTACACTACATGTAAAAGTCCTACACAATGCCAAATGCAAAGATACACAATTTTGCTTTATGACTCACACCCTTAATACATCATCACTTATGGTATAGTAAATGCTCTTATACAAATTTTGAAAGAAACAAAATGATCCTACACTTTGGTATACAAGTGCCGTCGGTTCTCTCATGCAAAAGGGAGGAGTTTTTATTTCATTTGTCTTATACTAGATACATAATATCTACACATTGCCAAATGTAAGCATAGTCATCAAAAGAGTTCCAAATAAACTTCCAACCTCTATTTGGAAGCAAAAAATCACGGCTATTACACAACACAACACATCCACTTGATTCATCATTTAATGCCTTGGTTAGTGTGTAATTATCTCACACTAATATGTCACATATTGGAAGATAGCAAAAATTTATTCATGTTAACCCATGTTACATAGTTCACAGCACTTTTGGAAATTAAGTGCTAACATTTGATTTTTCTTGCAATTTATAGATATATTACATAATACATGTCTTAGATGATTAATTATATCATAGGAAAAATAATTAAGATGATTCATGTGTGAAAACCCTAATTTTCGAAATTATGGTTTTCGAAAATTACACATTTTATCCCATAATTATTCCTTAATTCTCTAGAATTGTTTTAATGCTAATTAATACTTTAATTACATAAAATAATCATAGGAATTTAAATATTATAATTCCTTTATCATTAGACTTATTTTTCTCATCGTCTCTAAACGTTGACGTTTGAAACGTCTCAAAACGTTCATAATCGACCCATCTAAAATGGTCATAATAAAGTCGTAATCACTTTATTAATTCATTCCATTAGTAAGGAATTTTAATTTTAAGCTTCGTCACTTAGAAAAATTAACGAAATTTTAACTATCGATATTCAATCGACGTTAAAATATTACTGCCGAAAGGATTTATATAACTATATCCCTTAATTCACAATCATTAGTGAATATGATATAGGAATTCATTATATCACAATTTATCAAAATCCATCTTCGATAAATTACTAATTTGATTATCGAGACGAAACCCTAATTTACGATTTTTATTATCGTAATTAAGCTTTAAATCTTGGGGTATTACATTCCACCCCCCTTAAAAGAAATTTCGTCCCGAAATTTGCATACCTCAAAAAAAATATGAGGTATCTTTGCCTCATAACATCTTCAATTTTCCACGTGATTCCCTTTTTGTCCATGGTTTCTCTATTGGACTTTCATTAAAGACCCAAACTCGATTCTTAATCGTTGAATCGTACAATCAAATAGTTGTAGATTTTTATTACAACTCATATTTTAGTTAAGGATCACATCATTATGATGGATTACGTGATTTGGGCCATATTCGTATATCTTTAACTTTGACACGTGGATAAACAATACGTACATTCCCCAAATTTTGGTGGAAGTACCAATCTATAGGCTACTGGGCCTATCATTTCTAGGATCCTCGTAAGGTCCTATAAAACGTGATCTCAACATTCCTTGTACCTTGTACTTTAAAATTTCCCTTGATGGAGAAATCTTAAGGAACTTTATTTTCACATTCAAAATGTAGTTCAAATCTACGCGTATCGGCGTAAGACTCTTGTCAGTCCTGAGCTTCTCTCATTCTTCGCCTCATTTGGAAGATATCTTAATCATTTCATTTACGTTATCAGGACCTTATACTTTCTCTCACCTACTTTATTACAATAAAGTGGTGGTCGATACTTCTTTCCACATAATGCCTCATATGGCTATATTGATCGTTGCTTGACAGCTATGGTCATACGTGAACTCAACAAGTGGTAAAACACATTCCCACTTGCACCTCGATTTAACATTAATGTCCTCATCATATCCTTAAACGTTTGGGTTGTCCTTTCTGACTATCCATCTAATGTTCTCATCATATCTTTATGCTAAGGTTCAATCACGTGTCTAACTCCTTTTTGGTGAGCTAGATCAAAATCTATGGGTAAACTTGGAGTCTCTATCTAAAGTGATAGGTTTTGGTACCCCCTGTAGATATACGATTTCCTCTATGTACGACTGAGCTAACTTATCAGATCCATGAGTCATCTGAATAGGCAGAGATGAACATAATTGGTGAGTCAATCCACTACTACCCATATAGTAGTGTTATTTCATTTGATTTTGTATATCATTAGAGATTATAACTCCTTATAAGGTCATTGATACAATGCCTTCACTTGTTGGTAATCGAGACAATGCTCGACAACGTGGTTATATATGGTTTCATTCCTTATAGGTGCTGTCTCCAAAACTTTGGTACGTATACTACTACTGTTATTTCAGGTCGTGAGTTGTGTAATTCCATTCATGAGGTCTAAGTCATTGTGATGCATAAGCTATTATTTTTCTTACATTGCTTCAACTTTTGCCGGCTCTACTTTGATTCCTTCTGAAGACACAATGTGCCTGAGGAATATTTCTTCTTTAAGCCGAAATTCACACTACTAAACCTGGCAAAATTTGTTCGGCTCTAAATGTCCGCAATACAGTCCTTCGATGTTCTTTATGTTCTTTCTCATTCTTCGTATGGATAAGAACACCATTTAAAAAGACTAAGACAAAACTGTCTAAGTATGTGTGGAACACTAGATTTTTGAGGTTCATGAACAGGGCTGGTACATTAGTTAGTCCGAATGGCATAACTATAATCTCATAGTAACCATATCTTATTCGGAACAATTCGTTTTCGTACCTCAGATACCATTCTACAAAAACCATATAATATATTTCATCAAAATGCCTCAGTGAGGACTTTCCATACATTAATTACGAGGATCGGTCTATCAAGCCGACTAATTACATGGCGTCTAGTCCTTTTTACATCTAAAGTTTTTTTGACACCTCTTCAACATATTCCTAACATACTCCAAACTACGTTCATTTTACACATTCTAACAATACCATTTATACATGATTCACTATCTACATATAAATCTCATATTATCATAGGATCTTATGTCTCTGAGTGGCCTTCATCGGAATCGTACTCCTCATTTGGAAATTTGTCTTTTTCCAGGTACGTTTTTACCTCATATATCCGACGATCTATCTCTTTCACAGAGCCAGGGGTCACACTGCTCCCTGTTTCTTCTTTGATGCCAGAAGTTTGTGTTGTTTTTATCAGAAAGTAAGGTTGAGTTGGTAGCGGTAATTCCCCTAATCCTCGAGGGCGATAAGATCCCGTCCTTTTTCCATTCTCGTCTCTTTCTGGTATAATTGACGGCACAGGACGTGGGGCGGCGTTTGGAACATCAGGGTACAACCATTCCTTTATACCATGCTGTGTAACTTGCCGGGGACCAGGACAAGTACTTGTGGGTACCGTTCTGATCGATCTTAATTTCGTTAGGGAAATAAATGCACGATGAACACGAAGGATTTACGTGGTTCGATCTTTGAATTAGATCTACGTCCACGGGGCAAGAGAGAGAGTATGTGTATTGAGAGTGTAAGAAATGATTACAAAGAGTGTAGATGATCTTTTCCATCTAATCTAGCCTCTATTTATACACAATTATATTGACCTAGATCTCGAATCTAAGATCTCCTCTAAGATAAGATCTCAATCCTATCTCTTCTCCAGTTAGGATTCTCTTAGATATGACCGAATCTTCTGCGTTCCCACTGGTTTAGGAGTCTTCTTGGGCCGAACTCGTCTGGGTCGAGCTTAATGTCAGGCTTATTTATATTTGGCCTGATGCTTGGTCCTTGTAGTTGGACCGTATCCTATCATATCCCCCCCCAAAAATACGCAGAAGCGAGGTCGTGATGGGTTTGGGAGTTGTAATTCACCAGAGATTCGTTTATGACGAAGTGGAGCGCGATCGATCCTGTTGCCATCCTTCTATCTTGACTTGGCTTAGTGTTGTTGAGGCTTCCGAAGTCGTATGTCGCTGACTTCACCTGTAGAGGCGTTCGTCGAGGTCATTGTTGCTGTGTGTATATCTTGCCGAGGCATTTTGTCGAAGTCCTGATGCTTGGCTTCGCGTGCCGAGGTGTTTTACCGAAGTCATGTTACTTGGTTTCACATGCCTAGGCGTTATGCCGAGGTTTTCTGCTGGTTCACCTGACGAGGCGTTATGCCGAAGTCTTCATGTTTGACTTCACCTGACGAGGCGTTATGCCGAAGTTTCGGGGTGGATACATGACGTCGTGCCGAGGTCGAACATGGGATTCTCTACCGATGTCGAACAAGGGATACGGGATTTGCATTTAATGCGCATTGAATGTGGCAGCGGTTGAGTTCCCGATAAAGTGCATTATTGGGGGAATAACTTCCTTGATACGCCATTTCCCGTATCACTTTAGCCATTTCTGATTTCAAAAAATTTCAAAGCTTTTGCAAAACTGAAAAGTGCTCAACTGTCGCCATTGTTGTCTTTGCCGCGTCCGTGCCAGCATCTTCTTCGTTACTCTCTTAAACCAGTAAGTTTTCATGGCACCTTCTTCTTCCTCGTCTGATGAATCTTGTCGTATTGTGTCTGTATCACCACCGAATTCTCCGGTGGATGTGGGAGTTTTCTTCCTTGAATCTATTCAGCCGTATATCTGTAGGTTATGCTTCTTGCCCTCTGTTGATTTTGGTAAAGTGTCGTCATTTCCTTCCGTTCTAGAATATTCTTCAATCTTAGAGCTTGCGTCTAGGTTTTTCATCCCTAGGTCTTGTGAATTCATTGCTCCCCGTCCGGAGGATAGGGCTAGTGCTCCTTCGGATGGCTTCATCACGGTTTACGAGGATAGCCTTAAAAATGGCCTTCGTCTTCCTTATCCTTCTACATATGTCGAACTGCAACAGCTGTTCGCCATTCCCTTAACCCAATTAATGCCGAACTCCTTCCGGCATTTGACGGGCCTTGGTGTCTTTGCGCATCGGCATAACTTCCCTTTGACCTTAGGACTCGTCCTTAGGTTCTTTCAGTTTAAATCCAGCGCGGGGTGGTATTATCTGTCACCTCGTCGCAATTTCAAATTAAAGACGAAGTCGAAAATCTCCAACTGGCACCAGAAATTTTTCTTGTGTCGTTTTCCTGGGTCACTCCAGTTCGCCTGGAATCGTGAGAAGCTGGCTGACATGGCTACGGATTACGACTTCGGCAGTTTGGAGCAATCTTTAGACAGGATCGGCTTGGTAGACGAAGTCTTTTCGAGGCCGAGCTTGCACGGGGCTGAGCCCTTGTGATCCTGCCACCACGGTGGAGTCGGTGAAGGGTAAGGCCCCCCCCTTTTCATTCTTTTTTTTTTTTTTGTCTAACGAGTTCGTTTCCTTTGCAGTGGACTTCGTCAGAGGAAAGAAGAAGAGGGCGGGGTCGAGCTCCGGTGCCGAGCCTTCTACCTTAACATTGAAAGAGGTACCCGAGGCCTCTTCTGAGCGAACTGAAGATGTCCCGAAGTCCCCTTCGCCTCAACCTCTCCAACACTTTAAAAGGATAAGGCGCGCGATTCCCGACGCCACGGTCGCCCAAGACCCGAAATGCGTTATTGTCGGTTCTCGTGTCGCTCACGGTCTTCCCCAAGGTAACTCTATTGTTGTACTTTGCGCATAGTTGAGTATGCTTTGTATTTGTTTGACATGGTTGGTATTGCACAGGGGGTTTAGGACTTGTCTGCCGAGCTGGCCAAGGTGTCCACCCAACTGACGGCGACATCTGCCCAATTGACGGATTACTTGAAGGGCGCCGTCGTTCAGTTTGAGGATGGCTCGCTTCGCCCGGGAGTTAGAGGAGGAGAAGACTCTCCTTCTTTGTGAGGTTGCCGAGGCCGAGATTAAAGCTCGGGAGGCGGCCAGGAGGGAGATCACGGCCGTGGCGGCTGCCGAGGCAGAGAAGGCAGCCGAGGCGGTGAAAGCGAGGGTGGCCGAGGCCGAGGTCGGCGTATTCAAGGCTGAGGTGGAGGTAGTGCGACGTCGGGAGGCTCAACTGGCGGCTTCGCACGGAGAGATGCTCCGTGCCTTTGCGGAGAAGTTGTTCCTGTCAAGAAGATTCTCCGGACTGGCCGGTGACATGGCCGAGGTTTTGAATAAGCGCATGGTCGCTTCCACCCTCGACGAAGTCGCCGAGGATTATCCGCAGTTGGAGAAATCCAAATACGGGTATGAGGTGGTGGAGACTGAAGAAATTCTACGGGAGTATGCTAAGGTCCTTGCCGATGGCCTGAGGAGCTTGCCCGTGCTAGGGGATCTGTCGTCCTCGCCGATGCTGTTGACTGTGGAGTCGGTTTGTGCCTGCTCGGTGGACCGGGACCCTGTGATCGAGGCTATAATGGATGATCTGGGTAAATGGTCGAGGGCGACGGCGGCTGTCGAGGTCGCAGGAATGGCTGAGGCGGTGCAATCTGGGACTGGCAAGGAGGCCAAGGCTGCTGGAATTCAGGAGGAGGAAGCCGAAGCTTCCCGAGTCCAGGAGGAGGAGGCAAGCTTCCCAAGTCCGGAGGTGATCGATATTGCCCGGCCGAGGCGAAGGCTGCTGGAGGGTCGGTTGATCCCTCTTTTTTGTAAATGTATATGTACATTTTGTTTACATCAAGGCATAATAAAATCACCTGTTTACGTGAAGAAACTTGTCTTTTGTATTCAGTCTTCCCCTAAAATACCTGATGCTTCCCCTTGGTTGAATCAAATTGAAGCCTTGACACGGGCTCTTGAATCGAAGAGGTTGAACTCCTCCATATGAAGGACCAAATAGGCCATGTACGCGAGGAGGCGACATCGCTTAGGGTGCCCAGAGAGGCGTGACGAGCTTGTGCTCGCCTCTTGGAGTTAGAAGATAAGTTTGAGATTGCTGAGAAGAAAGCCGAACTTGTCGCTGAGGAGCATGCTGAGTATGAAGAGATTACACGTCGAGGTGGTGGGATGACCATTTCCGAGGCCGAGGCTAAAGTTGAAGATATCGCAACCCGCTGTTGGAGATATAGGGATGAGTACGGCTCAGACTCTTGGCAATATCAGGAGCAATATGCCGATCTTAAGAAGGTCGGTGGCCTGTACAAGATCTTCGTGGCTCGTCATTTCTTCCTTGAGCGGGTGCTTCGTTATGCGCCCGGGGCCTCTACTTCTGCAGCGACTCCTCCGACTGCCACAACTTCTTCTTTAGATTTTTATATGAAAGATAGGCGCGGTCCAGTGAGCCGTCGGCATCGTGTACCATCGAGTAACCGAGGTCGAGTATCATCTAGCGGCCGAGGTCGTCTTGCGGGACCTAGAGGTCGGGCTGGCAGGGCTCTCAGCATAGATCGAGGACGAGGTAGAGGTAGGGTTAGTATAGAAGAACTGTTGAATCCCGATTTTTCTAGGGATTGGCTCAGCTTTTCTCGGCCCCCTGGGCCCTCTTCGTCCTCGTAATGTATAAATTGTATACTTTGAAATAAGAATAATTTTTCTTTGCTTCGTGTTGACTTTTCAAGAACACTATGTCCTTTTATTACCATAACCAATAAGAAGGTAGGTCGTCCTCGTACGAAGGTATTCATCCTCGAAATAAACAAAGGTAGGGGTTCCTTTTTTGGCAAGAAATATTGCTAGGGGTGGTCCCCTCTTCCTCGAAATAAACAAAGGTATAGGTTCCTTTTTTGGCAAGTTTTATTGCTAGGGGTGGTCCCCTCTTCCTCGAAATAAACGAAGGTATAGGTTCCTTATTTAGCAAGTTTTATCGCTAGGGGTGGTCCCCTCTCGCACGTTTATAGTTCGTCCTCGTATTAAATGAAGGTAGTTTGTCCTCCGTCGAGGGTATTTCGTCCTCCTTGGAGGGTATTGTATAATGGAGAAGAGATAGTATGCATAAGTGGCAAGTAAAACATGTAAAAATATTTTATTGATAAAGGACGACGTAACAACAGAACAAGACTCGGACATGACCAAACAGGACTCTGTACAGACTCGACACTTGACACTTATGCAAATTATCTCTTCAGATGAATGATGTGCCACGTGTTGGGTATTTTCTCACCGGATATATGGGCGAGCTTATACGACCCTTTTCCGAGGACTTCTTCGACCCGGTAAGGTCCTTCCCACGTGGCTTCCAGTTTGCCGAGCTTTGCAGCTTTACTGACTTCATTATTTTGATGTACGAGGTCGCCTACTCAGAATTGTCGGGACTTGACACGCTGGTTGTAATACCGAGCTACTTGTTGCTTATACCGAGCTTCTCTGATGTAGGCGAGGTCTCTCTTTTCTTCGAGTAGATCTAGATCAGTTCGTAGATTTTCCTCATTTGTTTCAGCCGAGAAGTGAATGGTGCGGGGACTCGGCATACCGATCTCTGCAGGGATCACTGCTTCGGTTCCGTATGCCAAGCTATAGGGTGTTTCTCCGTTCGATGTCCGAGGTGTAGTACGGTACGACCATAGGACTTGTGGTAAATTTTCCACCCAATTGCCCTTTACTCGGTCGAGGCGAGTTTTGAGTTCTTTCACGATTGTCGTGTTGGTGACTTCGGTTTGACCATTTGCTTGAGGATGAGCCACCGAGGTGAATTTCTGCTGGATCCGAAGCTCTTGACACCATTCTTTGAATACTTTATCCATGAACTGTGTCCCACTATCTGAAATAAGGATATGAGGGATGCCGAAGCGACACACGATGTTCTTCCAGATGAAGTTGAGGGCATTTTTGCTCGTGATTTTCACCAAGGGTTCGGCTTCCACCCACTTCGTGAAGTAGTCGATCGCGACAATCAGGAATTGAAACTACCCTGGAGCTTTGCAGAAAGGACCTACGATATCGATCCCCCATTGCATAAATGGTTAAGGGCTTTGCATGCTGACGAGGTCGGTTTGAGGTAGCCTCAGCACGTTTCCATGAATTTGGCACTTCGGACATTTCTTCACGAGATCGATTGAGTCTTGGAACATTGTTGGCCAATAGTATCCCCATCGCATGATTTTCTTCCATAAGGCACGGGGTCCGATGTGACTTCCACATGATCCCTCATGTACTTCTCGTAGTACGTAATCAGCTCGGTCTGGACCCAAACACCTTAGGAGAGGTTGAAGGTATGATTTTTTATAGAGGACTCCTTGCTCAAGTATATATCGCAGAGACTTGCTCAAGACTTTTCTAGCCTCGAGCCTATCATGGGGTAGTTCACCTTTCTCCAGGTACTCTCGAATGGGAGTCATCCAATTGGGTTCATCATCAGAGACTATATTGACCTCGGCTCCGGTATCATCATCGTTTATGCTCCTGTTTCGGACTTCTTCTACTGGCGAGTTCATCGACGACGAGGCTAGTTTGCTTAAGACATCAGCTCGGCTATTTCATTCCCTTGGGATGCGAACCAACTGGAAGTGTGAGAAAGCTTGTTGTAGGCTTTTAGCTTTTTCAAGGTATTTCTTCATCCTGTTACCTTTAGCCTCGTACTTCCCCAACATGTGGCTCACTATGACTTGAGAGTCACTGTGAACTTGCACTGCTTGTATCTGAAGGCTTTGAGCTAGGCGAAGTCCCGCAATTAAGGCCTCGTATTCCACTTCGTTGTTCGTATTTTTTAATGTGAACGGAAGTGCGTAGGTGATCTCTTGGCCATCCGGTCCTAGGAGTAAGATACCTGCTCCGCTACCTGTTTTCCCCGAAGCCCCGTCAACGTAGACTTGCCAGCAATCCTCCGGTGTTTTAGCTATTGGTTCGACTTCGACATCGTCTAATACGGACTCGATGGGTTTCGATTTCTCAGCGAAGTTAGCCTCGACAAGGAAGTCTGCCAAGGCCTAACCCTTGATGGCTTGGCGGGGGAAAAAGATATATCGTGCTCACCCAATTCGATTGCCCACTTTGCAATTCTCCCTGAGGCTTCTGGCTTCGTCAATACTTGTCGAAGTGGGTGATCGGTGAGAACTTGTATGGGATGTGCATGGAAGTATGGACGTAATCTCCTTGCAGCATTTGCTAATGCCAGGGCGAGTTTCTCCAAAGGCTGATACCTTGTTTCTGGTCCTTTCAGTGCTCGGCTGATGAAATACACGGGGAGCTGACGTCCGTCCTCTCGTACCAAGACTGCACTTATGGTTTCGTCCGAGGTGGCGAGGTATAGGGAAAAGACCTCTCCTTCTTTCGGGACGGATAGAGTGGGGAGTTTGGCGAGGTAGTTCTTGAGATCTTCAAAGGCGGACTTGTGTATATCATTCCAGGAGAACTCCAGAGCCTTTTTGAGTATTTTGAAGAAGGGCAGCTGCTTATCCGCGGCTTTTGAAAGAAAACGGCTTAGTGCGGCTATGCAGCCTGTCAGCTTATGTACGTCGTGGATTATCTTCGGCATCTTCATATCCACAATGGTTTGAACCTTAGATGGGTTGGCTTTTAACCCTCCTTGTGAAACCCAACACCCCAGAAACTTTCCGGACCGAACTGCGAACGTGCATTTCTGGGGGTTTAGCTTTAGGTTGACTTTTCTAAGTAAGCCAGGGACGATCTCGAGGTCGACAACACATGCGGCTTCCTCCTTGCTTTTGACGACGATGTCATCTACGTACACTTCCACATTCCGACCTATGTAAGGCTGAAATATTTTGTCCACCATTCTTTGATAGGTGGCCCCTGCATTCTTGAGTCCGAATGGCATCTTCTTATATGCAAAGACTCCGAAGTCTGTAATGAAGGCTGTTTTGGCCGCGTCTTTGTCGTCCATCAAGACCTGGTGATATCCCTTGTATAAGTCTAGAAAGCTGAAGACTTCGTACCCGACCAAAGCGTCAACCTTCTTGTCGATATTGGGAAGGGGGTAACAGTCTTTTGGGCAATGTTTATTGAGATCGGTGTAATCGATGCACATTCGCCATCCCCCTCCTCCTTTCTTCACCATCACCGGGTTGTCCATTCAGGTCGGATACTTGACTTCGAACAGTATGCGAGCTTTTAATAATTGATTCACCTCGTCATGGATGACTTGATTCCGTTCAGCTGCAAAAATCCGTTGCTTTTGCCGAACTGGTTTCACACTCGGGTCAATGTTGAGACGGTGGGTGATAATAGTTGGTGAGACCCCGGCCATGTCAAGGGGCGACCAAGCGAACACGTCTCTGAATTCCCTTAGGAGTTGGATGATCTGTTTCCTTAATTGAGGTACCCCGGTAGAACCAACAATGACGACCTTGAATGGCGTGTCTTCATACAGTGCGACCTCCTCTACCGAGTTCTCGGGGGCAGGCGACGTCCTTCCCGGTTCCAACTCCTCGGGTTTCTTTAATTGCTATGCCTGCGGGTGCTGGACCGAAGTCCATGCACCTCTCAGGGCGACCTGCATGCATTCCTTAGCCCATACTCGTGTCCCGGATCACGGCTACTCCTCCTCTTGTAGGGATTTTTATTGTCAGGAGGTAGGTTGAGCACATCGCCCTTACTGCGTTCAGCCAGTCTCACCCAAGTATGATGTTGTACGGCGGTGGGCGCGACCACTAAGAATCAGATCACTTTAGTAGAGCTCGTCGGTGCTCTTCCTACTGTGACGGGTAGGTCGATCACTCCGTCTGGGCGCGTCTCTTCCTGCACGAAGCTTCGGAGTGGTAGCGGTGCTTGTGCAAGGCGCGCCTCCTCTACTCCTAACTTGTCAAAGCATTCCTTGAAGAGGATGCTCACCGACGCACCACTGTCGATGTATATGCGCTTCACCAATTTGTTTGCGACCACTGCCTGGATCACCAATGCGTCCTGGTGGGGCACTACTGCGGGTACGGGGTCGTCCTCGGAGAAAGTGATCGCCTCGTCCCTTTTGAACCTCTTGTTGACAGGTTCGGAGGTGTGGGGACTTCGGGCTTCAGCTTTGAGGGAGGACTTTGTAACTCCGCGGGGGAGCCCCGTGATGGTGGAGATGACCCCATCGTATTGGGGTTCGTCGTCTCCTTCTTCGTCAGTGTCGCGCTTCGTTTTCTTGTGAGGGGCACAATTTCCCCTCCTCTCCTGCTTCCTCTTCTTCTGACCTCGGTAGGGGGCTTCGATCGCCAGCCGTCGGCTTCGCCGCTGTACTTTTTGGGACTCCGTCCTGTACCAACATCTCGATGTCTCCCATGAGGTCTCTGCACTCCTCCGTGTCGTGCCCGTAATCCTCATGGAAAGAGCAGTACTTGTCCTTGGTTCGGCGTTTTGACCCCCCTGTCATTGGTCGAGGCTTCTTGAACATATTCATGTGGAGTTCGTAGATCTCTGCCCTTGGCTTCGTCAAAGGAGTATATTGAGGTCGCTCCGAGGTGTTATGCGGTCCGAGCCTAGACTCTATTGGGCGACGTATTCTTTCCAAGGCACTCCGTCGGCCTTAGCTTCGGTCTCCCCGACCCTCGTCTCTCCTTCCTTTATCAAAGGGTTCCGTCTTTTCTGCTTCGTGCTTTTTTCTATCAGCCTCGTCCGCTTTGGTGAACCGGTCGGCTATGCGCCACAGCTCTGTCGCAGTACGGGGTTCGTACTTGATGATCTCTTTGTATAAGACCCCCGACAAGATGCCATTTTGGAAGGCCGAGATGATAAGGAGGTCATTCACGTCTTCGACTTTCAGGCATTCCTTGTTGAACCTGGTCATAAAGTCGCAAACGGACTCGTCTCGACTTTGCCTCACGGTGAGAAGATGTGCCGACGATATTTTTGACTCAGCCTTCTGGAAGAACCTTCGATGGAAGGCAGCCATCAGGTCGCGGTAGGAACCAATGCTTCCGGGAGGTAGACTATCGAACCACCGGTGGGCGTTGTCGACTAGTAACTCCGGGAAGAGTTTGCACATGTGAATTGTGTCGGCGTTGGTTGATCATGTTATCTTTGAGCTGCGAGAGGAAGTTCGCGGTCCCTTAGTCCGTCATAGGGGTGATGCTCGGCCCGGTATTTATCCGGGAGCGAGTGTCGAGTATTTCGTTTGAGAACGGGGTAACTATCTTCCCGTAGCCGTCGAAGCCGCCCTCTTGGGAGTGGGGCGGAGTTCGTCGACCGAACTCATTTTGATGACCAGGACCGACCTCGCTGCGGTCACGATATCTTTTTCCGTGCTGTTCGTCCCTTGCGCGGTTGGTTTGGGCCCCAACTCGTGAGGTATGGCGCCCATGACTTGATCTTTGGGGATCCACCTCGTTGCGGTGCCTCGTGTTTAGACGAGGCTTCGACGTTCCTTTCTTCGGGATGCGGCCGACCTTGTGCTTGGCTGAGGTATTGGAGAAAGCTCTCCTTGTTTTTCTCAAGAAACCCCTTGACGGCGTCGTCAAGGTTCATTCATGATTGGAGGTTCTCCTTGGTTACTGTTGGGATCTCCTTTGCTTTGGTATTCTGCTTCTTCATGCAGGATGGGATTGCCTTGCTCGTCGATGTTTTGGACACGACCTTGAGGTTGGTTCTCTGACCGGTTTTTCCGAGTGAGCTCGGCGCGTGGCCGACCGTTGTTCGTTGTTGCCGGCAGTGACTCTGGATGCATGACTTCTGGTATACATTGTCGTGATTGATTCCCTGTAAACAATGGTTGATCGAAAACACAAAATTTCGGTTCCCACAGACGGCGCCAGTGATCGATCTTAATTTCGTTAGGGAAATAAATGCACGATGAACACGAAGGATTTACGTGGTTCGATCTTTGAATTAGATCTACGTCCACGGGGCAAGAGAGAGAGTATGTGTATTGAGAGTGTAAGAAGCGATTACAAAGAGTGTAGATGATCTTTTCCGTCTAATCTAGCCTCTATTTATACACAATTATATTGACCTAGATCTCGAATCCAAGATCTCTCCTAAGATAGGATCTCAATCCTATCTCAATCCTATCTCTTCTCCTGTTAGGATTCTCTTAGATATGACCGAATCTTCGTTCTCCTTTGGTTTAGGAGTCTTCTTGGGCCGAACTCGTCTGGGTCGAGCTTAATGTCAGGCTTATTTATATTGGGCCTGATGCTTGGGCCTGGTAGTTGGGCCGTATCCTATCACGTTCCATACGCATTATATGTATACTTGAGCCTGTTGACAAATCCTTGTAAGTCTGCCCAAACTTTGGAATTTTCTACATGGAGAATATATTCTCTTGATACTTCTTTTGCAAAACCCTGCCAATCTGTTGGCAAACGACGGATAAGTTGTTGGATACCATCCTCATCCGTCACTCCATAGTTATGAGCATCCTTCCAAAGGTGCAGAAATTCCTCCAAAAACTGTCCTAAATCCATGCCCGTTTATAATAAAAGAGCTTATACGCCCGTGTGAGTTCTATGCTTGTAGGCCTTGTGGTTAACCTTTTACCCATCAGACTTCCTTTTCCTGCCATCTTTAAACATATAGTTCTAGATGAGCCAACCTTAAATTAAAGCGATAGAGGTAATTTAAACAAGAAGGATCTCTTAAAGAATTAAACACTTTAAGCCGTAAACTTGTAAACAACTTACAACACAACTCATAAGCACTTATCTTATTCCTCATTTAGTATTTCACATCTCCATTCATATATTGCTCAAAATTAATTCGTGTAAGCAATAGTGGATCAAAAATCGTCGTAGAATTTCAAATGGAGAGACTATGTCCATGTCTCTAATCACGTAAGTGACATCCATTTTCGAAACTTCTGTTTCTATAAATATATATATGTTCCACATAGACGTTACGATCCAAATCATTTGTTAGAACCTTATGCGATCCTAGGTCCAATTCTAAGTTTGAGTAACACCTTCGACGGCCATAATTCTCATATAGGTGAAGAGATTTTTATTTCTTGATTCGTTTATCTTGAATTGGGTTCTATCGTTTCTACACATACTTGTGCAATGTTAGAATGTGAAGCACCTATATCGAACAAAATATTATAGGTATGCTGAGAAAATTTTCTCATACCTATCAGACCTTCCTGGTTTTTGTTCGTTCTATTTTCGGTGCGAAGTATAGGTTCTGGTCTACGGTGTTTCCGTCTGTTCGATTAAACATCTATTTCATATATCATTGTCCTTGTCCTT
The DNA here is from genome assembly GCA_036937905.1 of Salvia rosmarinus. NCBI lineage: Eukaryota > Viridiplantae > Streptophyta > Magnoliopsida > Lamiales > Lamiaceae > Salvia > Salvia rosmarinus. Next base: position 81,456,934 of record CM072819.1, read on the forward strand.
GGGACATTATGTTCCCTTGCTATGGCCTTCTGTTACCTCGTTCACCATATCCTTCTCGGGTATTAGTACAGTTATGCTTTTATCAATAGCATTTTGTGGCTAGATCCACATCAACTTATCTTTTGATATTGATATCTCGATAATTTAATCTTATCGTAGAGATCGTGGTGTATCTGACACTATCATTCACTCCTAATCCAGTATGAATGATTCAATTCCCTTTTTCACTTTATCGATCTTAGGAATATATCTCTCATATATCCTTACTTTAAACTCTTTTCCAGAGAAATCCTTATACTGGCATTTAGCGTCATCATTTGTAATATCCTTACTGGATATACGTCATTTGTTAACATTCCTTATTGATTCATCAAGCGTTTTCGTATAGGATAAAATCCTCTGTACACTGAGGACGTATTATACTTTTGCCTTGACGTCAAATATCTTTACCATTTTCTCGACATTCAATGATTGCTTCATTTTCATGTCAGAGATACTTAATATCTCACTTTATTGATCGTCACAAATGTATAAGGGATAATCTTTCCAATTAGATTCACCTTAAGATCCTTCCATGTGAATCTTTTCATTTGTTCTCTCGGATGTATTCTCTTTGCAAAGTATATATAAACTATCTTGCTTGTTAATTACTAAGACACTCAAGGCAACCGCTTTGTCTCTATATAACGTAGAGCACTAAGATTCATTTCAAATAATGAATCTATTTCTTAATCCGTTTCTTTACTTCAAGGGAATTACCTTACTTATCGAAGTCATAATGTTTCTGAAGCTTATATCATATCGTGGCTATCTCATGATTGTATAGCTCGTAATTTCTCCTACTATTTATGACCTTTGTCCCTTTTTCTTGAGCATGGTATCTGAAATTAATATTACTTTCATTATACTTCGGTTCTTACATTCAGGATTAGAACCGTCATTATTATCATATGGCTTGGTAAGGTAGTACATTTGTACACCATAACTTAAATTCCAAGTATCTCATTACCATGTCTTGACTTTGGAGATATTTTCTCCATAATTAATTTACATGCTAGGGCTATCCTAGCTGTTCACACATCTCAATGATTATGATTCCTCAATCTCATTATCATTGGTTTAACCAAGTCTTAATTACTTGGAATCGATTATGCTCAAGCATAATTTCATTGATTGAGGTATAAAGCGAGAGATTTGTTATCCGAGATGCTATCATTTCTTTATATATATATATACCATTTGAAAAGAATATCGTGCATCTCCATTCTTTAAACATGTTCAACCTACTAATGAGGTTTTAAGGACAAACAACTATCCTAAAGATAAGTTGTAATCTCTCTCGTTATGACATAATAAGGGAAAATTATATCCCAATGATATCATATACTTTCCTTTACTTCTACTCTTGCATCCAATGCTAAAGAGTATCTCATTCATAACTTCATTATTATCACAGTCACATGAAGATATAACTTCACTGTTATCAATCTTTGAAAAGCCCATCAAGGGTCATCACATCCATGTGTATCATAGGGAAAATATCTCGTCTCATCGAGATCTTATTTACATCATAACTTCTTGATGTCTGTCACTTTACTGATCTGCAACCTTTAGGTTACCAAAATAAGTCAACCTACATCATACCTGATGTTTATCACTTTACTAATTCAAAACTTAGGTGACAAGATAAGTCAACCTCCATCTTACTTATTGGTCTCCAGGATTGAAGAAAATTCATCATGTCGACTTTCAAAAGATATGGGTTCGTAATCCAAAATAACATATTTTACCATTTGAATCCATATGTTCTGTATACTGAATAATTGGGATCTAGGGTCCGAAGACCAGAATGACGACCACTGAGATTTCTTTGGTCATATGAGCTGGCCAGACCCGTCACAAATATTTTCTCAGTCACACAAGGACTTGGTTTCAAAATTCCCGGGTTGAAAATTTTCTTCAGAAAAAGTGAGAAACTCATGTGATTTCTCAATTCGAACTAGGTCATAGAGTTAAACTCAATGACAAAAATTGGGTAATGAATAGAATTTGAAACCTCATATACTCGTATTAGGTCATCATCAAAGGTTCTCATGTATGTCATAGCTCTACTTGTCCTACTGGAAATCTTACTTTCTAGTAACATTCTAAGATTATTATCATACTGTAAGGTTCTCATTCTATAAAACCATAAACTAACTTCAACTGATTCTCGTAAATTCTGGAGAAGGAATCAGGGATTTGGTCCTTCTTACGAAATAAGTTACATTGCATTAGGAGTATGTAGGAAAAAACCATGCGTAAATTGGAGTTCAAACGAAGGAGAACGGGTCAAAACAAAAACACTGCGCAGTGCAGAAAAGCCCGCGCCGAATTCATTCTTGTTTTGAAAACTCACATTGTTTTCGTTTAATCTTTGCGTTCGTTCCCGTATCCATCCTTTTGCTTTCGATATCGAGTCTAACTTTACTCACATCATTGAACTAACTTTTCGATTTATCTCATCAAAATTTTTCTACCACAACGTGGTCTCTTCTTTTGTAAAAATTCACAACACTTGCATCAATTTATTCTTCGATCACATTTCTACTTCGTTTCTAACGAAAAAGTCATAGTCGATTTGGAGTTCTGTCATGCGTGAACGTCCAAATAAAAGACTATACTCATGTCACTTATCGCATAGTGACATTTATCATTTTGACCTCATTTCCATTTCTGCTCGCAAAATTTCTTCTCATTATTCATTTCGAGATTCTCATTTCGATCTCGCTTTTGTTCTCGGGATGGAATAAAATTCTCATAATTCATCTTTCTATGTTCTTTCGCAAATGGGATCATGCGTCTTAAACAGTCTACGTTCTTTTGGGGATAACATACCCATCATCACAAACAACTTTGAGATTTGAAATAAAATTTCAAATATTCATAACATAGCTCATTTGCAATAACAATTCTTCATTGAATTCCTTGAATTCAATCCATTCATTTTTGACATATCTTTGTCAAAACTTTCTCGTATGACATTATCATAACATTATCATACGTTGGTAGCGAACCAACAGCTTTCCTTATCATCTCAACATCCTCCTCATAAACATCATCAAACAATTCTCCTCATAAACATCATCAAACCATCCTCCTCATCAATTTTCAACTCTTCACAACATAAAACTTCATTTGCAACCTTTGCAATAACTTTCACTTCCAACAATTTCTCATAACTTTCATTTCTCCTGAAAAATCATTTTCCACTTTCAAGCTTTTCGTTTTCAAAACTTAGAAAATCATTTATCTAGCACACATCAAATCCTTTAAGTTTTCCTTAAATATGCAGTCACATTCCTGCATATTGTTGGAATCCTTTGAGCTTTCCTTAAATATGCAGTCCCATACCTGCATATTGTGGGAATCTCTTTTTATTTCAAAACATTTTGCGAAGAAAAACATTTCCATCCTTTTTCACTTTCAAACTTTTGAAAATGAATCATTTACCTCATTCCAGTTGAGCTTGATGTGATGGAGTGTCGATCAGTGTCGGCTGATCTCTAGAAGTCTAGTGACTCAATCTAGACTTGACTTTGAAAGGAGGTTTTGGATTCAAAGAGCGAACCTGGCTCTGATACCACTTTGTAACAGCCCTCTAATCCTAAGGACGGATTAACGAGGACTAATACTTGGAACAGTAATCAAGGAACATGAAAGACAATTAAACATAGAATTGTGGGACTAAATTTGAGTAAACTAAGAAGCTTCAACCATTATATATAAGACATACATAATTTACATATGAGGAGAGACCTACAGATCCTTAACACAAGAATTCAAATGATCTGAAGGTATTCAATTGTCAACATCAAAAGCTAACTTAGAGTTCTATTGCAGCGGAAAAGCATGTGAATATACATATGACGATGTGTAGTCGAGGTTTCTAACATATCTTTATCAAAAGGGTTCCACCGCTCAACATACCTCCATCCATCATCTCGCTCAACTCGCATATTTAAAACAAACATGCAGGGCTGAGTACAAGAATGCACTCAGTGGACTCAGGCCAAAACATTTTAACAATTTTTAAATCACACTGTCCCATCACAGTAACACACGAGGTTTTATTTGAAATACTCGTACTTACTAAATATTTTCTGTCATTTTCCATAAACGTCGCTTGGCCAAACATTTTTCCTTGTACGTATGATCCATATCTCTTTCCTTTCATTTCTCATAACATCAACATTAACGCCGTAGAAGGAGGCCTCCTTCTATGTCACTGTGACCGGCCGTGCATTGTCCTTACAGCCCCCCAGTCACCATTATGTGTACACATTAATCCTAGCCAGGTATTACTGCATCCGGCATAGGATCCGATATCGATTTTCTGTAAAGTTGGGAGCGACCCAACAACTGATTCACTTTCATAGTTGGCTTGCCCAACAACTTGATAAGATCCATACATAAAACATAAACACTTTGGGCAGGTAATTAAGTAAATCATTTCATCATCATTTCATGCAAATAAAGCCTCGTAAATAAATCATTTGATAAGCATTTTATCATTTTTGAGTATAGTAAAGCCCACCTGGACTGTAGACTTTCTCAATTCATTTTCTTTCTACGCCAACGATCACGTCTGCATCCCACCTTTACGTAAGAAGCTAATTTAGTACGTCGGTCACGTATTTCGAGATTTTCAAAGTTTAATAAACTTTGATAACTTTCTAATATAATAATTCGAATCCTTTAACTAAATTAATACGTCGTTTCATCGCGTATCTTAACTAAATATTTTTCGTACTTCGATAGAGAGGTAATATGATCTATGGTCTCATATTAACCATTTAGGTTAAACGTTGAACTCATACCAACGTCTTTCGATAAAATGATTTCAATTATGAAATCTTTTCTCTCAAAAGAGATATCCTTATAAATTTAATATGTTTTACACTTATTAAAGTATTTATTCAACGTATATCATACGTATAGACTCAAGTCAACGTTTTTTACTTTTCTTAACATACTTTTCGAATTATTCACATATTTTATAACCAATTTCCATATAAATTGATTTTCAATCGATTTCTTTTCATAAAACCCTAATTCTCGATTTTTACGTAAATCAATAAACTTGATTAATATTTATTTTAATAACACCTAACTTATTCATTGCATATTATTTTTCATATCCAACGTTATTTAATATAACATTTTGCCGTAAACATAGTATACTATGTTTCAAAAATTCCATAAATTCTTAATAAGTCTAAAATATTTTCTAAGGACATAATGTATTATTTTTCTTGATAAAAAGGATTTAAAACCCTTAATTTCTTACTCTAATTCTCGGCCTTCTCAACTAAAATTCTCAAACTTTTTCCGAAAATTCCTCTAAATTCATATAATACACTATATTATCATAGGATCATTAATATATATTAACATTAGCTATAGAAAATTTGGACATCTTTTCTCCTACACTTAAGGTTTCGACCATCACACAAATTTTAGCAAACATTTTTCTAAAATTCCCATTAAATTCCACAAGGCCTAATCATCATCCAATATAATCAATATATCATAATATTCAACAATATCAATTCACACATCATGTACCCATACTTTAGCATTCTCGATTTTTTTTCAAACATGAACCAAACATTTTCTAAAAATTCTAGTAAATTTACATAGTACATAATTAAGGCTCTAGATCAATAATATCTATAATATCACTTAAATATAATTTGTACATCAACTTACATTTCTCAATTAATTTCGGTATTTATCAACCATATAGCATATGATTTCTAAAAATTCCCAAATAATCACAATGAGTTTATTACTAACATATAACATTAATCCATCATCATATCAAACTTAAAAATTTTCGGTCATTGTTATAAAAATTATAACATGCTTAACTTACAAATAAATCACTAATATGAAACATATACTTCATGTTTAACATAATTAATAAACAACTTAGCATGCTAACATAATTATTTCTATTTTTCTCCTTAAGAACATAAGCATATAATTTAAAATCTAATGGTTGGAAATCGAAAATCTTAACGTATAAACAAAGCTTGTTCGATTCCTAACCTCTTTACCGTGTCGATTAATTGTGTAAAGGATTTAGTATCAAGGTTTTGGCTATTGAAAGAAGAACACTCAAGTTTTTCCTCAAGAATGCTCACGGTAGTTAAGGGTTTTGGGAAAGAGAATTGTATTGGTTTGATGTAATATTATTACTTATGTACTAAAGCAATTGAATTAAAGACTTAACACATTCTCCTACTACTCTCGCTCTCTCACTCACAAACAATACAAATGCAAGCCTTTTAAGATTTTGCTTTGTGACTTATCTCCAATATGTCATTACTTACACATAAGTAGTTCGTCGTGTTGGGCAAATTCTTCTTATGAAGAAGGGCTGGTCGATTTTACGAGGCATACCGTCATACCATGAGCATCGAGCATCGATCCCTTACGGGATCAGCCACTCCACCACGATGCGAGGAACAAACCTATGATCCCAGCGGGACCAACCACCTCCGCGTTCTTTGAGGATCAAGCCTCCAATCCCTAGGAACAACCACCTCCATGACAATATGGGATCAATCCTACAATGCCTCTTGAGCAACAACCACCCTCCACCTCAATATGAGCACCCAACAACCACCTTCATCTCGGTATTCATACTCGCTGCTACCTCCACCTCAGAATGCCCGGCTTGGGATGTGGATCTTGTGACACCAAATCAGTAGCTTACAAGCGAAATTAGAAATGATGGTGAGAAGGCTGGACGAGTTCTGCAACAAGATACAATAGGGGCCTCAAGCTCACTTTATGAGGCTCGACGACCATGACCATCATAGTTTGCCATTGGATGATAGAGGCGCAACTCTTGGCGTTTAGAGGCGCGTGTGGGGCGATGGGCGTGAAGTTGGTTGAGTATCAGCGACAACTGCGGTGAGAGAACACGAGCCACTTACAGCGAGGCTCAGCGGTCATTTTCCTTCAGGTGATCGGCGAGATGATCGTGTTGTGGAAGAGCCATCGAAGATATTACGCCACCTGAAAAGGAGGAAGGGTGGTAATCTCCGAGTTGAACTCCGATAAGTATGAGCCGACCCTTGAGAACACGGTTGAGGTAGTTCATCTTTGTTTGATTGATGAAGAGGATTGGGAAGAATTTGTTAGCATGCGGACCACGTGGTATTGAAGGAACTACGGATGAAGTATGTGTTCGTGGAGGGCGAGCAAGGAACGGTGATCTTTTCGGCGAGCTTCTAATTTTTGGAGAAAGCGGAGTTGACCTCGGTGTTTATAGAGGTGGTGGCGACTTTTACGTAGGCTGGCGATAAAAGGGTGTCTATGCCCTATCGGGCAACACTTGGTATAGTCCTCAGGGCACCGATGGAGCTCATGGCATCATGATTATGGCGGACCGCTACATTGACCACCACCATTGCTCTAATAAACACGTCGAGCTAATGACGTTAAACAAAGCTCCGTGGGAGACAACCCACGTTTTGGCTTTGTTTTCTTTTCTTTCTTTTTCGTTTGGTTTCGTTGTTTTTTGATACATTTGTTGTTGAGTTTGTTTTGCTCGGATACGAAAAGTTATCGGCGAGATGAGGCCGTGACACTCCAACTACATGGTGCACACTCACATTCCAACCACCTTGCTTTGCCATATTTTATCGAAGTCTTCCTCTATCGGCTATTTTATGTTATTAATGTTTTGAGCAGGGGACGATTACTCGATTTAAAATAATGGGGAGTTGATAGTATTTGATTTGGTTTTGTGGGCGTGATATATAGTTTTCGTATGTAATAGCGTGCCCTTGTGCTTATTTTGATTGTTTGGACGTAAGCTTTGTCTATCTCGAATAAGTTAGGATCTTGATTTGTCTGTTGAACTACGTGGTATTGATCAAATTAATTTGAATTTCGAAACTTTTGGTGATATATGATTTGAGTATAATGTGAATTGTGAGGCGTAATTGATAGAAATTGAATAGGGAAATTGATGTGATTTTTCGGCTAATGTTAGAAGTGTTAACATTGTGGTTGCTATATACTTGTTTCATTTATATATAAAAAAAAATGTGAAAAGAAGTAGAAAATGAGGAGAATGAAAGATCCGATTATCTTGTTAAGATTGTTGAAATGGAGGATGGGATTATGTCCCTCTTTCGTAATTTGAGAAATGGACATGGGAAACCACGTTAGGAGACTCGAGTTCATCGAGTGCACCTTCGAATATTATTCAAAATCTGTTAAAACATTCTTTGTGCTTTATAAAAGAAACTTGTTGCTAAAGGTGACCACATTAGTTAGTTCACCCTAACGGAGAGTTGGAGTGCGGCGAGATTACCTCTTTATTTATTGGAAATCAATTGTCGTTCTTGATTTATTTCGCATTATTTTTGAATTAAGTAAGCACCAAGTGTGGAAATGCAGATAAGGTTTGATTGATTAGAATAAAGGTTAAGTTGCATGAGTTATCTTTCGACTCTTATTAGTATAGACTTTGCTTGAGGACAAGCAAATGGATAAGTGTGGGGAGTTGTTTGGTATGATTTTGTGATGATTCTTGGTTTTGTTTTCGTGTCATTTCTATGGTTTGTCCTATTTATGCCGTCGTTTGATTAGTATTTATTGATTGGACTTACTTAGTTCGTCTTGATGTTTTGTAGGAAAATGGCATAAAATAGGATGAATTGGATCTGCCAAGGATCATATATTATTGAAAAGCATTTCGACTGGAGTTCGTAGGTGCAAGCGGTTCGTAAATCGGAGTTCGAGCGAAGGAGAACGGTCGAACGACCAAAGTCGCGCGGCGCCCGTCGCTTGGCCGCGAGCCGCGCACCACGCCAGCGCGCCCGAAATGCACATCACTTCAAAATAATGGAATAAAATCCTTCACTTTGATTCACAAAGTGTCGTCGACACTCTCTATTTTTGCACAAAAGATGAGTTATTTTATTGTCTTACACTACATGTAAAAGTCCTACACAATGCCAAATGCAAAGATACACAATTTTTCTTTATGACTCACACCCTTAATACATCATCACTTATGGTATAGTAAATGCTCTTATACAAATTTTGAAAGAAACAAAATGATCCTACACTTTGGTATACAAGTGCCGTCGGTTCTCTCATGCAAAAGGGAGGAGTTTTTATTTCATTTGTCTTATACTAGATACATAATATCTACACATTGCCAAATGTAAGCATAGTCATCAAAAGAGTTCCAAATAAACTTCCAACCTCTATTTGGAAGCAAAAAATCATGGCTATTACACAACACAACACATCCACTTGATTCATCATTTAATGCCTTGGTTAGTGTGTAATTATCTCACACTAATACGTCACATATTGGAAGATAGCAAAGATTTATTCATGTTAACCCATGTTACATAGTTCACAGCACTTTTGGAAATTAAGTGCTAACATTTGATTTTTCTTGCAATTTATAGATATATTACATAATACATGTCTTAGATGATAAATTATATCATAGGAAAAATAATTAAGATGATTCATGTGTGAAAACCCTAATTTTCGAAATTAGGGTTTTCGAAAATTACACATTTTATCCCATAATTATTCCTTAATTCTCTAGCATTGTTTTAATGCTAATTAATACTTTAATTACATAAAATAATCATAGGAATTTAAATATTATAATTCCTTGATCATTAGACTTATTTTTCTAATCGTCTCTAAACGTTGACGTTTGAAACGTCTCAAAA